>JAJOZX010003154.1:5000-27500 GCA_023014485.1 Bathynomus jamesi
TGTGTGTGTGTGTGTGTGTGTGTGTAATTTTGTTTTTCCTCAGCTCACCCAGCTGTTCAGCCTACCATACAAATAAAAAAAAGTTGGTTGGTTGATAAAAGCGTACTCTGAGTATCCTCGTGGTTAAGACGATTGGCTGCTGATCCGGGATTCGTGAGATCGAGTCCGGGTGAAGGCTTTGTTATTTCTGACTTTTCTGGTGAGTAGTCATCCGAATTCCACGTTAAGATGTAGGTCTAAGGTGGGGGCAACAACCCCTTCGTCAGAATGAACAATTCGAGCGGAAGCATAAGTAAGGCTTTTATATACAGTATATATATTTTTTTTATTGGTGTTGTTTAACCTCCTTCGCAACATCTAAAGTCATATGACGGAGGGGACCTACAGCTTTACGTGAGATCCGAACCACGGGTCGCTACATAATCTGGGCGCGGAGGACGGTCTCCCATCCAACTATTACCCAGACCCAATATCGCTTAACTTCGCAAGGCTTATATATATATATATATATATACACACCAAAGCTGGGCACTTGCGGGTTTTTTTGCGGTACTGCGGTACTACCGCACTACCAAACCGGTACCGCATAACGCAAAGGATCGCTGAAAGTACAGGCTGCACTTTCAGCGATCCTTTGCGGTACTGCGTTATGCGGTACCGGTTTGGTAGTGCGGTAGTACCGCAGTACCGCAAAAAAAACGCAAGTGCCCAGCTTTGATACACACACACACAGTGTGTCCGTAAAGTCATGGTGGGATTTTAAATAGCTATATTATTGCAACGAAACATGATAATGAGATGAAAAAAAGGCAAATTGAAGAACAACTCTAAAAGAATAACTTTATTTAACGTAGTTCGATATGGGCTCCTCTGGTAGCCCTGCAGACATCTAGGCGGTGATTCAATTCCAGCCACACACGCCCAAGAACATCAGGAGTGACGGATGCGATAGCTTCCGTGATTCGCTCGTGCGAGTGATGAATATCCCTAATGGGTACACTGTACACGCTTTGCTTGACGTAACCCCACAAATAAAAGTCCAAAGGTGTCAGGTCCGGAGAGCGTGGAGGCCACGGCTTCCATCCTCCTCTTCCTATCCATCTCTGTGGAAATTTTTCATTAGGAATTCTCGAACAACGTTGGCATAGTGCGGAGGAGCACCATCTTGCTGAAAGATGACATTATTATTGTCAATAAATTGGGGTACTGCAAAATGTTCCAACATAGCGAGGTAGTTGTGTGACGTCACAGTGGGTTCCGCGAAGAAAAATGGGCCAATCACTCGATCTCGTGCTAGAGCACACCACACATTAACTTTCGGGCTATTACGCTCATGTTCAACATAGGCATGTGGACAGCCTAGACTAACTACGAGATAACGGTTAAGCTTAGCCTAGACTAACTACAAGATACAACTTTGAGAGTTGTTCTTAAATTTGGCATTGTTTCATCTCATTATCATGTTTCGTTGCAATAATATAGCTATTTAAAATCCCACCATGACTTTACGGACACACATCACCGCCTAGATGTCTGCAGGGCTACCAGAGGAGCCCATATCGAACTACATTAAATAAAGTTATTCTTTTAGAGTTGTTCTTCAATTTGCCTTTTTTTCATCTCATTATCATGTTTCGTTGCAATAATATAGCTATTTAAAATCCCACCATGACTTTACGGACACACTGTGTATATATATACAGGGCGTCCCAAAAAAATGTATACACACTTTAAATAATTATAAAGGCAGTGTTTATTAAAATACATTTCATTTTCAAAATGTAATAGAATCTACAGACATTATTTAATTGTTTTGTCAACGCCTGTTTTCAAACTGACGTCCGTTCTGGTCCAGGCACTGCTGATAACGCGAAGCAATGGAATCGCAAACATCACGAAACATTTCGTTTGGTATTTGTGTGCATTCTCGTTCAATGGCTGCTCTCAATTCAGCGACTGTTGCAGGTTTTATAGCGTAGACTTTGTCTTTTAAGTATCCCCATAAAAAAAGTCTAGTGGTGTGAGGTCTGGTGAACGCGGAGGGTATTCTACGAAACCCCTTCGTCCAATCCACATCCACATCCACATCGTGCCAAGTACCACTCGCAATACTCCACTCTTCGGTCCGGATCATCTTCATTAATAGCATGGACTAATCTTGGAATGTAACTTTTCCATTGTCAGCGCTTCAAAATGCGTTGGACAGACGATTCTGAAATTCCTACCTCACGACTCGCTTGCCGCACAGATTTTCTTGGACTTTGGTGATACGTTTCCAGTACTCTTTTTTGCTTTGTTGGGCTTGTCGATGTCCGTGGTCTTCCGGAACGCTTCTTGTGGACATTCTGAACAGTTCCATCGGCTTCAAACTTATCTCTAATTCGAGTGATGGTAAGTCGCGTTGGTGGATCTGTTTGAAACTCCCTCCTAAACTGTCTTTGCACTTCAACTGCATTTTCACACTTCCAGTAGCATTTTAGAATGAATTTCCTTTGTTCAAAGCTTAGTGTGACTGCCATTATTAATTCTAATGGGTTTAACTTGGAAAGAAAGAAACATCAATTGAGCTATCAGCTGTTAAAGTGTGTATACATTTTTTTGGGACGCCCTGTATATATATATATATATATATATATATATATATATATATATATATTAGTGTCCTAAAAACTTTAAAAAAGTATCGTTAAAAAATTGTTACCAAGGAAACATTAAGTTTGACCACAAGACTCTCTGAAACGATTGTAAATAAGCCAAAGGTTTGTACATAATTACCACAAATAAACTTTCAGACTGTATTAAGAACCCCTCCCTCGAACCGCGCCCTCTACACCTCTCACAAAAAATTAAAAATTCACCCTGTAGCATCTTGTGGTTAATTTATCATGTACACAATTATTATTATTATTATTATTATTATTAGTGTCAATCTAACTTCGGTCAACGGAGAAGAGAAGTGTGTTACGATTTTAGTCATGCACACGTAATTACAAGTTAATTACATGTTAATTACACGCGCTCTTAACCAATAATTTTGAAAGTATGTTAACGAAAGCTTTGCCTTTTGGGTTACACACACACACACACACGCAAGAAAGAAGTGTGGAGGTAGGGCCCCGAGCCTGGGCTACCTCAGCCCGAGTCAGTTAAAAGGGGGTGGGCCCGGGTGGCCGACCCGCGTTTCGTCGTGGCGTAAAATACAGAAAAGACAACTGTCCAGCTCTAGGCAGCATTACTGGGCTATGAACCCACGACTCGAGAGTAGTTTCAGTACTGTCGGGCGGCGCCCTAACCGATCGAGCCACGAGACGCTCATGATAATGCGAAACTTCTAAATAATAAGAGATAAGAATTTTTTAAAACCGAAGATAATTGAGGGCCTCCTCGGAAGAAGTGGCCAAGCGACAAAAGTTAAAAAACGCCAAAAAACGAAGTTAAAAGAAAGTTGCATCAAATTTGAAAGCGTCATAACTTTTTAACTTTTTAACATATTTCGATGAAATAATCGAGGTCACTTTCAAATTCGGTACAACTGTAAAAAGAGTTTTGTGGCGTTTTTTACTTTTGTCGCTTAGCCACTTCTTCCTAGGAGAGCTTCAATTACGTTAAGTTGTTTGTAGAGATTCTCTTCATTATACTTTTTTTCCTACTTTCCGATAAGTCTTCTTTCACCAGTGGCTGACGGAGGAGGGAGAGAGAGCCTCGTCTGTTCTATACTTTAACATCATTACGATTCCCGCGTGAAAGCATTACGCGTCCATAAATGTAAGCACGGTATAAGTTTTCGGTGTTCTATTTTTTTGTATCGCTATTTCTAACTTTTCTACTTCCTTCTTGGGCTAACCTAGAGTGGATCTTAGCGTCTTTGGTGGCCCGTAATTCCGTGACAATATTAGTAACTAATTTGATTGGTCAGCCGGAAATTGGACCTAACTCGTCTTCAAATGGTTACGCTTCAAATAAGAATTTAGAACAAGCGATAAAATACTTAAAAAAAATTATCAAGTTCTTAAGGAGGATATTTTTAATAATTTCAAAATATTATTTAAAGGCTTGGCCCCTCCTTCTCGCATAAAAAACTAAATTCAATAGGAAATATCATGAATCAAAACGAACAAATAATGATGAGGCTCTTTAACCAACCTCCTCCTCCTCCTCCATCTTAGGTCATACATAATGACGGAGAGAACCTACTAAAGCTTTACGCGAGATCCGAACCACGGGTCGGTTCTCGGTACATAATTAGGAAGCGAAAGAGGGTCTCCCATCCAACTATTATGTAGACCCAATGTCGCTTAACTTCGCTGATCAAAGGGAAGCGGTGTTACGACATTGGCTACGACTTAGCTTTCAAAACGAACGAACAAACAATAGAAAATTTAATGAAATACTTTCAATCACTTACTTTTTTTTGAGCTCGAACGACGGTTCAAGATCGACCTGCGGTCAACCCCTCTGCATCATCTCGCCTCATTTACAAATATTTTTCAATTATTAATTAATTGAAAGTTAAAAAATAAATCTTTAAACAAAAACTTTTTGTTTTACAGATATATACAGGGTGAGTCAAAAGTCTGGAAACAGGAACTATGCTTTTCAACGCAAATATATATATGTATATTTGCACTGAAAAGCATAGTTCCTATGTTTCCAGATTTTTGACTCACTCTGTGTGTGTGTGTGTGTGTGTGTGTGTGTGTGTGTAGTTCATTATTTAAAGTTAATTGATGTGTGGTGTAGGGTCGGGGAGAGAGAGAGAGAGAGAGAGAGAGAGAGAGAGAGAGAGAGAGAGAGAGAGAGAGAGAGAGAGAGAGAGAGAGAGAGAGAGAGAATCATCCTCCATCTACACCAAGCATTCCAATCGCGTGCCACTGAAATTCTTCCCATTCTTTGATCGAAACGACCGAACGAGGGGAAACAAGAAAGGGGGAAAGGGGGAGAGGGGCAAACCCCAAAGAGAGGAATTGGGGTAACCATACACAATGGAGGTAATACACTCTCCTTCAATTGCTTTTCCTCATCGCACAAAAATAAAACAAAAGTCGCCACCGTTACTCACGACTCAAACTTTCCACTATTCTTCACTCCGTCATCGACACGTACGGTACGAAATACCGTACGCACCAATCAAGATCATCATCATCATCATCATCTCGACGGGAATACCCGAATCGGATGAACGAATTGTTCATACACTGGTTGAATACTTAGGCTCCGCCCCCGAGCCCCAATTTCTGAGGGCAGACCATACCCAAATTACGCGAGTACGTTAAAATTCGCCCTTTCCGACGTCTTTTCTCTTATTTTTAAACGTAAAGCCCGGGAAAGGGAAGCTTACAAAGGGCTGTGACCGTGTCTATCATCCGAGTGGCACTCCGGATGAGGGGAAAGTATCGTACGTGAAGGGAGAATTATGGGCCATAAGCCCTCAGGTAGAGTCTGACGCATCGTTTCCGGATTAGAGTTCGTTTCGAAGGGAAGTGAACGGCCATCGGGACGAGGCACTCTAGGGGGAAATGCGCCATAATACCCGGCACCAGATTGGCACTAGTACGCACTGAGAACGTACAAAAATACGCCTATAAACCAGATATTCAAAAGAAGATTAATTTCTTACGAAATTTATGGAGGTGAACTGCGAAAGAACGAAACTCACGATTCGAATTGTTTACTCGTTAACCTTTTGTCGCAGTTCCGTGCGTCGTCGGTCTGCCCCGCCTCTAGGCATGGTTCGAAAGACGCATATTCAGATAATAAAACAATACGGTTATGGTACTGTAACGGAAAGATCGCTCCAAATACCGATCTAAGGAGCCGCAAAATGACTTTCATCACGTTAATTAATGCCAATAATTATAATAGCCGTAAAAGGATTGACATTTATACATACAGTAACTCGAGTAGGATTGGGTAGGGTTGGGTAGGGTTGGGTAGGGAAGATTCTATACTGTATCTACAGTATAACCGTCAAAGGACTACAACGTGGCCAATGTCGTAACGCCACTTCCCGTCGATCAGCGAAGTTAAGCGACATTGAAGTCATTTTGTAGTTCGATGGGGAGCCCGTCCTCCGCATCTAGACTATGTAGCGACCCTTAAGGTAGATGGTTCGGATCCCACGTAAAGCTTTAGTAGTAGTAGGTCCACTCGGTCATACGACCTTACATATCGCGAAGGAGGTAATATACAAGGTTGGCCAAAAGTCCGTTGCCCCGAAAGAAAAATAGTTTAGAATGCGTCGGGGAAACAGACTTTCGGGCCACCCTGTACAATCACATCGCAATCCGTCCGTTAAATAAGTGTAAGAGGAGGCAAACTTTTCTGGAAATTCCAGTTCATATTCACATACCCTCTCCCCCCACCCCCACACACACAAACAATTTTTTTTATAAGTCTTCGGCATATCCGGGTACGGAGGATAAAATCAGACTAAATTTATGAAATAAACATACCTTATACCCTATCAAATGATTGATATATATATATATATATATATATATATATATATATAGGTACGGTGGACAGTAGGTTGAATAGGGTTTGTGTTAATTATATTATAACTACACTACGTTCGCACTTAATAAGCAGATTACATTTTCTCCAATGTTTTCAAAAGCTTTTCCCCGATTTCAATGAAATTTGTAGCAAATAATCATTATATATAGCAGCATTGATGGTATTCATTTCGATAAAATATTTTGATAATTAAAATAATTATCTCATTTTATTGAAAAATATATGTAAAATATTGTGTTCCGAATTATTAAGCAAGTATTCTATTTACGGACCTAAATGGTGAAAATGGGTAAGAAAGATTTAACACTAACTTAGAAAAGAAAAATAGTCAAGTTACTCGCTGAAAATATAAAATCTATTGAAATTGCGAAGCAGTTTGGCAGAGCTTATCGAACTGTAAACACGTTTGTAGCGGAGGGTACCAAACTGAGGCAGTGAAGTGATGGAGAAGCTATAAGAAAAGTGACAAGGCGGCAGATATCTGTAATCAAGCGCAAATTGCAAAGCATCCATTGTCCTCAAGTACATAGAGAGGTTTTTGAGCAGGTTGGCATACATAATGTACCAAGAACATCTCGATGTGGAATCCTCCAAACAATTGGCAAGACGTGTAAACCTACGATTCAGTCACCATTAACACCCAGGTACAAGAAGCAGCGTGTTGAATGGGCGCGTCAGTACCTGAAAACAGATTTTAATACTGTATTGTTCACCGATGAATGAAAAGGAACCCTTGAGGGACTTGATGTTTGGTCAAGAAGATGGATTGCTGAGAACCAATTTCTACCATCGAGATTAAGACGCCAACAAGGTGGTGGTAGTGTCATGTTTTGGGCAGGATTGATAGGCAATGAAGTAGCTGTCCCATACAGAGTGCCTGATGGTGTAAAAATGAATGCCCAGTCTTACACAAACTTTCTAAAAGAAAACCTCACTCCATGGTAGAAATTGGTTCTCAGCAATCCATCTTCTTGACCAAACATCAAGTCCCTCAAGGGTTCCTTTTCATTCATCGGTGAACAATACAGTATTAAAATCTGTTTTCAGGTACTGACGCGCCCATTCAACACGCTGCTTCTTGTACCTGGGTGTTAATGGTGACTGAATCGTAGGTTTACACGTCTTGCCAATTGTTTGGAGGATTCCACATCGAGATGTTCTTGGTACATTATGTATGCCAGCCTGCTCAAAAACCTCTTTACTTGAGGACAATGGATGCTTTGCAATTTGCGCTTGATATCTGCCGCCTTGTCACTTTTCTTATAGCTTCTCCATCACTTCACTGCCTCAGTTTGGTACCCTCCGCTACAAACGTGTTTACAGTTCGATAAGCTCTGCCAAACTGCTTCGCAATTTCAATAGATTTTATATTTTCAGCGAGTAACTTGACTATTTTTCTTTTCTCAGTTAGTGTTAAATCCTTCTTACCCATTTTCACCATTTAGGTCCGTAAATAGAATACTTGCTTAATAATTCGGAACACAATATTTTACATATATTTTTCAATAAAATGAGATAATTATTTTAATTATCAAAATATTTTATCGAAATGAATACCATCAATGCTGCTATATATAGTGATTATTTGCTACAAATTTCCTTGAAATAGGGGAAAAACTTTTGAAAACATTGGAGAAAATGTAATCTGCTTAATAAGTGCGAACGCAGCGTATGGTGTTCATTATAACTATGGTGTTTGTGTTATATTATATTAAATATTATAACTAAATTTATTTAAATTTAATCTTTTTTCTTTTCAGATAGTTCAGAGAACCCATAATGGCAAATAATCTAAATACTGATGCCAGAAAATGGGTGTTAAAAGAGTATTGGAAATCTCAAAATACTGAAACTGTTAGAACAAAATGGGTTGAAACATTTGGTACTCAAGTCCCAAAGAGACAAACCATTTACCGCATTCGTGACAAATTTGATGCCACTGGCTCAATTCTTAATGCCCCAAGAACTGGTCGACCCAAAACAGTTTGCACAGAGGACAATAAGCAACTTGTTGCCGAAGCATTTGTTCACAGTCCCAAAAAGTCCACCAGAAGAGCCTCAGCAGAACTGGACATTTCACAAACCTCTATTATACGAATTCTGAAATCTATTGGGTTGAAAGCTTATCGTCCACGGCTAATTCATGGCTTATTGGAGGATGACCCAGACAGGCGGCTGCAATTTAGTGAGATCATGCTGAATGAAATTGAAGGAAATCCAATAATTTTAGATAACATTGTGTGGACCGATGAGGCTTCTTTCAAATTATCATGTCATGTTAACCGACATAATTGTGTTTACTGGTATAGTGAGAACATGCATTTAACATTAGAGCAGCAACTAAACCAGCCTGGTGTCACTGTTTGGGGTGGTATTTCAAGTTCTGGTGTTTTAGGACCAATTTTTGTTGATGGAACAGTCAGAGGTGATAAGTATCTCGAAATTCTAATGAATGAAGTTGTTCCACACTTACAACAACAGCCTAATTCACATGACCTCTATTTCCAACAAGATGGGGCCCCACCACATTATTCAAGAGCAGTCCGTGAGTATCTTGATGAAACATTTCCCGAGAAATGGATCGGCCGAAGAGGTCCAATTGAATGGCCTGCACGTTCACCTGACTTTACCCCAATGGATTTTTTCTTTTGGGGAGTACTCAAGGACAAAGTTTATAGTCGAAAACCACGAAGTGTTGGTGATTTGAAAAATTACATCAGAGATGCATTTCAAGAAATTAATGCACAAAGAAACTTGTGCAAGAATGTTTGTCGAAGTGTGAAAGGTAGACTTCAAAGCTTTGTAAATTGTGATGGACAGCAATTTGAGCACCTGCGTTGATAAAATTTTCAGTGCTTTTGGATTGTATTGGTATAAGTTAATTTTTTTTTTTATTTTGTATTATAGTATACAAAAAAATTAAATATAATTGTATATGTATTCTCAAAATAAACGTTATCATTTACTGTCCACCTACTTTTGGTTCACGGTGTATATATATATATATATATATATATATATATATATATATATATATATATATGGGAATGAACTTAGAATGGTTCCCTGAGGTTTTTCATGAAACACAGACCGTGCATGGAACAAGGACCTCTTCTAGGAAAATTAAATCCACTATAGTCCGAATAAGTAATGGTAAATGACAAATACTAGTTTTTTCTTTTTCATGATGTTAGCCCGACGTGGGCAACGGGTCACTCGCAGAGTTCCCAAAAATATAGCTTCTCTCACCAGCTATCTGCAAAGCAGATAGGATCCAGCTTGGGACAGGATCATGAAATGGACATGTTATGTGCCTTGAAAAGTGGACGCTCAATTCTGCCAGTTGAGGTTTAAGTTTTGGTTTTTGGCTAAAAATATAATAGTTACCCCTTTTTCTTTGATGTATTCAATCTGACGTGAAGGCAGCGAGTCTTTTGCTTATATTGAGGTTCTAAATGTAGCGGGGCTAGGGTGCTTTAAACCCTAGATCCTGTCCCGAAGCTAGATCCTGTCCCGGATCCTATCCCGAAGCTGGATCCTATCTGCTTTGCAGATAGCTGGTGAGGGAAGCTATGTTTTTGGGACCTCTTTGCGAGTGACCCGTTGCCCACGTCGGGCTAACATCACGAAAAAGAAAAAACTATAGTATTTGTCATTTACCATTACTTATTCGGACTATAGTGGATTTAATTTTCCCAGAAGAGTTCCTTGTTCCATGCACGGTCTGTGTGTATATATATACACTACAAAAATAAATCCAAGCCAAAATTAAACCATATTTTATTTAACGTTTTGGAAAAAAACACACACACACACACACACACGTACGTTTACTTACTTTATAAGAGTGAAAAAAAAGTGAGGTTCTGGACGGAAAAAAGAAGTCTATTTCTTTGCCAGACCCATTTATCTCGCTGTCTTAAATAGAGACGCGGAAAAATTAATCGTTCTCGCTGACGACGGGAGATAACTCCCCCTCCCCCATATACAAACCAACTTCACAACTCCACAAAATAATCTTATTCACCCCCCGCACCCCCGCAATATACACACACACACAAAACAGACCCTTTTCACGCTTACGAAAACTCCCCAAGATTGTAGGTGTTTGGGCGAAGATAATTCGTGTTTGAACTCGTTTCAACATGATTCGGATGATCTGTCGACCATGAAAATGGTCTATATGAGCTCGATCCTATCTTCTGTTTCGACTTGGGATTCCGCTTGGAAAACCTAACGTGTTTTCTAACAATTTATTACCTTCTATTGGACTAACCGCGAGTCGATGTTACGCTCGCCCTCTCTCATATACAGGGTGTTTCAGGAGGAAAGGTCAATACTTCGGGAGGTGATGGTATCGGTCATTGTGAGAAAAAAGTTCATATGAACATGTGTCTAATTCTGAATGGTTACGGAGATAGAGCTGTTTGAATCTACAAATACAAAAGCATTGTTAATGGTAATCAAGAAAGAGAAACCAATTACTGTTTCTAACATTTAATGTTTAAACATTGGCATTTTGAATGGTATCAGATACAGAAATGACAAATTTGTTACAGTTTAAAATACGTTTTCGAAAATCGCACCGTCAACCTCAATGCACTTTGCAACTCTGTGCGAAGATCGCGTGTTGTTCGTCTGAGTTGATCTTGACGTTCCTTTATGCGGGCAGCAGCATCCAAAATACGCGCGAGCAATTCGTCTCGTGTAACCACCTTTCTTTTGTAAACTTGACTTTTCATCCACTCCCACAAACAATAATCTAACGGAGAGAGGTCTGGAGACCTTGGTGGCCATTGAATGGGACCACCGCGGGGGAAGGAAGAGCTGCGCGCGCATCAGATTCAAACAGCTCTATCTCCGTAATCATTCAGAATTAGACATGTTCACATGAACTTTTTTCTCACAATGACCGATACCATCACCTCCCGAAGTATTGACCTTTCCTCCTGAAACACCATATATATATATATATATATATATATATATATATATATATATATATATATATAGGCGCCCTAAGGGTACTGCCTGAAAGTTGTACTGTGTATATGTATAATAATAATCTTACTAATAATAAGTTTTCTATCAGTCATGGCGGATAACTTGTTGAAAATAGTCTCATATAACGTAAGGTCAGTGAGGAATTCAACTGTAGATGTTCATAAAATCTGTGACTGTGCAGATTTGATACTCCTGCAGGAGCACTGGCTACCTAAGCAAGGGCTAAAATTCCTCTCTACCATCCATGACGACTTTATGTACCATGCGTCATCAGCAGTAGACTCGTCAGATGAATTAATGTACGGTAGGCCTTTTGATGGTGTTGCTTTCTTAATAAGGAAAAATTTATCAAAAAAAACAATTTTTAACAAGCGATAATGTGAGGTTGTTAGCATTGAATTACGAGTGAACAATGATTGCATATTAATTGTAAACTGCTATTTACCATACAACGGCAGTAATCTAGATGAATACATTGATTTGCTGTACAAAATTAAGTCATTATCAGATAACCCCAAATATTCTCACTATATAATAATGGGGGACTTTAACGCGCATGTGAACTCTGAATTCTTTGTAGAAGTGGGTAACATGTACGAGTCGGCCAAATTAAGTATAAGTGATGTGGATGTATTAGGAGTAACCAGTGGTAATTTTACATGTTAACGATATGAGTGGTACCACCAGGTGGATTGATCATTGTCTCACTAGTAATAATCTAAAGGATCGAATTGTTAGAGTTCATATTCTGCATGATTTCCTCCTTTCTGATCATAGACCATTAGAACTATTAATTAATTTTAGCAATTTATGCGCAACACGACTTAACAAGAACTCAATAGGTAAGAATAATCGCGTCGATTGGTCTAATGTTAATATACAACAGAGAATAAAATACAAAGACAGAATAAGTCACCTCTTTAATAATTTAGAAATTTTGCATCTTGCCTGTAATAATCCTTTCTCAAATGATTCTCACTGTAAACTCATAGATAGGTATTATAGTAAGATAGTATCCCTGTTAAGAGAAGCAGGAAGCCCCCTGATTAAATCTTACAACTATCATACTAAGATTATTCCTGGATGGAATGATTTGACTGCCCCTTGAAGAGGGAATCGAAAGACGCCTATCATTTGTGGTGCTTTCATGGGAGATCCAGATTAGAACCAGTTACATGAACATGTGTAGAAGTAGGGGTCAGTATAAGGCGGCCATAAGGTGATGTAAACAGGAAGAAGAGTCTATTCGAGCATCAAAAGCCAGTGAAGCTCGCATAAATAACGATAACAACAAATTTTGGAAATTTTTAAGAATCAAACGGGTGTCAAAAGTGTCCTTCCTCCGACAATCGATGGGGTGTCGGGGGAGGATGAAATTGCAAAGCTGTGGAAAAACCACTACTCTAACATTCTTAACAGTGTGAATAGAGATAATCTTAACCCTTTAACGCCGGAATTGTTTGTAGGGTTAAGTTATGAAGGCGTGTATTTGAAAGGTTACCAATATGTAGCGTCGTCCTTTTAGGGTTAAGATAGATTGCAGCGAAACGACTGTGGGAGGGACAAGGGAAAATATTTTGATATCAGTTCCTGAAGTAAAGAGGTTAATTAAAGAGTTAAAGACTGGTTCTGCGTCAGGGTAGATGACCTATCGAATGAGCACTTAAAATATGCAAATGACGTAGTATGTCTGCATATATTATTGCTCCTATCAGCCATGCTTGCTCATAGCTATATTCCTGCAGAGTTTATGAGGGTATATATCTTGCCCCTGGCCAAAAATAAGTACGGAGACATTCTGTCCACCAATAATTACAGGCCTATTGCTGTCGCTTCTTGCTTCTCGAAACTACTAGAAAAACTCTTGTTACTCCGATTAAATGATTTCCTAGGGACATCTAATCAGTTTGGTTTTAAAAGGTCCCACTCAACTGACCTGTGTATCAATGTACTTAAAGAAACAATATCTAAATACATTGACAGTAATTCAACTATTTATAGCTGTTTCCTAGATATAAGTAAGGCATATGATAGGGTGAACCACAATATTTTATTTAAAAAACTAGAAGACAGGAAGGTTCCCGTGTACATATTAAATTTATTGAAATTTTGGTATTCCCACCAATCTTTTAGTTAGGTGGGGCAATGTACTATCCAAATGTTTTGGCTCCTCTTGCAGGGTGAGACAAGGCTCCTTGCTCTCCCCTATGCTGTTTAATGTGTATATTAACGGATTAAATGCTTCACTTAATGAGGCAACAGTGGGATGTTGTATAGATAACACAAGGATAAATAACTTAGTTTATGCCGATGATATGATGTTAATAAGTCCCTCTGTTAAAGGTGTGGATTCGCTACTAAAAGTCTGCGAAGTGTATTCGCAGAAATATATTCTTTTTAATGTCACAAAAAGTAAGGTTATGCAATTTCATCCTAAAAGCTGTAAGCAGCCAGCTGATATTAGGTTTAAAATGAAAGGTGAAGTAATTGGGGAAGTACAGCAATTCTGGATGAATTATAAAAAAGGTTCTGGCAGAACCCTAAATTTGAGGTACAACAGGTCTTTTAGACTCTTACATAAATTACCCCCCCCCCCAAGATGCTCAGCTTCGCAAATGTTTGCTACCCCCCAATGTCCCGAGCTTCCGGAGGTAACAAGACGTGCTCAATACAGTCTGATGCAAAGAATTAAAAAATCAACCAACCCGATTATCCAAGCTATCCATGAGTCCTGCCGTGCCGTTTATCCTCTAAGGCTTAGAATTCCATAGCTTAGAGTCTAAGCTATGGAATTCTTGGTACGAAAACGTCTGTCTGTAGCTCCACTTAACTTCGACATTACTGTATTATTTCTAATCAACTGTATATATTTCTATCCTTAGTATGCGAACTGTCATTGTGTTAATATTTGTCATATGGACTATAAGTCTGTCAATAAACCTTTTCATTTTCATTTTATATATATATATATATATATATAATATATATATATATATATATATATATATACACAAAATACTGAGGAACCTCCGGCACACCAATTTGAATAATTTCAAGAACCAGCTGGGCAGGTTTCTGTGCAAAGTTCCTGACCAGCCATGCGTGATTGGCTACGAGAGCAGGAGGAGATCGGAAAACAATTCCTTCCTCCACCAAATCCCACAAATGAGGCGGGGTGCTGCAGAGCGGTCGCCCGCAAGTCGATCCTGAACCGTCGTCCAAACTCTCATAAAGAGTGTGTGTGTGTGTGTGTGTGTGTGTATATATATATATATATATATATATACACTAAAATCACAGAATAATACGTGATCTTATTAATAAGCAAACAACCACAGGGAAAAGGAAACACGAAGTCCGAGCGCTTTCGTGAAGATGTGAATATATCACGAAAGGGCTCGGACTTCGTGTTTCCTTTTCCTTTTCCCTGTGGTTGTTTGCTTATATATATATATATATATATGTGAGAATTACGACTTCTGCTTAATCGAGGCCCACGGTGTAGCGCACGGCTTCTCAAACTTTTTTCGCGACCCTTCACTCAATGTCATAAAAGCAATAGGTACTAACACTGTATATTTATGAAAAAAATAATATTTTCAAATGTTTCTGCGACCCCCAATAATATTTACGCGACCCCTAGTTTGAGAAGCGTGGGTGTAGTGGATAGCATATCTGACCGGCAATCGGAAGATCCCGGGTTCGATTCCCGAGTGGTTACCTCATTTTTCATTTGTTGGTCTCCCTCCTCATCTGCGAGGGTGCCCTCTTAGGGCATTGGTTTCTGCCCTATGTAGGAGAATTACGACTTCTGACTGATCGAGGCCTGTGGTGTAGTGGATAGCATATCTGACCGGCAATTGGAAGATCCTGGGTTCGATTCCCGGGCGGGTACCTCATTTTCATTTGTTCGTTATTTCTCTTTCTCGTGTGCAGAACGCTCCTCTATACTTACGTCGTTTCTATACATTAATATACTGCGTGGTCATTGCAGTTAAATGTACATATTCACGATTTGCGAGGGTGCCCTCTTAGGCCATTGGTTTCTGCCCTATGTAGGAGAATTACGACTTCTGACTGATCGAGGCCTGTGGTGTAGTGGATAGCATATCTGACCGGCAATTGGAAGATCCTGGGTTCGATTCCTGGGCGGGTACCTCATTTTTCATTTGTTCGTTATTTCTCTTCCTCGTGTGCAGAACGCTCGTCTATACTTACGTCGATTCTATACATTAATATACTGCGTGGTCATTGCGGTTAAATGTAAATGTGTATATATATATATATATATATATATATATATATATATATATACTACTTTCCAAATTATTAAGCAGATTGCATTTTCTCCAATGTTTTCAAAAGATTTTCCTCGATTTCAATGAAATTTATAGCAAATAATTACTAAATATAGAAGCACTGATGGTATTCATTTCGATAAAATATTTTGCTAATTAAAAAATTTATCTTTTTATTGAAAAATATGTAAAATATGATGTTCCGAATTATTAAGCAAGTATTCTATTTACGGATCTAAATGGTGAAAATGGGTAAGAAGAAGGATTTAACACCAACTGAGAAAAGAAAAATATAGTCAAGTTACTCGCTGAAAACAAAATCTATTGAAATTGCGAAGCAGTTTGGCAGAGCTTATCGAACTGTAAACAAGTTTGTAGCGGAGGGTACAACCTTCAGGGATCTGATGGTTGGTGAAGAAGATGGATTGCTAAGGGTCAATCTCAACCATGGAATGAGGTTTTCTTTTAGAAAGTTTGTGTAAGACTGGGCATTCATTTTTACACCATCAGGCACTCTGTATGGGACAGCTACTTCATTGCCTATCAATCGTGCCCAAAACATGACACTACCTCCACCTTGTTGGCGTCTTAATCTCGATGGTAGAAATTGGCTCTCAGCAATCCATCTTCTTAACCAAACATCAAGTCCCTCAAGGGTTGCTTTTCATTCATCGGTTAACAATACAGTATTAAAATCTGTTTTCACGTACTGACGCGCCCATTCAACACGCTGCTTCTTGTACCTGGGTGTTAATGGTGACTGAATCGTAGGTTTACACGTCTTGCCAATTGTTTGGAGGATTCCACATCGAGATGTTATTGGTACATTATGTATGCCAGCCTGCTCAAAAACCTCTTTACTTGAGGACAATGGATGCTTTGCAACTTTGCGCTTGATTATAGATATCTGCCGCCTTGTCACTTCGCTGCCTCAGTTTGGTACCCTCCGCTACAAACTTGTTTACAGTTCGATAAGCTCTGCCAAACTGCTTCGCAATTTCAATAGATTTTATGTTTTCAGTGAGTAACTTGGCTATTTTTCTTTTCTCAGTTGGTGTTAAATCATCCTTCTTACCCATTTTCACCATTTAGATCCGTAAATAGAATACTTGCTTAATAATTAATTCGGATCATCATCATTTTACATATTTTTCAATAAAAAGATAATTTTTTTAATTATCAAAATATTTTATCGAAATGAATACCATCAGTGCTTCTATATATAGTAATTATTTGCTATAAATTTCATTGAAATCGGTGAAAAACTTTTGAAAACATTGGAGAAAACGCAATCTGCTTAATAATTTGGAACGTAGTGTGTATATATGTGTGTGTGTTTTGGAAGTGGCAAATCTCCACAATCCAACAGTGTTCTTACCTAACACGGGAAAGTATATATATGCTCATAAGTATTCGTACAGATATATTTTAATTCCATTCGTCCTTATCTTTTGCACCCTGCATAAAATAGTTATGAAAATTTTGCCGTTGGTTTGTGAAAATTTAACCAATAAAAACAGATTATTTCAACTCCAACATATAATGTAAAACATTAAAGAATTTGAGGAAGATAAAAAAAGTTATTTACGAAACTATTTGATATTTTGCGTGTCCGCCTTAGGTTTGAAGAACTTAAAATTTTTAGCAGTAGTTGGCTAGTTAATGATTAGAGACTGTTGGCAATTCTGAATTCTAAAATTTTCTCCGTGAATCTTCATGGAAGACGGATGACTGTACGGCCATTAGTAAGCAATGGGTCGTCGTGGTAAAGAGCCATCTACGGATCTTAAGAGATCTCTTATTGCCGCGCGCGAGTCCGGAAAGAGTTATAGGAAGAAGATAGAACAACAACTACTTCGATTCCATTTACGACGGTTGCCACAGTTATAAAGAATCTTTCCTCAGTTAAACGAGGTGGTGGCATTTCGCTTCTTTGGGAATGCTTTAGTGCTTCTTGTCCAGGAAAGTTTCACGTCATCAGCGGAATCTTGACTCGGAAGAAATATGAGGAAATTTTAGAAGAAAATGTATTGCCTTCATTTCGGGAGCTGGGAATGGGTCGTAATTGGGTACTGCAACGAGATAATGATCCAAAACATAAAATTAAGAACGCCGTCAAATGGCTTCGACAAAACGATATCAAGCTTCTCGAGTGGCCCAGTCAAAGCCCAGCTCTCAATTTAATCGAGAATTTATGGTTTGATTTGAAAAAGGGGTGTCCGCGAGAGAAACCCTTCGAATCTGAAGGAATTGCAAAGATTTTCTTTAGAAGAATTGGCTAAAATTTCTACCGAGAGATGTCGAAAAACCTCAGAAAAATATCCCAAACGAATCACTGAAGTCATTCACGCCAAAGCTGTACACGCGAAGTATTAAATAACTTTGTAAATACATAAACGTACGAAAACTTTTGCTTTTTAACTTTTTTTTTATTTTCCTCAAATTCTTTGATATATTAAATTATATGTTTTAGAGTTGTTAAACTAATTTATTTTTATTTGTTACGATTTTCCAAACGAACGATACACTTTTTCTAACTATCGTATGTATGATACAAAAGATAAAGACGAATATAACTCAAATATTTCTCCGTACGAATACTTATGAGCGCAGTATATATACAGGGTGTCCCAAAAAAAACTATATACTCTTTATAGCACCATATATTTTATAATTTAAAAAAACCCAAACAATATATTGTTATAGCAATTGCCAATGAAAGGTAAATTAGTAATCTAAGTGATCAAAATGTTATAGCGAGTTGTTTGCATATAAAATTTAATTAACTACGCCAAATGCTCAAAATGTTCTCCGGCGGCATGAATGCACTTTTGAATGCGTCGACTAACTGACTCGCAGACATGGACTAATGTGGATGCTGTGATGGTCCCGCACTTTTCCCTAATTGCATCCTTAAGGTGTTCGAGTGTTGCGGGTCTTGTACCATAAACTGCATCCTTCAGGTAGCCCCACAAGTAAAAATCAAGTGGAGTCAAGTCCGGTGAACGTGGAGGATACTCAACGCTTCCTCTTCGTCCTATCCAACGGTTAGGCAACGTTTCATCGAGGTACCTTCTGACATCACAATGATAATGAAGAGGGGGGCTCCATCTTGTTGAAAGTAAAAGTCGTCGTTTCCAAACAACTTCCGAACTGCAGGTATAATTTCTGTCCGCAGCATGTCGAGATATGCGGCACCGGTAACTGTCCCATTAAAGAAAAATGGTCCAACCAAACCCCTGGATGATAAACCACACCATGCTGTTAATCCTGGTAAATTAACATGTTTATCCACATAAACGTGTGGATTATCAAGTGACCAGTACCTGCAGTTGTGTCGATTTACTGTGCCATTCAGCTTGAAGGTAGCTTCATCAGACCACACGATTTTGTTGTATTGAAAGTGCATTCATGCCGCCGGAGGACATTTTGAGCACTTGGCGTAGTTAATTAAATTTTATATGCAAACAACTCGCTATAACATTTTGATCACTTAGATTACTAATTTACCTTTCATTGGCAATTGCTATAACAATATATTGTTTGGTTTTTTTAAAATTATAAAATATATGATGCTATAAAGAGTATATAGTTTTTTTTGGGACACCCTATATATATATATATATATATACAGGGTGGGCCGTAAGTTTCGATACATAGGAAAATTTAAATTATGGTCTTCACGTGCGTCGGTATTTGGATCAGCAGTTTCCGGATGCTTGGATTGGTCGGCGTGGTCCTGTGGAGTGGCCTCCCAGATCCCACCCCCCTTGATTTCTATCTTTGGGGGCCCTTGAAGGCCATGGTGTATCATGAAAAGATACGAGACATAAATCATCTAAAGGAACGTATCACCAACGCCATTACAAGCATAACGTCAACTGTGCTAATGCGTGTTCATCAACAGTGGGGAACACGTATTGAAATGTGTTTTCAAAACAATGGCAACCATGTAGAGCATATTATATAAATAAAAATGGTTGTCCATAAAAAAATGTTTATTTTTCCTATGTATGGAAACTTACGGCCCACCCTGTATATATATATAGAGGGGTGGTGTATCGGGGCCAAAAAAAAAGTAACGCGATACGATACTCGATACATTGGCAAAAATGTATCTAGTTACGATATTAGATATATCAATAATATATGTATCGCGATAATATATATATTATATATATTATATATATATATATATATATATATATATATATATATAATGAAACAACTGAATTACTTTGTTTTTTTATTGAATTTTACAGAGAGTGACTTCTCAAACAATTCTTCAGCCATTCTGTTTCTCTTTGAAGGAGAGAGATTTCTAGCTATGCTAATAAGTGTCTCAACCGGAGCACTTGATGGCAGTGTAGTGTTGTATTTTAGGAACAGTTCTTTTATGACGCCACCCTGATAGATAGATAGATAGATAGAGATAGATAGATAGATAGATAGATAATCATCTTTGTCCTCGCCTCACCACTTGGGGCGAAAGAGTGCTTACTTCTGCGGGAGTCGCTCCTGCGCATTCTGGCAGTGTGATGCTCTCCAAGACTTTCTTCGTCAGGAGCGACTCCTGCAGAAGTAAACACCCCGCCAGGTAGAGAGGTGAAGACATGGGCTGTTCTACTTTCCCTTGTGTCAAATAGGAATACTGTTTCATTGTGGTTATTTGTAATTCACACACACGCACACATACAATATATATATATCAGACATGGGGTCATTACAGTGTTTATCATTATCATTACCAGAAATTTTTCATCATCATTACCATTACAGCATTTTTGTTTCATTATCATTACAAGCCCTTCATTATCATTGTAATGATCATTACAATACTGAATATACTGAATAAGCGCTCCACCGGTGCACTGGAGGCAGGGATGCAAAGATGCTTGGCAGCAAGAACAGATACATCAGAATACAGATGTGCATTGTTCCTCCACCATGTCAGGGGATTGCAGTCATCATCAATGCAGGGCTGGTCAAGGTAGCTGTCCACTTGGCTGACAAGAGGGTTCTGAGAAGCTATAGAGGGAGCTGGAGCAGCCATAAAATTTAACAACTTGCACCGCTTTGGTGGCTGGCTGGGACAGGGAGGAATCAGAAGCCGCATATACTATATATATATATATATATATATATATATATATATATATATATATATATATATATATATATATATATATATATATATATATAATATATATATATATATATATATATATATATATAATATATTGAAATTACACTGTAATGAAAATGTAATGTGTAATGATTAATTACAGACCTTTCATTATCATTACTATTATTGCCTCGAAATTTCTTTCATTATCATTACAAGAGATTTGTAATTAATTATAATTAATTACCATTACAATGATAATGACCCCATATGTGTGTGTGTAACAAGGACCTCTTCTGGGAAACTTAAATCCACTATAGTTCAAATGAGTAATGGTAAATGACAAATACTATAGTTTTTCTTTTCCATGATGGAAGCCCAACATAGGCAACGGGTCACTAGTAAAGAGGCCCAAAAATTTAGCTTCCCCCACCAGCTATCTGGTACAGTACGAGAATGAATTAGCTATTTTAGTTGGTTGTTTGGTTATGGGGACATTTCTTGGTTAAAATAAATTCAATGTAGAGGAGTTATTATTATTTAGTGTTGATTTGTTTCTCAAAAATGTATAATGATTCCAAAATCCTTAAGTTTGTAGGGTTACTGGCGAGTACTAGAATTTCTTATTTATTTTTAAGCTGCTGCTGCTGGTCATATTCAACAGTACGACTTCTGATGGATTAATAAGGTAGATTGAACGGGGGACGACGGTTTGTTCCGATAGATATGCCCAAATGTTGGGCTAAACGCATCTGAAATTAAAGTTGCGCGCTCCCAACATACGTAGTCTTACAGCTACCACGCACGTATTAGTAAATAACATTTGGACAAATATTTTCTGGAAGTCAATCTTTAAATTTCAAAAAAAATTGAAATTTTCAAGGAGTTAATAAGGGAAAATTTAGTTAATTTGAGGATAAAAAATTTTTAAATTTACTTAATTCATTATAAATACTTGCAGAAATACTAAAAGAAAGTACGGAAGTGTAATGTATCATACGGTACTTCTTTTGGTACTGTTATAGGAGGGGGAGGGGGGATGTCACAAAATAAGTTGTTTGAGAATTTTTTTTTAAATGACTATCAGACTTGAGCAGAATATTTGTTATTTATAAAATAATGTTTCAAAATCAAACTAAAAATTAAAAAGATAAATAAATAATTGGAAACTAATGAACAAATACCTCCTTTGAACGATTAATAGTTTCATAATAGCATTTATTTTATATTTGTAAATAATAATAATAACTAGAGTAATTAGTACCCCATTAGTACCCCTCCATAAAGCGAGGTATGGAATTTACTGTCAAGACTTTTAATCGATATATTGAGAAATAGTATAACAAAATCACTTATTTTCAAGAGTTAAGCGACACTGGGTCTGCTAAGTAATTGGATGGGAGCCTGTCTTCCGCCTCCAAACTATGTAGCGACCCCCTTACGGTAGTCCCCTCCGTCATTAGGCTTTCTAAAATGTGGTGACGGTACGCTTAATATTGGAGGTCCGGTGCTAGTGTCTCCGAGTAAATGGTACAATAAGAAAAACGGACATAACTA
>JAJOZX010003154.1:32500-525000 GCA_023014485.1 Bathynomus jamesi
CACATGTGGTTCAGCGACGAAGCTCTCTTCCACCTTTCTGGTCGCGTCAATCGGCACAACACCCGCATCTGGGGAACTCACAATCCTGCGGAGATCCGTGAACATGAAAGGGACACACCGAAATTGGTCGTCTGGTGTGCCATCTCCTCACCTGGGCTGATTGGTCTGTTCTTCTTCCGGGATCAAGATGGAAATTCCGTGAACGTCAACGGAGACAATTACCTTCGTATGCGTCAGGAGTTCTGCATCCCCCAACTGTCAGCTGTAGCTGACATGCAAGAAGTCATTTTCCAGCAAGACGGTGCCCCTGCTCATTACTCGCGTGAGGTTCGCTCATTTCTGAATAAGCAGTTCCAGGATCGGTGGATTGGTCGCCGTGGTCCCATCGAATGGGCTGCTCGCTCGCCTGATCTTACCCCATGCGACTTCTTTTTGTGGGGCTACATTAAGAGCAAAGTGTACGCCACCAAGCCGCGAGTCCTCCCAACACTAGAAGAACGGATCAGGAATGCGTGTGCTTCTGTTACTCCCGAAATGTTGTCCAATGTCGGCCAAGAATGCGTAAAACGGTGGCTCGCTTGTTTCGAAAAAGACGGTGCCCACGTGAGGTGTACCAGTGACTTTCCAGTAGACTTATGAAGCCAAGTTTGATGCCACCAAAATTCTCATGAATCGTAGACTCAGCAACCAAATTGTCATTTGGTTCCTCTTGTAAATGCTATTTTAATAAAATTTTAAAATAATGACTTTTGAAAACCCTGTATATATATATATATATAAAAAAATATATATATATATAAAAAAATATATATATATATAAATAAATATATATATATAAAATAAATATATATATATATAAATAAATATATATATATATAAATAAATATAATATATATATAAATAAATATATAAATATATATAAAAAAATATAAATAAATATAAATAAATATAAATAAATATAAATAAATTATAAATAAATAAATATATATATATATATATAAATATATATATAAATAAATAAAATATATAAATATATAAATATATATAAATAAATATATAAATAAATATAAAAAATATATAAATATATAAATAAAATATATATATATATAAATAAATATATATATATATATATAAATATATAGATATATAAATATAAATATATATATAAATATAAAATATATATATATAAATATAAATATTATATATATATAATATATTATATATATAAATATATATATATATATATAAATATATATATATATATCTAAATATATATATATATAAATATATCAAAGCTATATATATATATATAATATATATTAAATATATATATATATATAAATATATATATAAATATATATATATAAATATAAATATATATATAAATATATATAATATAAATATATATATATAAAATATATATATAAATAAATATATATAAATATATATATAAATATATATATATATATATATATATATATATAAATAAATATAAATATATAAATATATAAATATATAAATAAATATAAATATATAAATATATATAAATATATATATAAATAAAATATATATAAATATATATAAAATAATATAAATATAAATATAAATATTATAAATATATATAAATATAAATATATATAAATATATATATAAATATAAATATATAAAATATATATATTATATAAATATAAATTATATATATATATAAATATAAATATATATATATATATAAATATAAATAAATATATATATATATATATATATATATATAAATATATATATATATATATAATATAATATATATAACATATATATATAAAAATATACATATATATATATAAATATACATATATATATATAAATATATATAAATATATATATATAAATATATATATAAATATTATATATATAATATATATATATATTTCAAACTAGATTAAGCAATTTATTTTGCCGTTTAGCAACCTTTAAAAACGGGTACATACCCAATTAAAAAAAAAAAGGGTACATACCCAAATAAAAAAAAAAGCCTGAAACTAAATTACAACGAAGATCATTCCATATTAAGAAGCGTTTTGCGAGAGAGAGAATGAAAAAAAAATATTTAATTAACTTTTTTCGGTAAGGGAGGAGGGGGGATCGGAGCAAGGAGTTGGGGGGAGGGGAGGGGGACTAGAATCACGCATTTTGGAAAAACAGAAATTCCTGTTAAAAAATTTCGCGAAAAACGGTTTATGTTTTCTTGCTTATTTTTTGGGGGGTTTTGTGCGAACAAGTCTGGGTCCACTGTGTGTGTGTGTGTGTGTGTGTGTGTGTGTGTGTGTGAGGCATGGCGGATTTACCACAACCACACCGCTATTTATTTTTATTTTAGTCTCACCATGTGACAAAGGCGCCAAGCGCTAAAGTGTTGCGGGTTGACCGCACTCGAAAGAAAAGAAAACGTAATCCAATAATCGGTAACTAAAACAAAAAATAAATAAATAAAACCTAAAAGCTAATACCAAACGTTATAAAAATTACAAACTTTTGTAAGAGAACAAATAAGGCAAAAAGACTTGGTTGGTTGGTTGGTCGTGCGTCCAAATTTCCATATTTAATTCTAAATTATTCTCACATCATTTATATATATATAGTTAACATTGTTGATACATGAATGGTTTTAAATTTTAAAACATTTTTTTTTATAAGAAACTATTTTCAGAGTTTTCGTGTTCAAACTTGTTTGAAAAAATTATTATTTTTTTTTCAAACATTTCATTTTTTCAATTGTAAAGTCAACATAATACTTTAATTTATATTTTATTTATTACATTTTTTTTTAAAACAAACTACGTATTATATATACAGGGTGAGTCAAAATTATGCCTTAAAAGTAAAAGTATTTATAGTTATTTTTAAGGCATGACTTCGCACTCGCAACTCAACTCCAGCAGATGTAGCGGCAGGAAGCGAACCAGCGCCACACCGGTTGGAGTCAGCCACCATAACCAGAGTTACCGGGAGCCATATATATATATATATAATCCGCCTCGGTGGTGTAGTGGTTAGCGTCGTTGACAATGAATCCATCGGCGCCGGGATCCAGACTTGGTGACGGCAAGCGGCGCGCAGCAAAACCCAGCTGTTCATCCCTTCACACAAAAAAAAAATTGTGGTTGGTAGATAAATGGGTACCCTGGGTAGCTTAGTGGTTAATACGCTGTGCTGCTGGTGGGGCGTAGTTCGGACTCCACGTTAAATTGTAGGTTTAAGGTGGAGTGACAAGCTTGACCTTCGTCAGAATGAACAATTCGGGCGAAGCAAAACCAAGGTTAACCAAGATTTTATATTATTTTCCGGATGTTAAAACATTTCCAAAAATATAAACACAAATAATACTCGAGTGCCACTTTCAATTTCGATCTAGGTCCAACATAATACTGAACAGAGTATAATCCTCAAGCAGGCTGGTGCCATACCCAATTACTACGTGATAAACAGTTATGCCCTCATGCCCTAATACACAGAAGATATATAATTATGAAGTTTTATCAACCAATAAGGTACATTTAATTTCCATTCATATATGTTTTTTATTAAGAGTAGGTAGTGCCACAGTGCCAGACACCTCTTGACCGTTGAATGTCACCGAGAGAATATTGCGTCATTTCAAGTGCCGCTGGTCGCTCATAATTATAAGTGAAATCTTATCCGCGGAGTGATAGACAGACATATTCCAAAAGACTTCCTACGAGTGGCACCCTTCACTGGCACCCATCTGACAGTGTGGCACTTATAAAAGACGCCTTTTAATTAAAGATCTCCTGAAAAGGGTGACAGTCCTGCCATTTATATGAACGACCGGAGTATCTTTATGTAAAGCATATATTCTTTCATTTAGTGTCAAAGCCACTTTGTGTCATCCATCCCCCAATGGTACCTTAATGGGTAGAGGGGGTTGGGGGTCAGTGCCCTTAAAACTAACTATAGGAAGTAAACGTGACACTGAATTTTTTTTTTTTTCTCTCTCTCTCTCTTCGAACGTTGAGAGAATGTAAGAAAGTTTCATTATTACGAAATTACTTCCCAATTATGAATGACGTCACAAATGAATATACGTAACAAAATTCAAAAAGAAATACAACCTGTTTCGCGTCACAACACTTGAAACCTCTCTCGGCCAGTCACGAATGGGGTAATCGGGGTGGGTACGTGGGGCGCGCGCACGAGAGAGAGAGAGAGAGAGAGAGAGAGAGAGAGAGAGAGAGAGAGAGAGAGAGAGAGAGAGAGAGAGAGAGAAACCTTCAAAACACAGGTTATTCTTAGCGAAATCAAACTAAACTAGTGCCAATTTTGGATAAACACAAAAAATTCAATCCCGAACGAAATGAGGGATAACTTTCAATTTAGTAAGGGGAAAATATAACTTCCGCAATATATAATAGCGACTCAGCCTATACACACACACACACACACACACACACACACACACACACACACACACACACATGTCCCGCTTGTAATTGAATCGTTCGAGACAAATTGCGACCTCCAAAAAAACTAATATCGCAGTTTTACTCTTTGATCTGCATTCAGAGTGGGGCCAGGAACCCCTTCATTGAGGGGTGCCAAGGGCACTTGAAGAACCCTTGATAAATGCATCCCGTTTGGGATGAGGACCAAGGGACACGAACCCAAAATGGATCCCCCATTTCGAAAGCTGGCATCAAAAGAAAAAAAAAAAACCCCTCTATACGCAAGAGGGGAAATATATTTAGAGAGAGAGAGAGAGAGAGAATATTAATGAGTTACTGTACTTCCAATATTTTATTTATCGAATGAAAAAAACACGAAAGTTCAATTGCTAACAACTTAAGCGAAATTATTCGTTAACTCTAATGAGAATTGACACACACACACACACACACACAAATATCTGATATAGATTTAAGTGCGAAGTCGATCGGCGTAAAGAAAAACGTAATAAAAAGCGGTCATTAAATGACTTTTAATCCCTCTTTCACATTCAAGAAAAGTTTTTTTCACTTTGTCCACAAGTTGTCAAGTCGACAAATACATTTTAAACACCATTAAGCGCAAAACACACACACACACACACACACAGTGTGTGTGTGTATGATATAAATTAGTCTGAGAATATGAGGCCCAAACGTTTTTAAAGCAGTACACAAATAACTGAAGAACGTCCACCACACCAACCTGTATAGTTTAAAAAACCAGCTGGACAGTGGACAGGTTCTTATGAAAGTCTCTGATCAGCCATGCGTGGCTGGTTACGAGGGCAGGAGGAGAGCGGAAACAAATTCCCTTCTCCATCAAATCCTGCAAGTGAGGCGGGATACAGCAGAGGGACCGACCGCGAGTCGATCCTGAATGTTCTTCTATACAAGCGTCGTTCTTTACGTTAATTATACTGTGTGTTGTTTGCAGTTGAAATATATATATATATATAGGTTAAATGTCGGGGTTCCGTAAGGTAGGCCGACATTCGTGTATATAATTGCGGGTGTATCATTCACTCTACACATTATACCTAATAAAAACGTTGATAACTAGGAATACTTCGTGTGAATTGTTAATAACCTTAATAACAGGGTGATGCACAAAAACGTCTGACCTTGGTTCTACATACTGTAAATACTTACGATACGTGACACTTTCTTTAGTTTTTGATCGATAATCTTTATCGAAGACGTGCTTTCGCATTCACCCACCCCGTATCCCCACTGTGAATTCGGGGGTTGGGCGAGTGTAACTCACAGGACCTAATTATATAGTACATACCCATGCACAATTCTTCCAACACGCATTACGCACTATCTACATCGCGTGGAGGCTAATTAGGACATTTTTGAGAAATAGGTAATACTTAGTGCTCTCTCTCTCTCTCTCTCTCTCTCTCTCTCTCTCTCTCTCTCTCTCTCTCTCTCTCGGCCGCACCTGGAGTATGCTGTGCAGTTCTGGTCGCCCACCCTCAGGAAAGATATTGAGAGGCTGGAGCGAGTGCAGGCGAGGGCCACAAAGTTAATCCCTTCCGTTAGGCATATGGGCTACAATCGACGGTTACGCGCCCTGAACTTGTTTTCGCTTGAAACTCGGAGGCTGCGTGGTCAACTGATCGAGGTTTTCAAGCTCTTACGAGGGTTCAACGATGTCGATTTTAGAAGTATGTTTAGTTTAAATGATAACCCAACTCGGAACAATGGTTGGAAGTTGGATTTGAAACGGTTTAGGACTAGTGTGTGTGGGAATTACTTTACCTATAAGATCTGTGACACGTGGAACGGGTTACCTTCAGAAGTTGTGAACAGTTCCTCTGTGGATCAGTTCAAGAAAAGGTTAGACAAAATCTTGCACACTATTTGTGTGTGTACAAAATTTTCCGTGGCACCCATTGCCATTGGTACCTCGTCGGTATGGGCCGCAAGGCCTGTTGAGGTACTTCTTTTCCTTGTAACTCTCTCTCTCAAAAATTAGTGGTAAATGTTTACACAGCCTCTGTATTATTAATTATTACTATATTTGTAGAGATTAATTGGCCCTACCGAAAAGCGGACTTCCTACACACAAACCTTATCCTCCATTCCAACCTACGGTGCAAAACACCCTATATCACTGCAGGGGATACAGAGTGCCACACGCATTGGCACCCTTCAAAAACATGGTACATATTACATTCCTATAAATAATAACCGCTACAACGAATGACGTTTTTGTTCGGGAATAAAGCGAGGGGGTGGGGGAGCATTCCAAACAAAAAAAAATTCTTTCAATTCCCACCCGAATTCCAAGGTAAATTCCCGAATTCCGTCTCCCCTCAAACCGACGCTACATACCCTCAGAATTATGTGTTGGGAAATTAATTTTAAAAGCCAGAGTAATAACCGAGGCAAAACTGTAATTCTAATAAGTATTAAGCGAGACCAAAGTTATGACGGTAGATCGCGTGAGAGGACCCCGTTAAAGTAAGGCACTTCTTTTTTTTTTCTTCTTTTTAATGAATTTTATATTCACTTCGTACATTGTAAGCTCAATTTATTACCTTGTAATATTCATAAAACGGAGTACATTTTTTATATATATATATATATATATATATATATATATATAGACAGAGAGAGAGAGAGAGAGAGAGAGAGAGAGACAAGGAAAAGAAGTACCTCAAAAGGCCTTGCGGCCCATACCGAGGAGGTACCAATGGCAACGGGTGCCAGGGAAAATTTTGTACACACTCAAATAGTGTGCAAGATTTGGTCTAACCTTTTCTTGAACTGATCCACAGAGGAACTGTTCACAACTTCTGAAGGTAACCTGTTCCATGTGTCACAGATCTTATACGTAAAATAATTCCCACACACACTAGTCCTAAACCGTTTCAAATCCAACTTCCAACCATTGTTGCGAGTTGGGTTATCATTTAAACTAAACATACTTCTAAAATCGACATTGTTGAACCCGCGTAAGAGCTTGAAAACCTCGATCAGTTGACCGCGGAGCCTCCGAGTTTCAAGCGAAAACAAGTTCAGGGCGCGTAACCGTCGATTGTAGCCCATATGCCTAACGGAAGGGATTAACTTTGTGGCCCTCGCCTGCACTCGCTCCAGCCTCTCAATATCTTTCCTGAGGGTGGGCGACCAGAACTGCACAGCATACTCCAGGTGCGGCCGAACCAGGGAATTGTACAGAGAGAGCACAATCTCCTTGTTCCGAAACTGAACTTGCCTCCTGATATAACCCAATAGTTTCTGGGCTTTCTTTTCCACCTCTACGCACTGTTTCGTAAACTTAAGGTCGCTGCTAATTAGCACACCCAAGTCCTTTTCTAAATCAGTCACCTCGATATGACTCCCCAACATCGAGTAGTCCGACTTGGGATTGGCGTAGCCAATGTGCATCACTTTGCATTTACCCAAGTTAAACGGCATTTGCCATTTTTCGGACCACTCTCCTATCCTACCTAGGTCCGCACGCAGTTCCTCGATCGCTTCGGGCGTCCCAACATTGGCCCCAAGCTTGGTGTCATCAGCGAATTTGGCGATCCGACTGACGATGCCACCGTCGATATCATTTATGTAAATGATAAACAACAGTGGCCCCAAAACGGAACCCTGAGGAACCCCACTAGTGACCGAGGCCCAACCTGAACTAGCCCCTTTAATTACAACCCTCTGCCGCCTATTCCTCAGCCAGTTTTCAATCCACCTACCTATTTCCCCACCGATACCCAGCGCGCGAACTTTCGCCATTAGCCGGCGGTGAGGTACCTTATCAAAGGCTTTCTGAAAGTCGAGATAAAGTATATCAATGGTCCTACTCTTATCATACTCACTCAACATGATGTGGAAAAACTCGAGCAAGTTGGTGAGACACGACCTATGCCGTCTAAACCCATGTTGGGAGTCCCAAAGCAGCTTGTAGGAATCCAAATGGTCAACGATTCTATCCGCTATTATCCCCTCTAATAATTTACCTACAACTGAAGTGAGACTAATGGGACGATAGTTCCCTGGACTTTCGTGATCCCCTTTCTTAAAGATAGGGGTCACGTTGGCTTCCCTCCAGTCACCAGGCACCTGGCCCCTCTCCAACGATTGGTTGAAGACTGTAGCCAGGTGGGAAGCCACCTGGTCGCGCACCTCCCGCAACACTCTGGGGAGAAACTGGTCTGGCCCAGGAGCCTTAAACGCGCTCAGTTTGTCTATTCTATCGGCAATGACTGTCGCGGTACATCGAACACTATCCATGCCAGCACCTTCGTGCCTGACGCCTGGCTCGGGGATGACGCGGGTGTCCTCCCTGGTGAACACTCCCGCAAAGTACTCATTAAGCACATTAGCGATGTCCGCGTCGGAGGTCCGCAGAACGCCGCTTCCGTCCTTTAACGGACCTATCATGCTTCTAATGGGCTTTCTACTATTAACATAACTGAAGAACTCTTTAGGGTTCCCCTTGCAGAGGCTTGCCCCCCGTAGTTCTTCGTTACGTTTCGCTAGTCTAACCTTCGCCTTCATTTCCCTACACAGGTGGACATACGCTTCAGTGTTCTCATGGGAACGATTGGCCTTCGCCCTCCTATACGCTACTTTCCTATTTCGGATAGCCAAAGCGATGTCACGATTGAACCACTTAGGCTGCGTTGAAGCAGGGGTGACCGGTTTTGAGGGTATGGCAGCAGACTGCAGCACCATAAACTCGTCCCGGAATGCACTCCACACTCGCTCAACATCGCCGCCGACCTCTAACCCCATCTCACCTACAAGAGAGAGACCCAACCTCCTCTGTACGTACCAACTTAAAAAGGTCATATGACGCAAAGTACCTAACTAAAGCTTTTTTATTTGTCAAATACAAATTGTTCAAATACGAGTTTCAAATTGTCTCTTTGTGACTTGTATCAATTATTTGTTGCCGTTTTGAGACTGTTCAAGTTAAAAGTAAACAAAAGTAAGCATTACTTACTATAAACGATTGTTAGTAATTAACGAAAAACAATTTGTTATTGGTTACACCTTACGAGCATCAGCTCAAACCGCTCATCATTTAGGGTGCGCCTCTCGGGGCGAAAAATCTTCCTGCAACACTAAACAGCCGCTTTTCAGGGGCAGGGGTGGGTAAATAGTGACTCGTTGAGGTGTTGTATTCGACAGGTATTTGAGCAAATACGGCAAATACAATGATCAAATACGCGTCCTTCGAGATTCTCAAATATAAATATAAATACAAATATGGAAAATGAGGTACGCCTCGGCGGTGTAGCATCGCCGACTACGAATCCATCAGCTCAGGGTTCGATTCCCGGTGACAGCAAGCGGCGCGCGGCAAACCCAGCAGTTCATCCTTCCATACAATAAAAAACTGGTTGGTTGGGAGAGATGGTCGACGAGTTTGACCTTCGTGAAATGAGGAATAATCGCACGGAACATTTGAGAAAGGTCGAGGTAAATGAGTACCCTGGGTAGCCTAGTGGTTAAGACGTTGAGTCGCTTATAGGGAGGTCGTGAGATCGAGTCGGGGCGAAGACTTTGTAATTTCTACCACCGGTGGTGGGTCGTGGTTCGGATTACACCTTAAGCTATAGGTCTAAGGTAGAGCAACAAGCTTGACCTTCGTCAGAATGAACAAATCTAGCAGAAGCAAAAGCCAGGATAACCAAGGTTATCAAGGACTTTCAATCTATCAAACTAAGTTTAAAATTATATTTTGTGAAAATCTAATTACTTACAGGCTTTTTTTTTTACGAGCCCTGAAAAGTCGGTGGTGTAGTGGTTAGCGTCGTTGACTACGAATTCATCGGTCCCGGGATCGAGACCCGCTGACGGCAACCGGCGCGCAGCTAAACCCAGCTATTCATCATTCCACACAATAAAGAAAGTGGTTGGTAGACAAATGGGTACCCTGGGTGGCCTAGACGCTGGGCTGCTGGTGGGGTGTGGTTCGGATGCCACGTTAAACTGTAGGTCTAAGGTGAAGTGAAAAGCTTGACCTTCGTCAGAATGAACAATTCGGGCGGAAGCAAACGATATATATATATATATATATATATATATATATATATATATATATATATATATATATATATAGAAAATGGTTTCCCCTTTTAATTACGCCTGTTCCGATATACCGGATAATCCGGACAGGCCCTCTCTACGTTTCCGCGTAAAAACAACTCTTAAAACCTAACCGACACTCGCAATTGCAGAAGATTACCAGCGTCAGTAACTGAAGACAGTGAGATCGGGGGTTCGACTCCCGATACGGCTGCTAATAAAGATACAGAAACTAGAGAAGTGGTTCCCAACCTCGGGTCACGGGGGTCCTCAAGTAGGGTCGCGAAGGGTCACTATATTCACTATTTCTTAATTATATTTATATACATATTTAATTTTTATCATAAGCCTGAGGGTCAGGAGGTCCTGTTGGTGGCCCATTTAGGGTCGCAGCAAAAAAAAAAGTTGGGAACCAGCGAGCTCGAGCAATGAACCTGCATTAGTTGGCCTGAGGTCTGCGCCAGTTTCTGGCCCCTCTTCACTCATCATCATTATTATTACCCCAAATTATGGACAAATGACACTGTTCGTCTCTCTTACAGTAATGACTTATTAACATTAACTTATGTTAAGTTAACGTAATTTAATCCAACCAATCACAGAAACGTGTCATTTCACCTGTCTGTATAATACGGGATCTCCCCTATTCCTTATACAGGGTGTCCCATAAGTCCGGTCTGATAGGAAAATTTATTTTAAATTAAATTTACGAAAGTATTACATATTAAAACTAAAACAAATGTTCAAATTAATGTCTTGTTTTGGGACCCTTTTTTTTTTGTTGCACGTAGAATAACACGCAATGGCTAATGTGGAAGCGGGTTACACTCCTCAGAAAAAGGGGGAGCCAGTCCCAAAACAAGACATTAATTTGAACATTTGTTTTACTTCTAATGTATTACTTTTGCAAATTTAATTTAAAATAAATTTTCCTATCAGACCGGATTTATGGGACACCCTGTGTATATATATAATCGACTTACCATACATCTTTCCTTCGTCCGAGAGGATGATCTTCCTTCTACCGCAAGGTGGGTAGATGGCGAGAGCCTCTTGAAAACTCTGTTCGATGTCTGGCGACCAAACCCCTTCCGCGTCAGCCCCTCCGAGTTCCTTGTCGTCGAGAGGTGACGCGACGTCTTCGTCGTCACCTCCTAACGGCTGCAACGGAAAATCGACCGTTAATAAACTTAATTTAACGTAAATTGCTTCCGTTAACGAAAAAACGACAACGCAACCCAATATTATTATTTTATACTGTATATATATATGACACGAGTGCCACGGAATGAGTGCCTCGTGTTTCGAAGAGTAAAGCCATGCATTGCCTACACAACGCGTGGCACGCTAACCACGAGCCATTGCCGACCCGCGCGAGGCATCAGCGAGTAAAATGGCCCTATTCCGACACAATTACTCTTCGAACTGCACTTCAAACGGAATTTATGATGACGATTTATTATCGGTCTTCATCGACCCGACAAGAGGGTCTTTTTATGAAGGGGGGAGGGGGTAAAGGGTGTGTGGGGTGGTGGTGAATAAGGGGAATGCGGGACTGAGTTGGGAGGGAAGGAAAAAATTAATCATTCTCTTCATACATTTCACCATATATTACTTCACGAAGGAATCTTATGACCTTTTGTTTCGGGTCAAAGGTCAAATGTTCCCCTCCCCCCGTATTTTTTACCCTATTAGCGGCTGTTAAGAGGTACTTAAAGACTGAGTTCCTTTCGTCATATCACTCAACCTCATCGAGTGGAGCTTCAATACATTAATTAGATAACGGGTCACCAGCACGTTTTTAAATACCCTAAGCTCACCCCTCCCCATGCTAACTTTATACCTCGAGTTGAATGGGTACTTTTTGGTCAAGTCCTGCCCTTCATTTCATTGTTCAAATGGCTTAAGTTGAGGGCACGCAACTACCAAATAAATAAATAATGAACCCAGTTTTGACTAAAATTATATATATATACAGTATATATATATATATATATATATATGTATATAACAGTAGCTGTCCATAAAGAGGGCAACAGCCAAAGAGAAATTGCAATAAGGCTCAAAATATCAATGCAAATGAACAGTTCAAAGAACTCTATAGAACGAGTGCAGGGAAATGGCAATTTGGCTACTCGGACAAGACAAAGTAGGCCAGAAGTAACTATTGAGGGACAAAAGGATGGCAATATTGAAAGACTCTTTAGCAAATAGCTTAAAGACACCAAGAAATATGCGTGCAAAACCATTGAGGAGGAGGACCATGGAATGGCTTCAGGCACACGTCCATTGTGAAAAGGTTTCAAGAACGTGGTTCGCGAGGAAAAGTACTGTGAGAAGGCGCTCTATTACTGATAGCAATAGAAAAAGAGAGAATGGAGTTTGCAAAGGAACATCAAAATTGGCATCAATCATCACCAATGAAAATAAATCAGTGTCCAGAAGATTCGTCAAGAAATTTGGCAAAATATAATTTCAAGAATCACCTGGACTGGCTCGTCAGCAAAGTCCCTGACCAGCCAGTGTGGCTGAATACGAGTGCAGGAGGAGAGCGGAAACCAATTCCCTCCTCCCGCAAATGAGACGTGATGCTGCAGAGGGGCCGACCGCAGGTCGATCCTGAACTATCACTCGAAAATTTTTGAAGATTTCTAAAGTATATATATATATATATATATATATATATATATATTTATTGTGTGTGTGTGTGTGTGGTGTGTTTTAAGAGCCTTTTAAGCCGAGTGTAGCGAGGTGAAAAGCATAAACAACTTTGATTCCAGTCCATCTCAAATGAATTTTACCACTCACCCAATCAATACCTAACTTCACACCTGAGTTTCAGCCTTACTCTCCCGCATGTAGGGACGGTACAGGTTATCGGAACGTCTTTATCAACCGCCACGGCGTAAACGGACGGGGTACGCGCGCAAGGTCCTTACAACACGAACTGTACGCGCGTACATGTACATTGCGCACGCCGTACGCAATACCAAAGGATACCAATAACGCGACGGTCAAGCGTACGTTACTCCAGAACCATCAGATCTTTTAAGGCCTACATCAAATTGAAAGTTATAGGCCCCGTTTGTATACAGTATGATGGCAACATTTCTAATCCCTTCCTTTTGCCTACTAACTTTAGATTAGCAACATAATGCGTTTTAACCTAGCCTTAAAACCAAGTAGGCCAAACCTCTTTAAGCCTATTTAGATATACGCTCATCAATTTTGACTTACTTCGGCCGGCCGCACGCGGGATCGTTTCGCGACTCACGACTCCCAGTCGCCTGTAATTTTACATTGACAGAATGGGCACCCCGCACACTGCAGCGACCGCGACGGTCTGGGGATTCTGGGGAATCGCGTCGCGGTCGCTGCAGTGTGCGGGGCTCCCATTCTATCAATGTAAAATCACGAGCGACTGGGAGTCGTGAGTCGCGAAACGATCCCGCGTGCGGCCGGCCTAAGCAAGTCAAAATTGATGAGCGTATATCTAAATAGGCTTCCTGGCTTCTCTCGGGAAAGGACAGAATAGCTTTTCGTCTATATTACGTTTAAACGCGCGTGTTCGCGATAAGGTATCGATGAGAAGTCTAAAGATAAGATGAATCTTATCTTTTCATTCAGTTGTGATTCACCCACTTAAGTGAAACAACTGCAAACAATCAATCCACAGCTCACGAAGAGGAATTGACCCACAAAGTATTATTAAGAAAACAACACTTTTCAGTTTTTATACCCAAGATAAAAGTGTATTATATATATATATATATATATATATATATATATATATATATATATATATATATATATATATATATATGCTACACACAGACCGTGAATGGAACAAGGAACAAACCCTAGAGTGTGTTCCAAAGCTGGATCCTATCTGCTTTGCAGACACTTTGCAGATAGCTGGTGAGGGAAGTTATATTTTTATGGCCTCTTTGCGAGTGACCCGTTGCCCACGTCGGGCTAACATCATGAAAAAGAAAAAACTAGTATTTGTCATTTACCATTACTTATTCGGACTATAGAGGATTTAATTTTCTCAGAAGAGTTCCTTGTTCCATGCATGGTCTGTGTGTATCATGAAAAAACCTCAGGGGAACCATTCTGAGTTCAATCCCATATTTTATATGATGAATAAAACCACGCAGGAAAGGAAACACAGAATGGTGCTCAAGCGCTTTCGTCTAATGACATCCTCAGGAACACTGAGACGAAAGCACTTGAGCACCATTCTGTTTCCTTTCCTTCGTGGTTTTATTCATCATAAATATTTTTCACGCGTTACTTTCGTGAAATAATTTTCATATATATATATATATATATATATATATATATATATATATATAACGATAGTTTTCAACGGCGGTTCATGATCGACCTGCGACTGAACCCACTGCAGCATCCTGCCTCATTTGCGGGATTTGGTGGAGGAGGGAATTGGATTCTGCTCTTGAAGAACCTGTGCGGCTGGTTCTTGAAATTATAATAGTAAAACCTGTATAACTCGGACTAATTGGGGATTCCGTCTTATAGAGGTAAAATTTAAAGTATCGTAAAAACTTTATTTTAAAGTGTATAAATCAATAAAGTGTACTAAAACAAGGTTTCTCAAATAAATAAATTATATATAAATGTACAGAGTCGCCACAAAGTCCCTTTGCAGTGAAATTCAATATATCTACGTTGCCCTCGTTTTTCACGCAAAGGGACTTTGTAGCCACCCTGTACATAGGAATAATCTAAAATTTAATTAAAATATTTTAATAAAGTACCGTACAAATATTTCAAATGCCTATTTTTCAATGCATTACCTGTACAACTCGGACAAATTCCGAGTAAGACAGGTTTTTCCCGAAGGAATTTTTTCCGACTCGCAGGATTCCGGCTTATTCAAGCTCCGAATTATACAGGTTATATATATATATATATATAATATACTTCTTTTGTACAACTACCAAAAGTAAAACAGTAGAACCGAAAAAGCACTAAAGAAGTAACTAAAAAGCAAAGCTGGGCACTTGCGTTTTTTTTTGCGGTACTGCGGTACTACCGCACTACCAAACCGGTACCGCATAACGCAGTACCGCAAAGGATCGCTGAAAGTACAGCAGTACCGCTACCGCATTCAAATTTCCCGCGGTACTTTCCGCGGTACCGACAAACACGGTAGTACCGCAGTACCGCAAAAAAAACCGCAAGTGCCCAGCTTTGCTAAAAAGTACAAGTACCGTATTGAAATAATGAAAATAATAATAGGACAAAAGCTAAAAATAAAAGTGATGGAGAATATCAATAACGATGTTAATCGGATGTGTAAACAAAGATTTTCATATCGTGAAGACACAAGGCCCTCGGAGGAAGAAGTGGCTAAGCGACAAAAAAAACCGCAGTTAAAATTGTGCCAAATTTGAAACTTTTTGAAAATATTTCGACGAAATATTCAAATCGAGACAAATTTTAACTGCTTTTTCTGCCATTTTTTTTTTTTACTTTTGTCGCTTAGCCACTTCTTACGGGGGCCTCTCACAGTCTAGAAAGGAAGCAGGACTGACGAATACCTTGGACAACGGTATTGTCTCCAGGAGTTTGGAATTCTTTGTATAGACTATATTAAACACGTCCTCTTGACGACTCTAAGAGGCTCGACATAGTGTGGTTAGCGTATATATATATATATATATATATATATATATATATATATATATATATATATATATATATATATATATATATATTTATTTATTAGGGTGACACTTATTTTCGAAAGTTTGAATTTTTATCGGGACGGGCGCGTTTCTGGTTCCATTTTGTCAAAAAATATCGTGTGTAAAATATTTTTGAAATAAAACAATATTTAGAACTGCCTCAATACGGTCAAAGTTTGTATATTTTCTCGAAAAGTAGAAATTTTAGATCATGATGTTCTATGCCTCTAGCAAATAAAATATCACTTCTAGTTTGTTCAAGCTACTAATCTTGACCTAAAACATATAACTGGACTTCATACTTTCAACTCTAGGTCCCCCTCAACTCGAGTATTAGCCCCTCAAGGGGGGGGGGGTATCATGGGCGCCCATCTCCCTCTCATTGTTGCCTACTTTGCAGAGGTCACGGTGGACTTGCGGGCGGTTGGGAAGTCACAGCGGTGCTTCTCGACCACTTGTAAGAGGAACTGCCTTTGGTCTTCACTCTTGGTAAGGGCCAGGTTGAAAGACTGCATCAACGCCACCCCGCGCTCCGCGAAGTCATTGACAACTTGAAGGGCCTGGACTCGGCGGGATGCGGCGATGAAGGCTGGGTCCGTCCGCCACTCCTCCGGATCCTTGAGCAGGAAGGCGGTGCTGATGTCCAGAACCTTGAAGAACTCCTTTGATGTAGTCGTTGTGAACTTGGCCAATGTATTGTTGGCGATTGAGGCGGTGGACAGGTCCACATTGATACGCCGCGGGGGATCCTCCGATCCTTCCTCTTCTTCCATCGCTTTAATCAACTCCCGCTTTGTCGCCAAGTCGATACCCTCGTCGAAGATGGCCAGGGTGACGAGGCGCTCGCTCAAGTACCATAGGTGCCTGGCGAAGACTGTCGCCGTCGCTTTGGCCACCGCTGAGTCCGGATAATAGACGAGGGCCTTGAGCAGCGCGAGGTCCGCGGCTGGGGCCGTTGCCGGGAGCGGCGCTTTGTACCAGGCCGTCACGTAGATGGACACGGCGAAGATGGTGAATCGCCGGATTCCAGCCGCTTCGCCTGACGACATCTGAAACTGTTCCCGGAACAGGAACAGTTTGATGGCATAGATGACTTTTGCCATCCAGCGCGCGCGATGGAAGGCGCCGGGACGAGCGAACCGGGCACCCCGCTTGTTCGGACCGCCCAGCACAATTACAGAGAGCTCCAGAAGTTCCCTGTAGTCATCACGTGGATGTTGACCGTCGAGGAGGCGGCTGAATTCGATCAGCAGGTCGTCGCGGGCGTCCTTCAGGTGCTGCGGCATGGTTCCATCCTCGAAGGGCTTCGCTTTGGTTTGATCGATGAAGTCCCACTGGGCGGCGAATCGTTTGAACAGGAGGATGTCAGGACCAGTAGAGGGACCGAGGCACGCCGTGAATGCCTTCTCGCACACCAGTTCGTGGATGTGGTGGCGGCAAGCCAAATGAAGCACTGTCTTCTCGAGTTTCTGCTCAATGATATAGCAAGCTCCTCCTGAGAGTCCTGTGTTTGAGGCGGTGTGTCAAAAGAGAGGGCACAGATCCGTCCCTTGATGTCCCAATCCTCGAGGGCAGAGAGGACGGCTTCCGCCATGGCGCGGCCGGTGCCGTCGGGGAGGCTGGGCACAGCCAGAAGCTTGTCGACGTTCTCCCCAGACACCAGAACTGGAAGGCGATCTTCAGCAGGGCCTCCGTCAGCCGCTGGTACGATTTTCCCGTCCCAGTGAACGGTCAGCGGCACAGTAGGATGGAAGGCTGCCTTCATTTCCGCTGCTGCCATAGCACGGAACTTTGCTCGGTCGCGGCGGGAGGATTCGCGGTTCAAGACCAGCTCCTCAGGGTCGTGGCCCAAGCTCCTCGCAGCCGCCGACAGCAAAAAAACACCTTCTCGGTCGGTAAGTTTCGTCCGATCCATCGCTGCGGAGAGATCAGGGGTGATCATCTTTTTCGACGCGCGGAATCGCTTGGGTGGTAAAGGGGTCGTAGATGCTTCTGCATTCGACGTGGACGGGCCCGGGAGAGAGAGCTCTTCCTCTTCTTCTCGGCGACGACGCCGTGTCGGTGACCGAGTCGGGCTGCTTGCACCTGAGCTGGAGCTCGATGCCAGTTCGACGAGTTCTTCTCGGCTCTCTCTGTTCGCCCTTTCATCATCTTGCCGGCGGCTCCTTTCCGCTTCCTGTCTCCTCGCACGCTCCTCCTCAGTGTGCAGCGTCATGTCACGTGTGGAGGAGATGCGGCCGCGCCGCACCTCGGCCCTTTGTCCCGTCAGGAACTCCCTGTCCTCTTCGATTGTGATCATCGACATCGCCTGTTCGTGTGCGATGTCGAAGAGGCGGTCAAGGGATGAGAGGAACTCGGCCTCGTTCCTGATTTGGGTCACAGTGCGCCGTTTCGAGTTCTTGTTCAGAGCCCGCCACTTCTCGTACATTCGGAGAACCTTGTCCCTTGCGCGTTGGTCTTTCTGCGTAGGAATACGGGACCGCTCCCAGAATTCCTTGACTGCGGTCACTGTCTCAGCGGCTGCTTCCTTGATCGGCTTCTTGACGTCAAGGTGAAGGTGGAAAAAGTACTGAAGCGCCTGCTTTCCCGTAGGCAGCATGCTTCCTGTGATGCTGTGGTCCACGGTCCCCAGGAGATAGACTGCTGTTTTAGATCTTGTTGCCGAAGCCATCACGTCGTTTCAGAACTCACTGAAAAAGAGAATGAAACACTGTTAGTGTTGGCAAAACTCGTCCCAACCCATTTTCTACTTAGAATAACATGTTCTTTCGCCTGTATCAATATTTGGATAAACTCGTGTTACACCCTGTATAATACCTCATTTTAGTCTTCTGTACACCAGTGCGGAAGACTAAACCAACGACTCTGACCGTCCGTCTGTTATCATTTTTCAACTCAGAAACTACAGCAGCTATCGAAACGAAAACTGACATGATAACAGAACGCCATGAGTACTTTTCGACAAAAAGTATAAATTTTGACCTCATTGAGGCAGTTCTAATTATTATTTTATTTCAAAAATATTTTACACACAATGTTTTTAGACGGAATGACACCAGAAATGCGCCCGTCCTGATAGAAATTCCCAAAAAATGAAAAACACCCCAAATAAGTGGCACCCTAATATATATATATATATATATTAATAGTGATGGGACGATTAATCGGAATCGAGAATCGGAAGAATCGAGCATTTTTCAGGAATCGGAATCGGAATCGAGAGAATTGTACCATGATTTCCGATTCTTAAAACGATTCTTGAATACAAATAAATTCTTACTTATTCACTTATTTATTTATTTATTTGCATTTTGTAGGCTAAGGAGTAAGGATTGCTTTTTGAGTAAAAGGATTTTTTTAAACTTTTAATTGAACCAGTTTTGCAATGTAAACTTTAAAATTTAAATGAAAGAGGATAACAAATTTTATTTTTATTGTATTGTAGCTATACATTAAAACATGTATATCCGGAATCGAGAATCGTATCGGAATCGAGACTTTTTAGTGGTATCGGAATCGGAATCGTTAAAAATTTTGGTATCGTCCCATCACTAATATATAACACCCAAGAAGCTCATTTCTAGGCGGTGAGCGTGGGCCAAGGGTCACCTAACCAGAGCAAAAAGAGGGTAAGCCGCCGCTGCTACCTCCACTCTACCCGATGCCAGTGGCTAGGAGCAAACCATCGCCACAGCGTTCAGAGTTCGCCACCGCAAACACTAAGCTACCGGGCACCCTACCTATATACAGGATTACCCGTAAGTCCGGTTTCATGGGTAAATTTATTTTAAATTAAATTTACGAAGTAATACATTACAAGTAAAATAAATGTTCAAATTAATGTCTTGTTTTGAGATTTTTTTTTTTTTGGTTGCAAGTAGTATAACACGCAATGGCTAATATGGAAGCGGGTTACACTCCTCAGGAAAAGATCCCAAAACATGATATCAATTTGAACGTTTTAGTTCTAATGCATTACTTTGGTAAATTTAATTGAAAATAAATTTTTTCCTACGAGACCGGACTTATTTATGGAACACCCTGTAGATAAGTGATAAATTTTTCAGCTTTATTAAGAGAGTCCGGCAGGAAATAATTAGAGTGATAACCTAATTCGATTCGAAAGAAAAACAACACGTTCATTTCGCTTATCTGAAAATTGTACGTTAACTATTCTCAAATCTGTTAAATTGAACGAGAAACAACGACGAACGTTCACTGAAAATTCATAGATAAAACTCGGCAAAAGCCGAGAAAATTGTTATATTAATTATTTCCTGCCGAAGTGTCTAAATAAAGCTTTAAAAATGTTTATCTAACACTAACGACAAAGTTAAGAGAGAGAGAGAAGAGAGAGAGAGAGAGAGAGAGAGAGAGAGAGAGAATTTGAAAATATATTCAACGTTTGTCATATCATAAAAATTTCAATCACGAGCTCGGAAGGGTTCGAATCAATGTTGTATTTCATTACGATAATTCGGTCCGCAGTTTCTAATCCTCCGTGAATATATCTATTAAATGTAATGACTGTAATTAATGTACATTGGTCCAACGAGTAAAACTCTAGCCACTAGCATCAAACAGCGTAAATATTGTATTCGCGCGGCTAATGAATCTAGCGCCATATCGCTCGCTCATGCGTGTAATAACATGAAGCAGCTCATTGAAATAATTAACCCATTCGTACATTTTCCAGACGACAAAAATTTTTTTTATTATTGTATCACTTTTTCTTGTATTCACGTCATCTTCGGTACGAGTCATTGATATGACGCAATCCATATGACGATTGTATTTTCATTTAAAGTTTTAAACAGAGCTGGGCATTTGCGGCATATTTTGCGGTACTGCGGTACTACCGCAAACCGGAACCGCATAACGCAAAGGATCGCTGAAAGTACCGCAGTGCCGCTACCGCATTCAAATTTCCGCGTACCGGTTTGGTGCCGGTTTGGTAGTTTGGTAGTACCGCAGTACCGCAGTACCGCAAAATATGCCGCAAATGCCCAGCTCTGGTTTTAAACTGCAAAGTACCCAAAGTGGAGATTTCAATTATATATATATATATATATACACACACACGGGGACGGACTGAGCGGTCGAGCTATCGGGCATGGAGCGAGAGCCTGGGCTATTAGGGGGCCCGGACCCGCAGTCATCGTAAAACAGTGAGTGTTCTCAATTGTGTCAAGTGTCTAATGGACCTGTAATATGAAAAAATTGCATTTCAAAAGGCCCAGGTTGCTGTCAGTCCGCCCCTGTATATACAGTATACACAATATATATATATATATATATGGGTTGGACAGAATAATGGAAACACTCGTATTTTCGGTGCTGTATTTTCTGATATCATTAATGGCGTTATGTACTTTATTAAATTAATATATAACTGCATATAATATTGAGAACATCATCTATTTTAATATATTCATATTGGTTTTTCAAGTTCTTTTAAAATAAATAAAATATAGCGCTTGGAAAAGATGTTACTGCCTGTAAAAGGGGCATGATAGTAGGAGCCTGTTTGGTTGGTGTTTCAGTAATAAAATCACATAATTGCTCCTATATCTCGACGAACAGTCCTCAAGGTTATGAATACGTACAAAAATAATTAAAAAAAAGACCATAAGGAATACAGTGAGCGTAAAGCAACACTGACAGAATGCGACAGAGGAACCTTATACGATAATTGGGAGCTGTGAAGAATCAAAGTGTGTTGCATCAAAACTTTTTTGTTCAAAATTTAACAACAGTCCGCAAAGACCGGCGTCAGTCATAACTACGTTATGGGAACTGTAGTAAAGCCTATTTTAACACCAACCAGTACCAAAGTTCGAATGAATTTGGTGTTGGGAAAAATAATAGGAACAATTCTGCGCTTATGTGGTGTAGTTTTTTTTTAATTTCTTTCCACGTATTCATAACTATGGGACTGTTGTTTTTCAAGGTGCGGGGACAATCACGCGACTTTTAATATTGAGACACCAACTAAACGGGCTCCTACTATCATGCCCCTTTCACAATCGGTAACATTTTTCCCAAGCGCCATATTTTTATTTATTTTAAAAGAACATGAAAAACCAATATGAACATATTAAAATAGATGATCTTCTCAATATTATATGCAGTTACATATTAATTGAATAAAGTACATAATGCCATTAATGACAACAGAAAATATAGCATCGAAAATGCGAGTGTTTCCAGTATTCTGTCATATATATATATATATATGATGAATTTCACAATTAAACACGTGAAATGAATGAATGATGCAAACCCAGAAGGAAAAAGAAAAATCCACAAGGAAAAAGAAAACCCACAAGGAAAAAGAAAACTGATTCAAAGGCCTTTAGTGTATTCAGATTCCCTGACGAGGTGTACTTCTGAATACAAGAAAGGCCTTGGAATCGTTTTTCATTTTCCTTTGGGTTTCCATCATTATATATATATATAATATATTATATATATATATATATTATATATATATAAAATAACGCAAAGTGAAGAGGCAAATCTGATTTAAACTGGTTCAAATTTATTTTTTTTAACTCTTAAACATTTTCAATACTCACTTGTAAATCTTACTAAGGAATATACAATTGTTATAAAGTAATATAATAAATATTACTTGTTCATGTTCACTCGCGTTAATAATATATATATATATATATATATATATATATATATATATATATATATATATATATATAGCCCTTATTCAGGTGTAAAAGTTGAAAATAGTAATTTCTTTTGGGCCACCCCGTACATTTATGAGGATTGACTAAAAAGTAAAGTACGCAAAATTTGAAAAAAATCAAAGCATGTTATGGGGTCGCTACCAGCCCTTGAAGTTTCTCCCCCCTGTGATGAGTGTTGTATGTACAGTGTGCATCATACGTACAGCGAGCTACCAAAATAAACAAAAAAGTTGCGTACGTGGTGATGCAAATTTCCCCGAAATATTCAATGAAAAGGGAGGGAGGAAAAAACAAAAATGTACAAATTCACTACAGAACGTTGGGAAAATAAATTGCTCGAAGTTACTAGTATCCTCCCATTATTACAGAATCAAAGAACAATCGCTCCTACAGCTTGAATGCTGCTCTTTTTCTGGCACCAGGAAATTTCTTTCTCCGCTCCTCGACCACCAAAAGAAGGTGTATTGTTTCTGGTTCTCGTTTGTGGTGTGAAGCGTTGAATTCTTCCACGAGAGAGAGACCGTGTTCCGCTATGTCATTGATGACCTAGAGCGAGCTGTTTGCGCGTTTCTTTCCCCTTCAACAATTCTTCGTCTCGTTTACACTGGCCTGGATCCTTGGAGAGGAAGGAGTCCGATTTGAGGTCCATGGTTTTCGAAAAATTGAAGGTTGTTGTTCGTGACGAAGTCCTCCATTGCTTTGGGTTTTGTCTCCAAGTTCTTCTCCTAGATTGTTGCTCTATTCTGCCGATCCCCATTCCCGTGGTTGTCGAGAGCCTGGACCATACGGCGCTCAGTCTCCATGGACACATCGTCGTCAAAGGCGGCGAGAGCGATGAGCTCCTCGGATAAATACCAAAAAGTGGCGAATGAATTTATCCATGTGGCGTTCGCCACTCGCGGATCCTCAGTCTTGGTAGGTTTGAAGAGCCTGAAGAAGCCGTAGGTCGTTCCTTGGAGCGGACACTGGAAGGAGGGGGGGGGGGGGGGGGGGGGGGGTTCGGTACCATGCTTTGATATAAATGGGGGACACAAATATGCAAATTCTTCGCATTGCGCCCTTCTCTCTAACCGTGAGATTAAACTGGTCTTGGAATACAAAGACCTTGAGAGCGTAGATGGCTTTCGCCATCCACCTGGCGCGATGCATCGCTCCTGGAGCCATAAACCGAGCTCTTCAAAGAGGCGTCACTCCGAAATAAAACGTCACCTACTCCAAGAGTTCCCAATAGTCATCTCTGGGTTGGGTGGTCTATGAGTTTGAAATATTTCTTCAATGAACGCAAGAATTTCGTCACGGATAACCGAGACAGCGGAAGCTGAAGTATAGTCAACCATCGAAGTTTCAAACTTTTTATTTTGTCAAGGAATCCCCACTTATCCCGAAATCGCTTGAAGAGCAAGATGTCTGGCCCATCTGATGTCCCCATGCGAAATGAGAAGACTGCCTCGAGGAGCACCACCTCGAAGATGCGATGTCCGCAGCCGAAATGGAGCGAACTTTTCTCTAACGTCTTTTCAAGGACACACGCTCCATTCGTCTTCCCAGTATTTGAGGCTGTGGTATCAAAGCGTATGGATCGTACCATGCCTTCAGTCTTCCAGGATCGGATTGCCTTCTCCACTGCAGTAGCTATCGCCACACCAGTTTCACGTCCCAGGTTGGCAACTCCCAGAATTTGCTCCTCTCCTCCTCCTCCAGACACAAAAATCGGGAGTACATTCCCAGTCATTTCTAGAAGCAGCTGTCCATCCCAGTAGACGGTCAAGGGATGGGTCGGATCGAAGGATTGTCCGTGTAATTTCCTCCCGGAGTTTCGCGCTGCCTCTGATTCGACGAATGGTTCAAACTCAAGCCTGAGATGTCATGACCCACACTATCCGCGGCTAAAGTCAAGAGAAAAGTTTTGGTCACTCACTTTGGTGCGGTCCAGTATTTCTACCAATCCAGGACTGAGAAAGGTCATTCGAGCTCGCTTCAGGGGCACAGATGACCTAGATGTGGAGGGACCAGGAACAGCAGTCTTTGTCATCGGTCTCAGTCCCATCAGTACTAGATGAGTTGGTCATGGTCAATGTCCCGTATCCATCTTCTTTCTGACGCTGTTTCTCTTTGGTACATCGTTGCTGCACTTCCCTTCGCTTCCTCTCCAAAGTGGTGTCCACCACTTCTCTCTCTCTCTCTCTCCTCTCTCTCTCTCTCTCTCTCTCTCCTCTCTCTCTCGCTCTCTCTCTCTCTCTCTCTCTCTCTCTCTCTCTCTCTCTCTCTCTCTCTCTCTCTCTCTCTCTCTCTCTCTCTCCTCTCTCTCTCTCTCTCTCTCTCTCTCTCTCTCTCTCTCTCCCGAGTCGTGGGATTCTAGAGAAATTGGCTGCCAATTCCTTTAGGTTCTCTCTCTTTCGGGAGGGCGGGTGAAGTCTGTTGTACAAACCTGTCCCGTGGGTTACTAGGACCCCTTCCCATCCACTCTGTCCTTTTAGCTTAGGTTAGGGTTCTCCTCTGACTGCAGAAAAAAAGAAAAACTTTTAGTATTGTCTTTTTCTCTACTGTGACGATTAGGACGCTACTGCTATCTCATGCGTGGGAAAGAGGCTTGGAACCTCTATAAATAACACCATTTAACTTCAGTTGTAGGTAAATATTTAGAGGGATAATAGCGAGTAGGATTGTTGACCATTTGGATTCTTACAAGCTACTTGGGGACTCCAACATGGGTTTAGATGGCATAGGTCGTGTCTCACCATCATGCTCGAGTTTTTCTACGTCATGTTGAGTGAGTATGATAAGAGTAGGGCGATTGATTAGAAGGCCTTTGATAAGGTACCTCACCGCCGGCTAATGGCCGAAGTGCGCGCGCTGGGTATTGGTGGGGAAGTAGGTAGGTGGATTGGAAACTGGCGAAAAATGCCACAAAGTTAATCCCTTTCGTTAGGCATATGGGCTACAATCGACGCTTACGTGACGCGGGTTCAAAAGATGTCGATTTTAGAAGCATGTTTAGTTCAAATGATAACCCAACTCGCAACAATGGTTAGAAGTTGGATTTGAAACGATTAGGACTAGTATATGTGGGAATTACTTTAACACGTTGATAGTTTAAGATTAAAACATAAGAAAACTCTGCAGGAGTTCGCTTGCACGGTGTCTCTGAGCAAGGTAAATATAGAGCTATTATATATTCTCCACTTTCCTGTAAAATTTCCTTGGCTACTTTTCCAGGGTCAAGGTATTTCTTCAACCTTTTTCCATACCTGCATCTGGTAGGGAGGGAGCGGAGGTGGGGAGAGAGCCTTCTACTTTTCTATCCAGTTTTCTACTACTGCTAGGATAGTTGAAAGAAAAATAAACTTTTAATAACAGGAACAGTTCCTCGGTGGATTAGTTCAAGAAAAGGTTAGACCAAATCTTGCACACTATTTGAGTGTGTAGAAAATTTTCCCTGGCACCCGTTGCCATTGGTACCTCCTCGGTATGGGCCGCAAGGCCTTTTGAGGTACTTCTTTTCCTTGTAACTCCTTGTAACTCTCTCTCTCCTCTCTCTCTCTCTCTCTCTCTCTCTCTCTCTCTCTCTCTCTCTCTCTCTCTCTCTCTCTGTGTGTGTGGGGAAATAGGTAGGTGGATTGAAAACTGGCTGAGGAATAGGCGGCAGAGGGTGGTAATTAAAGGGGCTAGTTCGGGTTGGGCCTCGGTCACTAGTGGGGTTCCTCAGGGTTCCGTTTTGGGGCCGCTGTTGTTTACCATTTACATAAATGATATCGACGGTGGCATCGTCAGTCGGATCGCCAAATTCGCTGATGACACCAAGCTTCGGGCCAATGTTTGGACGCCCGAAGCGATCGAGGAACTGCGTGCGGACCTAGGTAGGATAGGAGAGTGGTCCGAAAAATGGCAAATGCCGTTTAACTTGGTAAATGCAAAGTGATGCACATTGGCTACGCCAATCCCAAGTCGACTACTCGATGTTGGGCAGTAATATCGAGGTGACTGATTTAGAAAAGGACTTGGGTGTGCTAATTAGCAGCGACCTTAAGTTTACGAAACAGTGTGTAGAGGGGAAAAGAAAGCCAGAAACTATTGGGTTATATCAGGAGGCAATTTCAGTTTCGGAACAAGGAGATTGTACTCTCACTGTACAATTCCCTTGTTCGGCCGTACCTGGAGTATGCTGTGCAGTTCTGGTCGCCCACCCTCAGGAAAGATATTGAGAGGCTGGAGCGAGTGCAGGCGAGGGCACAAAGTTAATCCCTTCCGTTAGGCATATGGGCTACAATCGACGGTTACGCGCCCTGAACTTGTTTTCGCTTGAAACTCGGAGGCTGCGCGGTCAACTGATCGAGGTTTTCAAGCTCTTACGCGGGTTCAACGATGTCGATTTTAGAAGTATGTTTAGTTTAAATGATAACCCAACTCGCAACAATGGTTGGAAGTTGGATTTGAAACGGTTTAGGACTAGTGTGTGTGGGAATTACTTTACGTATAAGATCTGTGACACATGGAACAGGTTACCTTCGGAAGTTGTGAACAGTTCCTCTGTGGATCAGTTCAAGAAAAGGGTAGACGAAATCTTGCACACTATTTGAGTGTGTAAAGACATTTAGGACATCAGTCTGCGGAAAATTTATTTTCCTATAAAATAGTTAATATCTGGAACCAACTTCCCTCAGAGGTTGTTTCCAGTCAAAGTGTAAATCTGTTTAAAAATAGCTAGACAAAGTACTGAACACACTCATAGTTTAAGATTAAAACCTCAGAAAACTCTGCAGGAGTTCGCTTGCTCGGTGTCTCTGTGAGCAAGCTAAATATAGAGCTATTTATATATTCTCCACTTTCCTGTAAAATTTCTTGGCTACTTTTCCAGGGTCAAGGTATTTTCTCAACCTTTTTCCGTACCTGCCCTGGCAGGGAGGGAGCGGAGGTGGGGAGAGAGCCTTCTACTTTTCTATCCAGTTTTCTACTACTGCTAGGATAGTTGAAAGAAAAATAAACTTTCACAAAATTTTCCCTGGCACCCGTTGCCATTGGTACCTCCTCGGTATGGGCCGCAAGGCCTTTTGAGGTACTTCTTTTCCTTGTAACTCTCTCTCTCAACAAGAACGCCTTGTCCTCTTCGATTGTCATTATATGCAGTGCCTCGGCGTGGGGGACGTCAGAGACAATCCAGGTTCTCTTTGAAGCTCTCCTCCCCGGCTTTCAGGATGTCTTGAGTTTTCTCCACTCACCAAAGAGTTTCTCGACCTTGTCAACTACGTGCTTCTTGAGCCGCGCAGGAATCTTAGCTCTGTCCCACAACTCCAAAACTGCATCCGTGACGGAGGAGACACTCGAACGAACGGTCTTTCTCAGTCAGATGATGGTGGAAAAAAAAAAGGGCCATTACTTCTCTTTTGGACGTAAACTTTGTGCCAGTGAACTGGGCTTAGCGAGAGCCTACAAGCCAAATGTCCGTGCCCTTCCGAGTCTGCTTAGGACTAGCCATGATACACAAATGTACTGATTTCGGACCTTTCAACAAAAGAAAGGATTGCCATTAGCAAGCGGCGAATCCGAGAGCTGGAAAGTAAAAGAAATAATCGCTTTACTTCCCTTACATCAAATATTTGCCCTTGGCCCCTCCTTCCTGTACAAAAAAAAAAAATTATATATTTCAGAAAAATGTTATAGTTCCAAAAAATTAAAAAATTACTAAATTAATGAACTCACCCTTCTTGAAAGGTGAGGGCACAGGTAATCCTAACAGAACTTTGGGTACTCCTACCCAGTTGGGATTCTAAAAAAAAAGGATACAATAAGCAGACTGTTAGTATCAAAAGTGATACATATTCAGTTTATTTTTTTGGAATTGAAACGATCAATATTACGAGAGAAAATATATTTTAGTTTACCACCTTTAATGAAGGCTTTCGAAATTCGAAATCCTTCGTCTATCGCTTCAATTAATAATAAATTATTACTAATATTAAATTTAAATTTACTTTTTTTAATTCTTCTTAATACAAAAAAGGTAGATTTATTACGTTATCATATTTTAGAAAAAGGACGTTTATATAAATTGAGAGAAGACCTAGCGAGTTATTAAGTATATATTAACCGATCTCAGAACTAACTCAAATGAATCGAAACTAGTTCCACTTCAACGGAGAGAGTAAACTAAACCGTTTCAACAAAGATGGAGGAGTTCGTTAAAACAATGTACAAGATCAAATTTTAAAATCTTGGTAGCGAGCTCTAACTTTAAATGCATTTTGCAAAAAAGATTGGTCCACATCAGTTTTAAACTAATCCTCACAATCCCCAGGATGCCCCCCCCCCCCCCCCCCGCCTCCGAAAAATATAAAAAGTTCGAAAATAAGGGCCACCCTAATATATACCTCGTAACCTCGAAGCAGTTCCGTGCGTTGATCTCTCTTCACACGAGGGTCAAGCTGGTGGCCCAGCCTCTAGGTATGACTTGGTCAGCGAGTTGCCCTCTTGCGCTCTCCATCGCGCATAGCCAGATACGCCAGTGCTCATCTGGTACCGTTCTGAGCCAGGCATGTAGTCTTCCTTTGAACACTTTAACTCTGACCCCCGTGGTCATTCCGGAGGTCCTTTGGAACGTGATTAAAAAGTCGTCCCCCCCCCGTCACAACCAAGCTATTTTCCTTCAGTGTTCAAGGTGTCCCTTATGGGGCTCTTTAGTTTGGGAATGCTACATAGTCTGCCTTTCCAGCGTTGTTTGGATGATAATTGGGTTTAGTTTGAGGTTTGGTACCACTTTTTCGATCATTTTCCATATGTAGATTATGGTGTACTTCGCTCTTCTTCTTTCGAGGGAGTACAGATTTAGTTTACGTACTTTCCCAGTAGTTGAGTTCTTTGCAGCCATCAATCTTGGCTGTGAAATTTCTCTCAATTTCGTCTAGTTTATTAGTTTATTCCTTTTCATATGAGGATGTCAAGACTGAGCAGTATTCAACTTTGGCAGGGGAATCATTACTTTCTTGTCCCTTCTTTTAAAGGTTCTTAATATATACCTATAGGGGGGGGGGGTCGAAACATCTCAAAAATCGAGTTTCTCCAATTCCACAGTATGCGCGTAGTTGGAAATGATGCTCTCAACATCATGTAAAAAAAAAAATGAATATATGCGACCCCCATTTTACTCTCTCCACATATATAAACCCCAAATGTGACAATCATGCATTATATTAAGTCTTATTAAGTAGATTAGATTAATTTGGATAGATTATTTACATAGAGTTTTAGCTAGATTGAATAGATTACATAGATTAATTTAGGTAGATTAGATGAATTATATAAATTTGTCACGTTTTTTTGTTTAGTTTCAGATTGTTTATGATTGAATGAGTTATGATTTAATTCCGAATGAGTTATATTAAATTCAGACTGAATGACTCAATTGCTAGAATTTAACAATTAGTTTCTTGTTATTAATGCTACTAGGCCTAAATAAGTGAAATCATGGCGACAAGAAACAAAACGCACAATTCAACATTTGGTCACCCTGCAGAATTTTCACCTTCAATGACTCCTTCAAAGGCTGACGTATTTAGGCATTATTTACTGGTAAGAAAACGAGAACTGATTTCGAAAGGTTCTAGAACAGCAAAAGAATGTTACAGAATTGTCACTAACGATGTGGAAGCCATTTGGGAGAAGTTACCCTTTCCACATATAGGATTTGAAGGAATAGCTATAAAAGTTGAACGATTGATAGAATCTGCAGCAAAGCTACATAAAGTACATTAAAACAAAAACAACAGTTTTCAGCAGAAGGTGGAGACATTCGATGAAATGTTTGATATTTGTACTTGTACTTGTTACGATAAAAAAATCAGTCGAACGGATTGCAGATGTGATATTAGAGTTCCAATGATTGAGTGGGAGTCTTTTGTGGGGCAGAAACAAAGAAAATACCAACTAGGACCAATCGACAGAGTAACGACTTCCGCAAGAAAAAGGACTCACGATAGAGTTAAAGGATTAGAAAGAAGAGCCAAGATAAGCCTAGATATGAATGTCGCCTCAACCAGCAAACTGGACCCTTTACATATTATGGAAGATGAGAGTATGGAAATTGATGATGACAGCGACGATATTGACTTTGTTTCGGATTTTGAGCTGAGAGAAAACCTTCAGAACAGAATTATTTATGATAACTTAACAATAACAGCAGATAGATACCGTGTAAGTTACAGAGCTACTACAGCTATAGTAAATGCAGCTTTGAAGGATATGGGAATATTAGACGAAACCAATATGTTGGATAGGAAAAACGTGGAAAGAGAAAGAATACGTGTGGGTAAAAAGAACAATCAAAGTGAAATCAGAGAAAACACAGATTGAAGGCATCGGATTTGATGGTAGAAAAGATCAAACTAAGACAAAGAAGGGAATAGAGTACGAAGAACATTATGTAATAGTCAAAGAACCTGGTGATGTTTACATGGATCATATAGCTCCAGATAACGGAACTGCTTGTTGTATTGAAGATGAAATAACTTTTATAGTTGATTCTAATAGCAAAGAATCCCTCAAAGCTTTGCTATGCGATAGCACTCCAGTGAACACTGGCAGGATTGGAGGAGTGCTAAAATTGATTGAATTATATCTGGACAGGCCGGTACAATGGCTGATTTGCCTTTTGCATGCAAACGAACTGCCCTTCAGGCACGTATTTGAAGCAATTGATGGAAAAACTTCGGGACCAAACACCTTCAAAGGTTCTCTTGGAAATAAACTCCGAGAGGATTTGACCAAACTGGATATAGTTTATTATACCCCTGTAGAGGGCAACATTAAAGAAGTTTCAGCAGTGACCAAAAATATATGTATGAAATGTGCATTAGCATACAATCTCGACGCATCTCACAAGCGTTAGCCACCAGATCCCCAGGTGCCCTCCATCATGCAAGATGGCTAACACGACCAAACAGGATCCTGCGCTTATATGTCCCTACACAGAATCCAGACAAAAACATCCAAGACCTAGTAAAAATTATAATGCTGGTTTACGCTCCAGGCTGGTTTTGGATAAAGTCTCATCCCAAGGCAAATGAGGGAGCATCTAATTTTTGGTATATCATGCACTTGCTTAAAGGCTTAGATAAAAAGCATCGGATGATTATGGAGCGTGTCCTCAGAAATAACGCCTATTTTGCCCACCCAGAGAATATCTTACTCTCAATGATAACAGACACAAGAAGAGAAGTCAGAGAGCTGGCTCTTCAGCACATCATTCGAGCAAGAACTAGGAGCACCAATGCGAGAAATTTTGAGCTGCCAAAAACACTGAACTTTAAAGCAGACGATTATCCTAACATGATCGACTGGGACAACGAAACCATCACCCCCTCCACCTATTTTACAGAATTTGACAAATGATGATCTTCTTAAAGTTCGAAATGAACCACTTCAGCTTATTCTTTTTCCCTGTCACATCCAGGGAGTAGAACATGCTGTAAATGTGGTAACAGAAGCATCACAAGATAGAATTGGTTACGAAAACAGAAACTTATTTTGAATGTACTGGAGTCGAGAAAAGAGCTACCTGTGTCCCGATGAAAAGGCCAGTGGCGTCAGTAATTTACGATTTTAAATTTCTTAAGGTGAATATTTTGATTTTAGTATGCTTCAATGGATTCTTTAAGTAATATACGGAGAAAGATTTCTTATATATATATATATATATATAAAACTTACTTTAACTTTACTCATTATTTACTTTAATCCGTCATTTATCAGGTTTTTTATTCAAAGAACTGGTTTCAATTTCATTTTAAAAAAAGGGGGGGGCATATGCAACGGGTAGGGGGGGGGGATAGTGGTGTAATTACAGTATATTGTTTAGGGGGCTCAAAGGAAACTCCGAGCAGTGTGTAGAATAAGAATACAAAATTTCGACCCCCCCCCCTAACACCTACCTGTCCCGCGACTCTTTTTGCTTTGTTTATCGCTACCTAATTTTGTCTCGAATTTCGCATCATCGGTCATTATAACCCACAAATCTATCGCTTTCGTGCTTCTCTGAATTTTCTGTCTATCTGGGACATAATATGCTGTCTAATTTCAAGTTCATTTCTTGCGTATCTCAAGAGCTGAAATTTCTTGGTATTAAATTTAATGTTTTCTTCTGACCATCTGATTTTTCTGCTAATCTTTGTATCGTCTGCAAAGGATGTTACTATAGTGTTGCTGTTTACTCCACTGCCTATGTCTGTTAGTATGATAATGAAAAGTAGTGGGACCAGTACTGTACCTTGTGGTTCTGATGATGATATACCTTGAATTTTTACGACCTGTAGACGTTCTCCAAGAAAGTTGTAGATCGATTTTCCCACTTTGCCTGTTAGTCCCATATATTTAATTTTATGTGGTATTATACCATGATCACATTTGTCGAAAGCTTTAGCAAAATCCGTGTATATGACGTCGTTGTTTTCATTGCCAAATACTTTGGTGAGATGGGACGTCAGTGACACTGCTTTATAGTTCTTTGCTTGAGGTCTATCCCCTCCTTTATATATAGGGACAATGTTTGCTCTTTTCAGGATGCTCGGCATTTCCCCACTGTCTTGAGATCTCCTCCGTATCCAGTATAAGGGTATAGCTATTTTATTTTTGCAGTTTTTAATCAATAAGGCGTTCCATTTGTCGGGACCTGCAGCTGAATGTGATTTCATTTGTCGTATAGCTCGCGTTATATCTTCTGGGGTAAAATCAAAGTCTATTATACAATCTCCTTGTAATTTCTCTTCAAAGAATGCATCTCTGTCAGGTACCGCTTTGTCACCTTTTTGGGTACTGAAAACTGATTCGTAGTGGGCTCTCAATGTTTCAGATATTTCTTTTAGATTGTCGGTTAGTTCATTATTTCCTTTCTTTAAGGGCCCGATAGTGGCGGGGGGTTTTGTTTTCCTTTTCGCATAGCTTAGAAGTATTTGGGGGTTTTCTTTATTACTTCTACCGCCTCTTCCTCTTTTCTCTCTGTATGGCCGTTAATAAGGGCTTGTATTTCCCTATCGATACTCTACGATTTTTCTTTTATTACTTCCCTGGTATTATTGTTTCTGCAATTAACTAACTTCGTCGCTACTCTCTTTCTTTTGCGGAATATTGTTCGCTTTTGCCTCTCGAACCAATTTCTCTTTTCTTTTGGCCGTGTTTTCGGAACATTTTTCTGAAATTTCCAGCGTCTTTTCTTCCAAGGTCGTTAGCATTTCTTTGGTTGTTTTATTCTCAAACTGTCTTGGACCATTCTATTTGGGCCATGTGTGATCCGACTTCTTCCCAATTTATAGTTTTGGAGTTTAAGTTAAAAGCCCCAAATTTGCTTCTTTCTTCCGTATGTGTACTGTCTTTTAATGTTATCGCCATATTTGTTGATATCTCGATTATGTTGTGTTCTGAAATAATAGTTGGGGTTATTTTTATATCAGCAATCAAGTTTGTTATTCGTGAATACCAGATCCAGGCAGTTAGTTTTTCTCCTTTAAGGAGAGCACTCAGTTCCAGACTTTCGACAAATTCTCATTACTTTTCCGTCCAACTCTCTAACGCGAGGGTTAATCGGTATTTTCAATCTTTCTTCTACTCAACCAGTCAACTCTGGAACAATCTTCCTCACTCCATCTTTCCTCCTGTCTATGACCTCCAATCTTTCAAACGCAGTGTCTAGGCATCTCGAAAATCCTGGGCCTTGATTTTGGCTTTCTTCTTCTAAGGAGGGGGCGCTTTTGCGGGCATTCGCCCTTGGCCCCCTCTTCCTGCATAAAAAAATGCGCTCATGATCTTGATAATACCCGTAAGTTATACACCTTTATGAAGAACATCAAGTATCTGTGACGTCATTATAATAAAAAGACACCCGCGCGTGCCAGTTTTGAAAAAAAAAAATAAAAAATATAGCAAAAACCTTATTATTAAAGAGTGAAAAGAGACTCACCGCCTTTATGAAGTTGGATTTCGGTTACGAAACCCGAAAATGAAAAGCCGATGTTAAAAGCGAATCAAAAGAGAAGACTATCGTGGTGCGAAGAAAGAGTTACATGGACTGAGGACGAGTGGCAAAAGTACGGGGTTTCGCGAGTTTGGCGAAGAAAGTCTGAACTGTATCATGAAAGTTGCCTGAAGCGATCGGTCAAATTTAGTGCGTGTATTTTAGTGTGGGGTTGCACGAGTGCAAATGGTGTGGGATTACTCGTATTCGTATATAGAACTGTCAAGTGTCAATAGTGACGTTTATCAAGAAATCTTAGAATACTTCATGTTGGAGTCTTCAAAACAGCCGTATGGAGACAAACCATTTATTTTTCAACACGACATGGCTCCAGCTCATGCGGCTCGTGCAACATCTGCGTGGTTTAATGATCATGAAATTAAAGTACTACCATGGCCAGTTAATTCTCTCGATCTTAATTCGATAGAAAATCTTCAGAATATTGCTAAGAAGAAGAAGAAGGTCCAAAAGCGTAAACCAGAAGCACTTTTAGTAAACTGAAAGAGTGATTGATGACAACCTGACAATCGATAACTACGGAAGGATGCGAGAGGCTTGTCGACTATGTCACGTCGATCGGATGCCGCAAGTAGGGTTAACGGTGAACCAACTAAATACTAAGAGGAAGAGTTAAAAAAAAACCTTTGATAAAGGGTTTAATATATTGGCAGTACTCAAAAATAATTAATTTATTCTATTATTTTTGTAACACCAGACAACATATTCTAATATTTTGGTATGTCGCTACGCATCAACTTTTCATTATTTAATAAGGTTTTTGCTGTATTTTAATTTTTTTTGGCAAAACTGGCACACACAAGCGTCTTTTTATCATAATGACGTCACAGATACTCTATATTCCTCATAAAGGTGTATAACTTAAAAGTATTATGAAGGTCATGAGCGCATTTGAGACGGTATTCTATTTTTTGGGTCCGGAGTTGTATATATATACAAACAACAACAAAATACCCCCTAACGCTTATTCATAAGCCTTTGGCATTAATAATAATAAACGCCTGAGGCACTTTGTGGCACTCCGTGGCACCTCGTCTGAACTTCTCTCTAATTTTAATCTTCCTTCGCGCACTTAATAATAAAGATCGGGGAGAGGGAAAGCGTATTAAAAAAAGGGGAAGGGGGAGGGGAAGGGAAAAGTGCCAACTTTAATTTCTCGAGAAGGGAAACTTAATACAGACAACTTCCAAAACTTCAGCCCGCCAAGTTGGCACTAAAAACTTCTCTCCAGAAGAAAAATGATGGATATTAACCCCACATACTCAGAGTATAAAGATGAGGGGGAAGAGAAACGGGGGGTGGCCTGACCCTTCCCTTCAGTGGACCACCACAACCCTTCACCCCGCCCCCCCGGAAAAAATAGGGGGTTATTAATACGAACTTTAAAAAAACCTTACAGTAGCGGTGTCTGTAAAGTAATTTTCACGTTATTCAATATTTAATGAAAAAAATCTTTGTTGAAATTGCAAAGACACGAAAAAATATTAAATATTTTAATTAACAAATGTTAACAATAACGCAAAACCCAAATTCGACAAGGAGTTCCCCAAGGGCTAACATCACCTCATCAATGTGACAAAATCGACGAGTTGTGGCTTAAAGTTGGTTAACACAGTAGTTAAAACTTGAAAACTGGATCTGCATCCAGATGATGTAGCGACCCGCGGTTCAAATCTCTCGTAAAGCTTTAGAGTAGGTCCTCTCTGTCGTATGATTTTAGATGTTGCGAAGGATATTAAATCATCAAACTATCTAGCTGCTAATTTAACCTAACTTAACATTCTTCGCAACATCTAAAGTCATACTACGGAGGGAACCTACTCTAAAGCTTTACGAGATTCGAACCGCGGGTCGCTACATCATCTGGACGCAGATCCAGACACATCTAACTACTACCCAGATCCAATGTCGCTTAACTTCGCTGATCAACGGGGAGCGGTGCTACGACATTGGCCATGACTTAGCCAAGTTAGCATTGGTTAGATTAATTTTTATATTGTGGATATTATGTCTTATCCATCAACGTTTTTGGCGTCATTTGCGAGTATTTTTATACCCTTATACCCAATAAGGAATATGTATTGATGAAACCTGTCTACAGAATTTCAGTAAATAAATAAATTGAAATTATATATATATATATATATTAAAATGAATGGTGAAGTAATTGAGGAAGTACAAGAGTTTAAGTATTTGGGTCAAACTATTACCAGCTCCTTCAGTGATGACTCGGATATAAGAAAATCTCGAAGCCTGTGTGCTAAAGCGAATATGACCATAAGGAACTTTCGATTCTGTACAAGTGAAGCTAAAGAGACTCTCTTTCGTACTTTCTGCAGTAATATATACGGGCAGCAACTGTGGATGAATTATAAAAAAGGTTCTGGCAGAACTCTAAATTTGCTGTACAACAGGTCTTTTAGACTCTTACATAAATTACCCCCGAGATGCTCAGCTTCGCAAATGTTTGCTACCCGCAATGTCCCGAGCTTCTCGGAGGTAACAGGACGTGCTCAACACAGTCTAATGCAAAGAATTAAAAAATCAACCAACCCGATCATCCAAGCTATTCATGAGTCCTGCCATTTATCATCTAAGCTATGGACTTCTTGGTACGAAAACGTCTGTCTAAAGCTCCACTTAACTTCGACATTATAGTATTATTTCTAATCAATTGTATATATTTCTATCCTTAGTATATGAACTGTCATTGTATTAATAATATTTGTCATATGGACTATAGTCTGCCAATAAACCTTTTCATTTTCATATATATATATAATTTATTTATTTTAACTGCAAAGAACACAGTATAATTAATGTAAAGAGAGAACGAGCAAATGAAAAACGAGACACCTCCCAGGAATCGAACCCGGGATCATCCAATTGCCGGTCGGATATGCTAACCACTGCACCAAGGTCCCCGATCAGTCAACTCGTAATTCTCCTACATACGAACGGAATCGAATGCCCTGAGGGGGCACCTTCTCATGCCGTACATATATACATTTTAACTGCAAACAACACGGGTTCGATTCCTGGGAGGTGCCTCGTTGTTCATTTGCTCGTTCTCTCGCCTCATCTTGTGCGGACGCTCTTCTACATAAGAGTCGTTCTTTACATACATACATACATATATATATATATATATACGCCTCGGTATAGTAGTTAGCGCCGCTGACTACGAATCCATCGGCCCCGGGATCTAGACCCGGTGACGGAAGGCGGCGCGCAGCAAAACCCAGCTGTTCATCCTTCCGCACAATAAAAAAAAATTGGTTGGTAGATAAATGGGTACCCTGGGTAGCATAGTGGTTAAGACGCTGGGCTGCTGGTGGGGCGTGGTTCGGATTCACGTTAAATTGTAGGTCTAAGGCGGAGTGACAAACTTGACCTTCGTCAGAATAAACAATTCGGGCGGAAGCAAAACCAAGGTTTTTTATATATATATATATATATATATATATATATATATATATATATGAGGCGTCGTGATTACGAAGGACAAACTCGCCACATTGGCAATTTTGCAATTTTTTCCATGAATTAATAGTTCAACCGTCCCTCATCCACAGACAACTTGGTATAGCCAAATACTTGCCCCCCACCCCAATCTCGTAAGCTTAAAATGTAGTCACAAAGTTACAAATTATGATTCAAATTTTTGTTTTTTTTCCTGTCCTTCAATCGTCAATCATCATTTTGAGTAACTTTTTTAAAACTAATTCATCGAGCTACCAACCAGATAAAACGAAAAGAATTGGGAATTATGCGATCAAAGGATGAGAAACCACTGATTAAGTGGAGAAAAACTGGGCATATATGACCCAAATTTATATAGCAGACACCCAATTTAAGCAAGGTTTTATCTTTATGGGTATTTATGATGGTCATTTAAAAAAAAAAAAAAAAAAAAAAAAACGCTCTTGAACAATGCTAGTCGTACAGAGGCAGACATAGCAAAAATTGTAAGTGTTAGACACCAATGTGCGTCTTCAGTTCTCGAACAAAAAAATAGACTGTGTCAAAATGCTATCCTTGCGCTCTCCAGTAAATGTAGCAGAAAGAAAATAATGCCGATGACATCGAGAAAAATAGCGAGAACCTCCTTAACACCAGGAGGACAAACGGGTAAATTTGGCCCATTTCGCGGGTTCTTCCTTAATATTCTTTTAATAAACAGGACATATTATTTTGAACCTCCGCCCCAGTCCCCCTTTTAGGTAAAACAAAATTATCGTCCTTCTGGTGTTAAAAGGTAGAAAAATGACAGACGCAAATAATGAGTGAATTAAAAAAAACATTTTGCAACTGATGTGTGTCCGAAGTGTTCGAGCTTAAAACCACCTTAACTGGATGAATAAAATGCGGAAAAAGATAAAGCATTGGCTTACGTATGATGTCTCTGTTATAAATTAATTCGAATATTATATTAGTCAGTTGGTATTTTCGGACGAATTAACGTTCCAAGTTGCAAATGTTGCCTTTCAGTATGTCAGAAAACGAACAGAATGAAGAATTCCATAAATATTGTTTAATTCAGAGTGAAACATCCTACTCAAACGATGGTGTAGGGGTTATTCGAGGCCTCCTCGGAAGAAGTGGCTAAACGACAAAAGAAAAAAGCCAGAAAACGCATTGTACCAATTTGTCGCTTAGCCACTTCTTCCTCAGAGCGCCTCATTTATAATAAAGGTACAAAAGGATTACGCAATGGGCGGTATAATAACCTCTTAAAAGTATACTGAAATTACATAGGTTAATACCCCAAATCACGGAGTAATATGGGGAAGAAGAGTACCGTACGTTTTCACGCAAGATGGGGGGGAGGGGGAGGATGCCCCAATGCCACACCACCACCAAGGGTTCAATGAATTTATTTTTTTGACTAATCAAGGAATAAATAGTGTAAAATGGAGGAAACACTCCTGATACGAACCCGGTTAGGAATATTTGGAAATGTGAAGGAATGATGACATGGACCTAAACAATTAAAACCTTTTAATGAATGCCCTCATTCGATAAAGAAGTCAGTTTCCCCTTTTAAAATATACCCAAGAGAATAGAACTCCTTTACGAGGCAAAAGCGACATTTACAAAATACTAATTCTCAACAAAACCTTTCTATTACACAAAATATTGGCTTTTGCCACCCTTAAAAACACAACAAATACTATAATAACTTGGCCACCACACACACACACATATATATATATATAATATACAGGGTGTCCCAAAAAAAACTATACTCTTTATAGCATCATATATTTTATAATTAAAAAAAAAAAAAACCAATATATTGTTATAGCAATTGCCAATGAAAGGTAAATTAGTAATCTAAGTGATCAAAATGTTATAGCGAGTTGTTTGCATATAAAATTTAATTAACTACACCAAGTGCTCAAAATGTTCTCCGGCGGCATGAATGCACTTTTGAATGCGTCGACTAAGCCTGGCCTTGTTTTATCAAAGACCTTGTAATGGCGAAGCTGTAACATTTTGATCACTTAGATTACTAATTTACCTTTCATTGGCAATTGCTATAACAATATATTGTTTTTTGTTTTTTTAAATTATAAAATATATGATGCTATAAAGAGAGTAGTTTTTTGGGACACCCTATATATATATATAAGATCATCCCATAAGTAATGTTTTTTAGATCGGAATTTGAAGGACAAAAAAAAAACTCAACTGAAACTTTTTAATCTAGTATATATTTTCCATCGGAATCAATGACACACTGCCAACGTCCTACAAGCTTTTCAATGCCATGTTTATAAAATTCAGGCGGTTTTGAGGCAAAAAACGTACAAAGACTGGTGTGCAGGTCATCTAAAGAAGTATACTGTTTCTCGTCAAGATAGTTTTGCAGACTCCTGAAGAGATGGTAATCTGAAGGCGAAAGGCCTGGAGAATATGGAGGATGTGGAAGTTTTTCCCACCCAAGCTCCTCAGTTTTTGCAGAAGTGATCCGAGCGGTATGAGGACGTGCGTTGTCGTGGTGGAACACGATTCCTTTCCGATTAACCAAAGAAGGTCTCTCTTCTTTTAGTGCAGTGTTCAATCGATCCAGTTGTTGACAGTAGACTTGAGCGGTGATTGTTTGGTTGTGTGGTAAGTTTTCAAAGTGTATTACACCACCTTTATCCCACCAAACACTAAGCAACACCTTCCGAGGGTGAAGATTTGGTTTTGGCTGTGGTGTCGCTGGTTCTCCGGCACAAACCCACTGTCGACGGCGCTTAACATTCTGGTACAGTATCCACTTTTCATCACCAGTCACTAAACGGTGCAAAAACGGATCTTGGAGTTCACGGGAATGAAGAGCTGTGCTAATGTTTACCCGCAACCTCAGATTGTCGACCGACAATTCATGTGGCACCCATTTTCCTAACTTAGGCACTTTCCCGAGTTGTTGCAAATGTCGATGGATGGTGGACGGGGATGAATTGAGTTTCTGGGCCAATTCTTCGACAGTTGTTGAACAGTCTTCAAGTGCGGCTAACAGCAGGTCATCAAACTCAGCAGGGCGTCCAGAGCGTGCTGCATCTGTCAAAGAGCAGTCACCATTCCTAAACTTTTGAAACCATCTTTGACATTTCCTCACATGCAGAATATCGTTGCCATAAACTTCCTGAATGTTTCGCGTTGCTTCAGTAGCACTATTCCCTTTTTTGAACTCGTAAAGCATTATATGCCTGATATGCTCTTCTGATACCGCCATGTTTATGAGGGGTTCACATAAAGCAAGACACACGTCTTCACTGGTCAAGGTCTGTAAAGTATGTAGCGAAACACGATAGATCTCCTCTTAGATATAACCTTCGAAAAATTTATGCTTAAGCCGAGTAGGACTAGTTTAAACAATATATCGTACAAAACGACATTACTTATGGGATGACCTGATATATTTGACTAGACTAGACGCCTAGCTTAGAACGATTCCAAATGAGCCGAGCGTACCTGGCTATGCGAGGTGGAGAGCACAAAAAAGCAACTCTCTACTTCACCAGGCCAACTCGAGAGGAGGGACAACAAGCTTGACCTTCGTGAACTCACGCACGGAAATTTGAAAGGTATATAAGATGAATTTCACAATTAAACACGTGAAATGAATGAATGATGTAAACCCACAAGGAAAAACAAAAAAAATATTCCAAGGTCTTTCGTGTATTCAACAGTACACTTCATCAGTGAATAAAGGGAAAAGGCATGATGACCAAAATATATGCCTATGTACATTAAGCCAAATAAGTAAAATGAGATTAAGACAAGGTGCTTCTCTCTCTCTCATCAACCACTAACCACTGTAACCAATTTTTTTTACTATTTTTTTTTTACTGTAAATTTTTTACTTTAACACATATAATTGTGCTTTGGTGCTAAACGGTTAATGCATTATTTTCTCTCATTTTTCAGGTTATGGCTAAAGTACAGTACTCGCTCATCTGCAGAAACGTGGGTTCTAGGAAAGCCCAGCAACGAGTTATCAACTACAAGGCTACCCACATGTGGTGATGTGCTTCGTTTGGTTCAGTTTCACCACCATGAACAGTCCAAGACCTTGAAAGAGAGCTACAACTTGGCCTGCAAATAGGCCCTGCAAGTATGGCAGAGAGCAAGGATTCCTACACAGCGAGTCGATTCCTGCATTAGGAAGCTGTCAAAGCTGTACGAAGAGTTCCTTGCGTTGAAGGAAATCCGCAAGACGCAGCTACAAAGCTGCAGGGTGAAAGAGAACATGTTGCAAGAGACTCTCTCAGAGCTTTTCGACGTTGCCTCGAAGGACGCCTTGAAGGTGATAGACAACATGAAGAAGACCGCCAATTCCTGATGATGCAACGAGAAGACGTCTTTTCCTGCAGCATGGCAGGCCCTGGCAAGATTAATTTTGCCAAGGAATACCGCAAGAGATGTCGACAGGAGAAAGATGCTGACAGAGCTCTAAGGTACAAAGAAAGAGAGGCTGCATTCCATCATCCAGCACATCCACTTCATCCTCTGAAGAATTCAAAGCTGAAGATGATGATTATCGTCCGTCGACTTCGACCGGAAGAGCAGATGTACACTCTCATCCTCCGAAACGAAACAATATCTTCACATCACCAGATGTGGTTGCTGCTCTTGATCGCGTCAACCTTCCCGATCGAGGAGCAGTCTTCGTTGCTGGATCAGTCGCTCAAGCTCTGGGCTATGATATTTCTACAATGACTCAAGCAGCTCCATCCGTCGTTCAAGAAGGCAAGCAAGGCAGGCAGCAGCCAAAGAGGATCAAGCTTCGTTTTCTGTCGAAGGACCCCTTCTTCTTCACTGGGATGGGAAACTACTTCCCGACATCGGCGGCGCAAAGGAAACAGCCGAACGAACCGCGGTAATCGTTACGGGAAATAGGATGGAAAAACTCCTAGCCGTGCCAAAAATACAACGAGCTACAGGAGAAGAACAGGCCAAGGCTTGCATTTCGACGATTGATAACTGGAATCTTTGCGGCGAGATCAAAGGTCTCGTATTTGACACAACTGCGTCTAATACTGGCCTTCACAGGGAAGCCTGTACCATGATTGAAAAAGCAGTAGGGAGGGAACTTGTCTGGATCGCTTGTCGACATCATATCCTTGAAGTCAGTCTTGTCAAACACCTGCAACACACTTCTTGAACCCACAGGTGGCCCGGAAATGACTCTCTTTAAACGTTTTCAACAAAAATGGCCATCACTTCAGAAGGATTCCTTCATGAAGGCTTCAAACAACCTATTCAGAGATCCAAAGCTGTTCCAGCTTCGAGAGGAAATGATCCAGTACTTCACAAAGGCACTGGAGTCTAAACAATCGCGTAATGACTACGAGGAATTGCTACGACTCTGCCTTACCTTCCTCGAGTGCCGTGATGAGAAAGAAGTCAAGGTCCGCGCTCCAGGATCAACTAACCATGCATGCTGGATGGCCAAGGCCATCTACGTCCTCAAAATTTATCTGTTCAAGCATCAACTACAGCTGACAGCACGTGAGACGGAGAATATCACCGAGCTCTCTCTGTTAATCGCCTTGGTCTACGCACGTTTTTGGAACGAGGCCCCCGTCGGAATCAACGCTCCTTTCAAAGATATTCTGCTTGTTAAAATCTTGCAAAAGTACCCAAATCAGACCATTTCCAAAGCAGCATCCACAGCTCTTCAACGGCACCTGTGGTATCTTGGAGAGCATCTCATCGGCCTTGCATTCTTCGATCCTCGAGTCGATGCCGAGACCAAACGGAAGATGGTCGTAAACCTCCAACGTAACAAGAATACCACTGTTACTGGGAATCTTTAATCTGTTAAAGAAAGAAGGCAGCGGAGGATACCTTCCTGAGGACCGATCCCAATTCCTGGACGGAGGATGATTGCTTTCAAGAGTTTTGACGCATAGCGATCAACCTAAAAGTTGTCAATGATTCGGCGGAGAGGGGTATCGCCCTTATCAAGGCATATAATACATCTTTGACGAAGGATGAAGAACAGAAACAATTCATCCTCCGATTAGTAGCAAAACATCGCCAAGACTACTCGTCGTCTTCAAAGGAGTCAGTGATAAAGCGTTAATTTAAGTAATGGTGTATATTATAAACGAATGATAAATGTAATTTTCTATCAAACATATCATTTTTGTTCTTTAAAAATTAATGTTTTCTTTAAGAGTTATTCCGTTTTCTAAAAAAAATTAAGCTGTTTTCTTTGAGATTTAATCTGTTTTCAAACAAAATAAACTAGTATTTGCCCTCGTTTTTCATTTTTTAACCCAGAAGATCAATCTACTAGAAAATGAGTAGTAAAATGAAATTCATAGCGACCAGTAAATATCATTCAATTAAGCTGAAATTTGGCATGGAGATGTTTGATAGATATAGGAACAGGACCAGCCATGTGAAGATAAAAAATTACAAAATTTTATTTTTTGGACCACCCTAAATAATATATATATATATATATATATATATATATATAATATATATATATATATATATATATATATATTATATACAGGGTGTCCCGTAAGTCTGGACCCATAGGGAAAAATACTAAAATTACAAAATAGTCCAAAAATTTATTACATAATCTGTTCAAAGTGTCCGCCGTTGTGTCGCACACATAGTTGAAGACGCAATCTCCACTGCGACAGCACTTTCTGAATCACAGTCGCAGAAATTTCTTGACACGCCTCCACAATGCGTGCTTTAAGGTGGAAAATGTTCTGAAGTTTGACCTCGTACACTTTGGCTTTCAAGTGGCCCCACAAATAAAAATCATAATAAAAATAATAAAAAATAATAATAATAAAAAATAATAATAACAAAAAAAATATATTATAAATCCCTATGGGTCCAGACTTACGGGACACCCTGTATTATATATATATATATATATATATATATATATATATATATATATATATATATATATATATATAGTAAGTATATATTTTGATCATCTTGCCTGTTTCCCTTCATTCCCTGACGAGGTGTACTGTTGAATACACGAAAGACCTTAGAATAATTTTTTCTTTCTTTGTGGGTTTGCAGCATATACTGTATATATATATAATGTCATAGTCAGACCGAAATCAGTCAATACGGGTAATGACTGAATTCGGCTTTTAACCGTTAGGGGATGTTACGTTAAGGTCATTATTTTATATAGGTTACAGTCAAAAGTATACAGGGTGACCGAAAAGTGTGTACCTAATGGCAAGTGCATTTAAACTCTTAACCCGATGGGAAAATGCATTTATTTATGAAGCTATTTTATGAATTTTTAAAATTTTTCTTACGAGGTCATCCCGTAAGTAATGTTTTTTTTTTACCTTTATTTCCAAATGAAAATAAAAGTACATCAAAATAAATTTTAATAAATTATATATTTTCCTTCACTTTCTACGACTCTGTGCCACCTCTCAATGAGCGTTTCAATTCTATGTTGATAAAATTCCTTGGGTTTAGAAGCAAAAAACTCGGAGAGGGCAATGTTGATAGCCTCGAAACTTTCAAGTTCTTTCCCGTCAAGATAGTTTTGAAGACTTCTGTGAATAGGTGATAATCCGATGGTGCGAGGTATCGTGAATACGGAGGATGTGGAATTTTTTCGCAACCAAGCTGTTCAACTTTGGCAGTGGTGGTGGTGATTCGAGCGGTACGAAGACGCGCGTTGTCCTGTTGAAACGCGACACCCTCGCGACTGGCCAAAGGAGGACGTTTTGTTCGCAATGCGGCGCTCAATCTTCGAAGTTGCTGACAGGAGACTTCGGCCGTAATAGTTTGATTGGGGAGCAACAGTTCAAAATAAACCACTCTTTGAATATCCCACCAAACGCGCGGTAAAACCTTCCTGGGATGCGGGTATCCTCTTGGCTGTGGTGTAGCAGATTCTCCACCACTAACCCACTGCCGATGACGGTTAACATCGTGATAAAGCACCGATTTTTCGTCCCCAGTAACGAGTCGATTCAGAAACGGTGCTTCAAGTTGCCGAGAATACGCTAAAGAGCAAACGTTTACACGATCTCTACAGTTGTCTGGTAACAACGTATGGCGGGGGGTCGGGAACCTTTTCAGCAGCATGAGCCACATTGAAGTGATATTACATTTCAACGAGCCACAAACCTTTAATTTAAAAAAAAACGGAAATAGCTTAATGATAGATAAGTGTTGTCAAGTTAGGTATTTATTTGCAAATTATTACATTTATTCCTTTTAACAATTTAATGCGACACTTGTGCCGTTTTTTTTTTTGTTTTTTTTTTTAGAATTTCGTCGGTTTTCCTTGATGGTCGATAATGGCGAATTGTTTCCATTCAGGATTCACTTTTCAATTTTCTTCACAAAACTTTCGCTTCTTATTTTCCTTGTGATCGCCATACTGTAATAACTTTTTCTTATTTGAACTTTAATATCTCTTATTACTGGTAACTGTATTAACTTTATATCTACTAATAAACATCTACTATGTGTCTGAAATAGGAACAGGATATCGTTATGGAAATGCAATAATCATTCGGGCGTTTCAAAATTTAAAGATTATTTTTTATGATGGCTGGGCGCGAGCCGCACTCAAAGTTTCGATGAGCCGCGGGTTCCCGACCCCCGACGTATTGGGAACCCACTTCCCGAGTTTCGACACTTTTCCCAGTCATTGCGGGTGGCGATTAACTGTGGAACCGGTCAAATTTAGTCGCTGGGCGAGTTCTTCAACGGGATTTTCTTCCAGTGTAGCTATCAGAAGGTCATCATTGAATTCAACGGGTGGGCCCGAGCGCGCTTCATCAATTAAGCTATAGTCACCAGACCTAAACTTCCGGAACCATCGTTGACATTTCCTTACATGTAAAGCTTCCTCCCCATAAATATCCTGACTATTTATTACGGCTGCAGTCGCGTTATTTCCTTTTCTAAACTCATGAAGCATTATATGCCTAATGCGTTCCTCTTACACCTCCATCTTATCCGTAAGGGTGAAATAAACGAAGATTGTTAACGCGATGAAACTTCATTTAGACTGATAAGTAACGTGTCTAAATGCAAAATTTCGACTTTTCCACAAAATATAGACAGAAACACGCTCAAACACGATGCGAGTTTAATTAACAATGCGAGAAAACCGACATTACTTATGGGATGACCCGATTTAATTCAATTCAAACGAGTTTTATTAAATAACTTTTGTAATTTCCATTTTGAACTCGAAGGAGAAAGATTATTTCACCAGTTATCAAAAGCAGAAACGCAAATGGTGTAAAGGCAGATATTTTCGAAAGAACACCTCCATCTACACACCCGCCCCAGGACAGTCCCAGATGAGCCGGGTGTACGTGGTTACGCGAGATGGAGAGCTCCAAAAAGCAATTCTCTCCTTCACCATACCAATTCTAAAGGTAAGGCCGCAGCTTTACCTCCGTGTGAGGTAACCGAGCGAAGTTACGAGGTAGCTAATCCTATCATGCCGAAGAGAAAGTTCATTCACGGATCGACTCGCTCATATCAAATCCTTCGCGCACAAAAATACGTGCAAAGCGACTCCATTCAAAACTATTACAAAATATAGCCAGAAACCGCTATAAAATGCAACGCGTCACTATGAAAAGAGTCTACATTATTAACCCTCTGTCCATGGTGACGAAAGAGGCTCAGTGCCACACAAACTTTCTACCAAAACTGAAATTTAAAAAAAAACAGTGGTCTCAGACACACTGGTACTGACAGGCACTTACCTCCATGTCTTTATAGTTGTTGTTGTTGTTGTTGTTGTTGTTATTATTATTGGTTGTGGTGTTGGTGAGGGGTAGTGAGAGGTGTGTGTGGTTAGGGAGGGGGGTTTGGGGTGGGACGACAGACCCACCCTGGGACCACACTGACGATATTTTGGCGTTGTCGCGTCCAACTGCAAAAAAGAAAAAATATATATGTACTGTGTATATATATATATATATATATATATATCTTCCGCCCGAATTGTTCATTCTGACGAAGGTCAAGCTTTTCACTCCACCTTAGACCTACAGTTTAACGTGGAATCCGAACCACGCCCCATCAGCAGCCCAGCGCCTTAAATCACTAGGCCAACTAGGGTACCCATTTATCTACCAACCACTTTCTTTATTGTGTGAAAGGATGAACAGCTGGGTTTTGCTGCGCGCCGGCTGCCGTCGGGTCTCGAACCCGAGGCCGATGGATTCGTAGTCAGCGACGCTAACCACTACACCACCGAGGCGCATATATACAGTATATATATATATATATATATTTCAAATCAAAATATTCTTAATTTAAATTTGCCTCAAACCACAAATAGGCCATACGATACGATATAAGCCTACTAAAAAGAACTAAACAGCTATTTTATTTTTTACGCTAGATGAGGACCTACATAGTTTTGGGGCCGTACCAATTGATTTACTCCCAATTTGGTCTACTTAAGTTGTGCCACCTGTTTAATCGAAGTAAAACTGGCCTATTGACAAAATATTCCAAAAGCATTACGTTCGTGTATGCAGTTTGCCTACCAGTCTCAAGACTTGAAATAGGCCTCTATCTGTAATGAAATAGGCCTAATGACCAGGGATGTTAAAAACAAGGTTTAAAAACAAAAATAACAACGTTCTCAAGGGTCAAAAATTGAGGGAGGAGGAGGGGGGGGGGGGGGGTTCTTGTATTAGGCAAAGGAGCGCCCGAAAGCTCACTGATTAGGGTGGCGGACTCTGAGCAGCGAGGCTCTGGTTCGTTCCCAACCGTTAGCATCGGGTTGGGATTCAGCCAGTCATTTACCCCATTTCCGCTCTGGCTCGGGTGACCCTCGGGGACACTCAGCCGCAAGGAAAACGAACTTCCTGGATGTTATCTTCTCATTGGTCAAACAAAACTTCTCTTATTTAGTCACTTTTAGTATCAAACTAAAAAACTATGGAATCCCAAAGGTATCTATTTACTTTTAATCACGATCATTCGCGCAAATCATCGTAGTACGGTAGATGGACAAAAGTAAATAGACACTTTTGGGATTCCATACTAAATAATAATTAATAGTAAAAGACTTATGGAATCAATATATTTAGAATAGTGCCGATTTCCCTTTTCGATTATGCGAAGCCAACACCCGTTCTGGCACTCAATTCATGAGCTTTGACATTTGTTCTCGATGACATTCATCGTGGTGTCTATTTACCTTTGTCAACCCCGCGTATGCGCAAGCGCCAAAATGAGAGAAAATGGAAGGCGACAAGTACATTTTTCGAAAATTATGATCCGCGTTAATAAATGTTAACATTCTCGTAACCAAACACCAAAGTAAAAAAAAAAGGGATTCTGTGTTTACCGACTCGCGGCTTTAATTCTTACGCTTTTATAATTGTTAGCGTTAAGAATTAATGCTAATAATAAGCATTGACTCCCAAAAAATGAAGGAACAAAATTCTCTAAAATATGCACTGACATCGCTTGCTACCCACCAAAAATATCCATTGTTTGTGCTTAGATTGTGGTCTATTCATTATTAGAAATTATAATGAGTACAAACCACAAAAAAAAAAATGACTTAATTTTTAATAATAAATATTTACTCTTAAAAATCAATATTAACGAGTTTTACTTTTTTTCGGAGGGAGTAGCGTGTGTGTGTGTGTGTGTGTGTGTGAGGGGAGGGGGAGGGGGTCGAATATGGGTTCATCTTAGAAGGGCGGAGACTGCGGGAATATGACACGACCGTCACTTTGGGAAGGGACCACTATATAGGCTATATTAGTAGTGTACCGATTAATCGGCATCGGCACCAGCAGAATCGGCCAAATTTAGCCGATTCTCTCACCGATTCTTTAAAATTTTAAAACTTTCATTACAAAAAATTGAGATTTATGATAACTTGAACGTACAAAATTATAATTTATACTCATTTCAAAGCGTAATTAGATAAAAATATTTTACATTCATGAAAGAGGCCAAAGCTTAATAATAAGTTGGCCATAAATTTACATTTTCTCTAACTAGCTAATCTCTAAATATTATAAAATATTGTAATCTCCTCTATTAATAATACCTTTATAATTAAGTCGTACTTTATAATTTATATTTTAAGCCATCTTATTACGTTTTCTTTATTTAAGTATTTTAATCATTTTATAAACCCAAATTATATATTAATTTTTTTATTCAAATTCTCCACTAAGAACTTGAAATTTTAATGAAAAATTTTTTTGTTGTTTACATTGATGAAGAAAGAAAATAGGTTGAAGATAAGGAAAAACAATTACTTTAAATATTGGTTTTCAATTTATGAAACTAAAATAAAATTATTTTATCATTTTAGTGAGTAATAAAACTATTTAACAGCATTTTAGCTACGGTATATTAGGACTAACAAATTCTCATATTTTATATTGTGGACTGAGCTAAAGAAAGGCATTTAAACAAATTTCAAACTTAAAAATATGAAAATTGAAAGTTTTCAAATTAAATCAGTAAAATTTATGAAGGGAATTGATTTTTTAAAATATAAGCATAGAATCTGCATCGGTTTCGATGTCGGTAGTTTTTCATGGAATCGGCATCGGTATCGGCTAAATTTTGGAATCGGTACATCACATTATATATATTTATATATATAATTAGGATCAATTTCTTTAAGTTAGAAAATGATATTATGTAATGATGGGGTTGTTTAGCCAACCTCCTTCCCAACATCTTAGAAGGTCATACACATGACGAAGAGGACCTATTAAAGCTTTACGCGGGATCCGAACCACGGGATGTCATATCGCGTGAAGACAGATTTTTAATTGGCATACAGCCGCTGTAAATTTTCAAACCCGGTCCCATTCACCGAAATAAGATACGGTACGCGACACTTTACACAAAGATCTTGAACATCACCGAAGCCGGGTGACAAACACGCGCAATAAATATGGGTTCTTATCATCAGTTTGGACCAATAAGCGTAATATCATTTCAGTTTATTTATTTATGAACCAACACGTTCAAAATTAATTCTAAATATTATTTCACCTACTTCTTAGATAATACTGAGCAAAGACGACATTTCTCAACCTCACTCTTCATAAACTGAAAGATAACTCTCAACACTCAACATTAACACACACAACCATACTATTAATTAACTTATACAGGGTGTCCCAGAATTAACTATCTATTTCAATGAAATCGGACAAATTTTTTAAAAACACACTTTTATTTATGTTTATCATGTTTAATGTGTGTTAAAAATGTATAAATTTCTAAATTTTTTTCAGAATTTTATTTTCATAATTTTTTCATTATCTGGTCCAATGAAAGACCGTCTGAAGTCATAGAATGGCAAAGAGACTCTCCAAAAGTTAACGTGTGGCTTGGAATGACCAAATCCAAAATTTATGGCCCATTCTTCTTTGCGGAAGCAACTGTAACAGGTACCGTCTACCTTGATATGCTTCAGCAGTTTCTCGAACCACAGCTTCTTGATGATGGCATTCTTGATAATGTTGTGTTTCAACAAGATGGAGCACCATATCATTATGCTCTAATTGTTCGAGAATACCTCAACAGACGCCTTCCGAATCGGTGGATTGGACGTGGAGGACCTCGACCTTGACCTCCGCGTTCTCCAGATTTGACACCCCTGGATTTCTTTGCATGGGGTTTCATAAAAACAAAGGTTTATCGCCAAAAGATCAATGCTTCTTGTTGAAACACAACATTATCAAGAATGCCATCATCAAGAAGCTGTGGTTCGAGAAACTGCTGAAGCATATCAAGGTAGACGGTACCTGTTACAGTTGCTTCCGCAAAGAAGAATGGGCCATAAATTTTGGATTTGGTCATTCAAAGCCACACGTTAACTTTTGGAGTCTCTTTGCCATTCTATGACTTCAGACGGTCTTTCATTGGACCAGATAATGAAAAAATTATGAAAATAAAATTATGAAAAAAATTTAGAAATTTATACATTTTTAACACATTAAACATGATAAACATAAATAAAAGTGTGTTTTTAAAAAATTTGTCCGATTTCATTGAAATAGTTAATTCTGGGACACCCTGTATAACTGATATAGTTTAACATATATATATATATATATATATATATTAATTATTATTATTATAATTTTAATAATATATATATATATTATATAACTTTTGTTGAGTTTGAACGACGGTTCAGTATCGACCTGTGGTCGACCCCTCTACAGCATCCCGCCTCATTTGCGGGATTTGGTGAAGAAGGGAATTGCTGTCCGATCTCCTCCTGCCCTCGTAGCCAGCCACGCATGGCTGGTCAGGGATTTTGCACAGGAATCTGTCCAGCTGGTTCTTGAATTATTCAGGTCGATGTGCTGGACATTCCTCACTTCTTTCGGAAGGACATTGAAAAGCTTTGGGCCCCGTATTCTGAGCGTATTTTCCATCCTCGTTTTCATGGCCCCTTGTCCCACCGCAGCTGGGACTAATATATATATATATATATATATATATATATAGAGGGTGGCGCAAAAGCCGCGCATCATAGGATTTTTCAGTGTTGATTATACAGTATATTATTTCTTTTTTAGGTAGGGGATGGCTGCGAAACTAACAGACAAGAGGGTGAGCTTCGTTTTAATTTATGAAATACCAGGTACAACAAATCGATGAATGGGTACAGAATTTAAATTCTGTACCGGTTCATCGATTTGTTGTACCTGATATTCCATGCGTTAAAACCAAGCTCACCCTCTCGTCTATTGTTAATTTCGCAGCCATCCCCATCCTAAAAGAAAAAATATAATCAACACTGAAAATTCCTATGATGCGCGACTTTTGCGCCACCATATATATATATATATATATATATATATATATATATATATATATATAACGTAAAGAACGACGCTTGTATAGGAGAATATTCCGCGCAAGATGAGGAGAGAGAACGAAACAAATGAAAAAATGAGGTAACCACCCGGGAATCGAACCCGGGATCTTCCGATTGCCGGTCAGATATGATAACCATTACACCATGGGCATCACTCGATCAAATGCCGTAATTCTTCTACATACGCGCAGAAACCAATGCCCCAAGTGGGCACCTCCCGCATGCCGTACATTATATACATTTTAACTGCAAACACGCAGTATAATTAACGTAAAGAACGACGCTCTCATCATCTTGCGCGGAATATTCTCCTATACAAGCGTCGTTCTTTACGTTAATTGGTTACTTCATTGTCTAGGTCTGTTAGCATGATAATGAATAGGAGTGGGGCCAATACTGTTCCTACTAAAGTTTTACGTGGAATCCGAACCACGGGTCGCTACATAATCTGGGCGCACAGGAGGCTCTCCCATTCACGAAAGAAAAAGAAAACACAGAATGGTGCTCAAGCGCTTTCGTCTAATGACATCCTCAGGATCCTGAGGATGTCATTAGACGAAAGCGCTTGAGCACCATTCTGTTTCCTTTTCCTTCGTGGTTATTTTCATCATAAATATTATTCACGCGTTACTTTCGTGAAATAATATTATATATAAGGTCGACAGCAGTAAACAGACCCACTTATTTTTTTCAGTTTTTTTATTTAATACTAAAAGTGACTAAATAATAATAATAGATTTATCGAATGGATATATTTGGAATTGTGTTGGTTTCCCCTTTAAATTATGTAAAGGTGACACACGTTCTCGCATGTCAGTACTTGATGAGCTTTGACATTTGTTCTCTTGAGAGCAATCATGGTGTCTGTTTACTTTTGTTCTCGGCTGGGTACCAAAAGTATAAATGATACTAGTACGATCATTTTTAACTCAATTGGTACTGGTACTGGTTCTCGTGACTAAGTGGTACTGATATTACCAACTTTCCGAAATGGTACTGGTACTAGTTGCGGTATTGGCTAATAGTTATAGGGCCTACGAACGCTTTATGCATCTAGTTTTAATATTACAAAAATTAAATACTATTTTTATATATGGATTAAGTAAAGAAATTTTTAACCTTCTGATCTCTCTAGAATCTGTTTAATATTGCCAAAATGAAATACTAACTATTACTTATATATGCGTACGGTAACTAAATAAAATTTATAACCGTCTGGTTTTATGCTTTACAGTACCAAATATAATAATAAATTAAATTGAATGCCCGGTTAGGTCAAGTGTACGCCCTCGACGATTGATTAGGTTAAGTCGTGATATTTTCGTTAGTTTTAACAAAGATATCATTTGGTAATTGAGGCTGAGGGGCTTGATCTTCGGGTGATCCAAAAACCTTTGTCTGCTTCAGTAAGTCGATTAGACTTAAAAACAAAATGTTATTTAAGGAGGTTTCTGACAAAGATGACCTCAAACCATTGAGAATGAAGTGTATAGATGAAAAGAGCCTTTCCACATTGACCTCAGTTGGAGGAAGGGCAGAAACTATTTGAGCAGCTTCTACTAAAGGATTTTGTCGTTTCGATTTACCTTTTAGAAATTCAGTAATAAAACTAAAGATAGAATAGTTCTTGTAGGGCCCCTACGGCCCTACAGTATCAAGAAACTCGACGAAGGTTACTTAAAGAGGATCAGGATAGGGTTGATGTTGTAAGTGAAAATACCACCAGAGTATGTGGTATACCAGCTGCTTTTAAGTTACTGGTACTGGTATTTGAAACTTTGAACGAGTGGTACTGATACTGGTTCTCAACCCGTTTTTGTTAACTCTTTGTATAATAATAATATACTCAGTTTGGAAGCGCCCGTAGATTTTTTCGTTTCAGTCTATGATAAGGAATCGTATCCCGTAGAAAATAATCTATGGATTCATATTGTCCGTACAACACTTAATATTTGAATATCCTCACGCTGATTTTTCTCTCTCCTTTCAGAATAAATATAAAAATAACCCTGACGAGAGGTTTAAATTTCCTTAAAATGGACACGATATAGAAGAGTCCGTTTGGACGCTGCTTTAGTGACCAAAGTCATCGAGATTGTCCATGTTTCGAGAGGACTATAATAGCCTCAGAGATAATGATATCATGGTTGGCAATTAAAAAAGGTAAGAGCAAACACAATAGCGAGCGCGAAGCAACATTGACGGAATAAACTGTAAATCGTAAACGTAAGTAGAGTTTAAGTAGTAGTAGTAGTAGTAGGTTTGCAACGACGACCATGCAAAGTCGCAATTAAAATAATTATATAAGAGAAGCGAACAGATAAGATTTGGTGCTACAGATTTCCGGTCACGATTTACAATTCGGCTCACTTCTGTGCTTATTGAATGCAATTCAATTTTTGTCATTCCTTTTGTGGGTGACAAATGGAGGACAACAGCAACAACTTCGGAGATTGAAACGCGAGACAAACCGGGACACCTCTAATATCATATCCATTTTAGCGTCATTTAAATCTCTTCTAAGTGTCAATTTTATATTTATTCCGAAAAAAAAAATGAATCGGACCATATTAAAATATGTGTTATATACAGGGTGTCCCATAAGTCCGGTCTCGTAGGAAAATTTATTTTAAATTAAATTTATAAAATGAATACATTAGAACTAAAACAAATATTCCAAGTCGTGTCTTGGAACTTTTTTTTTGTTGCCTCCACGAAGGGCTTTTCCTCATAAGTGTAACTCGCTTCCATTATTAGCCACTGCGTGTTATTCTACCTGCAACAAAAAATAAGGTCCCAAAACAACAAGAGATCAATTTGAACATTTATTTTAGTTCTAATGTATTAATTTTGTAAATTTAATTTGTAAAAAATTCTGAGACCGGACTTATGGGACACCCTGTATATAATACGAATCCCCACATCGATTTCATACTCATACAGGATATGACGCCTTATCATCAAGTGTGAAACATGAACGAGAAACCTAAAGGCGCTTCCAAACTTTTGAGCGGTATACCTCGTAACCTCGTAGCAGTTCGGTGCGTTGGTCTCTCTTCACACGAAGGTCAAGGTGCTGGTGGCCCCGCCCCAGGCCTGGCTTGGTGGAGGAACGAGTTACTGTCTTGCGCTCTCCATAGCACATAGCCAGGGACACTTTTGTACCTCTTTGACCCCTGTGACGTTCCTGAGGTCCTTTGGAACCTGGTTAAAAAGTTGCCCCCCCCCCCCACCCTCGTCACAACCAAGCTAGTTCCTTCAGTGTTCAAGGTGTCCCATAAGAGGCTCTTTTGTTTGGGAATGCTACACAGTCTGCCTTTCCAGCGTTGTTTGGATGATAATTGGATTTAGTTTGAGGTTTGGTACCACTTTTTCAATCATTTTCCATATGTAGATTATGGTGTACCTCTTCTCTTCTTCTTCTTTCCCGAGAGTACAGATTTAGTTTACGTACTTTCCCAGTAGTCGAGTTCTTTGCAGCCATCAATCTTGGCTGTGAAGTTTCTCTCAATTTCTTCTAGTTTATTAATTTATTCCTTTTCATATGGGGATGTCAAGACTGAGCAGTATTCAACTTTTGGTATTCGACTTTGGCAGGGGAATCATTACTATCTTGTCCCTTCTTTTAAAGGTTCTTAGTATATACCTACCTGTCCCGCGAATCTTTTTGCTTTATCGCTACCTAATTTTGTCTCGAATTTCGCATCATCGGTCATTATTGCCCACAAATCTATTGTTTTCTCGCTTCTCTGAATTTCCTGTCTATCTGAGACATAATATGCCGTCTGTTTAAGGTCCTCATTTCTACCATATCTCGAAAGCTGAAATTTTTCGGTGTTAAATTTCGCGTTGCTTTCTTCTGACCATTTGTATATACTGCTCGTGTCCCTCTGTATGGTCTCCCCTCTTTTGCGTCACTGATTTTTCTGCTGATCTTTGTATCATCCGTAAAGCCTGTTACTATACTGTTGTTGGTTACTTCATTGTCTATGTCTATTAGCATGATAATGAATAGGCCCAATACTGTTCCTTGTGGTACTGAGCTGCGTACTTCCGATTCTGATGATGATATACCTTGAATTTTTGCGACCTGTAGACGGTCTTTGAGGAAACTGTAAATCTATTTTCCCACTTTGCCCGTTATTCCCATATGTTTCATTTTATGTGCTATTATACCATGATCACATTTGTCGAAAGCTTTAGCAAAATCCATGTATATGACATCGTTGTTTTCATTGCTTTCAAGTGCATCTAGGATATTGTTATAGTGCTCTATAAGTTGTGAGAGGCATGAGATTCCTGATCGGAATCCGTGCTGGATTCTTTGAATCTTTCCAGTGTCTCCAAGAAGTCAGAGATTTTCTCTCTAACTATTCTTTCAAATACTTTGGCGAGATGGGACGTCAGTGACACTGGTATATAGTTCTTTGCTCGAGGTTTATCCCCTCCTTTATATATTGGGACAATGTTTGCTCTTTTCAAGATGTTGGTATTTCCCCCGTGTCTTGGGATCTTCTCCATAGCCAGTATAAGGGTGTAGCTATATAATTTTTACAGTTTTTAATCAATAAGGCGTTCCATTTGTTCGGACCTGCAGCTGAATGTGATTTCATTTGTCCTATAGCTCTCACTACATCTTCTGGGTTAAAATCAAAGTTTGTTATACAATCTCCTTGCAATTTCTCTTAAAAGAATACATCTATGGCAGGGACCGCTTTGGTTAGCTTTCGCCTGAATTGTTCATTCTGACGGAGGTCAAGCTTTTCATTCGACCTTAGACCTACAGTTTAACGTGGAATCCGAACTACGCCCCACCAGCAGCCCAGCGTCTTAACTACTATGCCACTCAGGGTACCCATTTATATACCAACCACATTCTTTATTGTGTGGAAGGATGAACAGCTGGGTTTTGCTGCGCGCCGGCTACCGTCACCGGGTCTCGAACCCGGAGCTGATGGATTCGTAGTCAGCGTCGTAGTTAGCGTCGCTGACTATAAATCAATCGGCCCCGGGTTCGAGACCCGACGGCAGCCGGCGCGGAGCAAAACCCAGCTGTTCATCCTTCCACACAATAAAAAAAAGTGGTTGGTAGATAAATGGGTACCCTAGGTGGCCTAGTGGTTAAGACGCTGGGCTGCTGATGTGGCGTGGTTCGGATTCCACGTTAAACTGTAGGTCTAAGGTGGAGTGAAAAGCTTGACCTTCGCCAGAATGAACAATTCGGGCGGAAACTAACCAAAGGTGTGTGCATATATATATATATATATATATATATATATATATATATATATATATATATATATAGTGTATATATATATATATATATATATATATATATATATATATATATATATATATATATATAGTGTGTGTGTATATATATATACTGTATATATATATTATATATATATATATAATAATTTCAATGTAAATCCATTCTGACATTATAAAAATATAATAGATAAAAATGTATAAAGGGATCGAGCCCACCTTTATAAACATCTAATTGATGCAGGTAAAATTCAGTATATTCACAACGGGAACACCTTATCCAGGGGACTATCAAGATTAACACGGACATAATTACATATTCAAATCCAACTTTCTTTTTTTAAATTCGAAACCACATTGGCCTACGTCCTCTCCGCAAGGCCTACTCCTTATTAACTGAGGAAAGCCTACCTACGAAACCTTTAAAAAATATATCTAAGTAGGCCTACAAAGATTGCAACGTCTTTTTAACTTTAGAAGCCTTTTTTGAACGTATGGCGACCTATGGCAACTATGCCGTGTTCGTTAGTCCTTTCCCCTCACTATTTCCCCTTCACCACGTGGATTTTCCATCCCCCCCCCCGTACCGTCTTCCCCCGACCGTTAGGCCCTGCTGTGTTCTCCCTCCTCTCTTGGACTCTCGCAGGCCTCTCTCTCTCTCTCTCTCTCTCTCTCATCTTCCTTTCTCAACCTGTTGAATGAAACGTCTCAAAAAATTCAAAACAGACTACCAACTAAATTTTAACGATTCCCTCTAAAGGGGAAAGCGGTCCTAGTTGGGTCCGAACCCCTCTTCTTCCGAAAGGGTTCATCTTCACGACCGCGTTTTCAGGCACCGATTTTTTAGGCAAATAGGTAGGCCTGAACGATTCAAATTACTGTAGGCTTTCCTGTAAAACCTAATAAGTGGTGAGTAGACCATTCTCCTTTTTTTCACCACAACAGGCCCAGGGTATGGTTAGTGGTGAATTGTTTTAATCACCACAACACGGACAGACATCGATCTTCACTTCGAGAAAACAGGCGAGGTATTGGGTTTACTCTGTGTGTGTGTGTGTGTGTGTGTGTGTGACCCCACCAGAATTCAATCCAGGGACCTATGACTAGGAGTCATGGTCGCTGACCACCGGACAGACAGGTCCTTGGTTCGAATCCTGGTTGGAATATTTTTAATTTAAAAAATTGCCCATGTTCACGCTATGATTTCCAACCAATATATTTCATTCTGATTCCACGTTAAGCTGTAGGTCTATGATGAAGAGGGGGGACGGGCGAAAAGCTTGACCTAGGTCAGACTGAACAATTCGGGTGGTTACATATACTTGGCCAACACTCTAGAATACTAGATAATGAATGGTGGTTTAGGGATTAAAGACTACAAAATAAACGTTTCGCTGTTTTTAACGAAACACTGCCCATATGCTCATTCGGAGTACGAGCAGCTCGCAACACCACTGCTAAGTATACAAGGGGTCAACGTACTGAAAGGTCTCCTCCAGTGGAAGCAACAATGCTTTGCGTTATCGTAATCCAATGAGCGGCCACTGGATTAACATCGTATGTGCAAAAACTCCTTGTTTTACAAGTCGGGTGCATGATTCATCAGGAGTAAAGTGCATCGCAAGTTTGTTTCCTCCCCAAGACAACACAAAAGCACCTGTTTTATATATATATATATATATATATATATATATATATATATATATATATATACAGGGTGGGCCGAAAGTCTGGATCCATAGGAAAATATTTATTTTAATACATAAATTACAACAAATGGTAAATACTTAAAATGAATATCAACTTTAACTCGTAAATGCGTATCCGTGATACTGTACAGTGGTTCGTACTCCAGTATAAACAACAAATTATAACAAATGTTCAAATTGGCGGCCTCTGACATCGAGACACTTAGGGATGGAATTTATGATTTTTAATAATTCTTCGAATTGACGTTCTCGAGATGCGTGTTTCATTTGATAATCTTCTTGTTGACTTTACTGGACTATTCGTTAAAGTTTCACATACCATTGCAGGGGTATTTTCATCAGTTGCAGTTTTTGGACGACCAGAACGCCGTCGATCATGTACACTTCCTGTTTCTTTGAAACGTTTAAACAACTTGCCAACAGTCGCATGTGTTACTGGATGCTTATCAGGATGATTTCTATTGAATTCGGTAGCAACTTCTCTGTGTGTAGCGCCCTGTCTCGCGTACATGAGCACAAGTTCTACCCGGTCTTCTGTTGTTAGATTCGAAGCCATTTCTGGGCTGAAATAAAAAAAGTATTTGAGTATTTATACTGGAGTACGAACTACTGTACAGTATCACGGATACGCATTTACGAGTTAAAGTTGATATTCATTTTAAGTATTTACCATTTGTTGTAATTTATGTATTAAAATAAATATTTTCCTATGGATCCAGACTTTCGGCCCACCCTGTATATATATTGGGTGGTTCTTATCTTTTGAAAATGCAAATTTCACCCACCGTCCACCCCCCCCCCCCCAATATATTCCATTTGACAAAAAAAAACAAATATGCAAAATGTCAAGTAATTATAAATATTCTTGTTGGTTCCGCACAAGGACTCAAATTTAGTTAATTATTCAAACATAAATATCCAAATTTTTTATTAGCGTTCCACTCTAAGGGCAAATAAGAGCAGTTAAAGAAGAGCATAAACTAAAATAGATATTGACTACTGATTAATTAGAAACTGAATTGAACTAAACATTTTAAGACTGAAAGCATAGTAGATTTGGCCTAGTAGGGATCCATGGCTGCTTATGAGGCACCCTTAAATATTAATTGATTTTAATAAAACTTCTTTGGTGCACGTTTTATAGTAATAGGAAAAAAATGCCTGGGTGAAACCCCGAAATTTTATATATTTAGTTTTTCCTATACGTATAAGAACCACCTAATCAACCAAAATTTTGGGGTCTTACCCCCACATTTTTTCCTATTAATATAAAACGTGCACCAAAGAAGTTTTATTAAAATCAATTAATATTTAAGGGTGCCTCATAAGCAGCCATGGATCCCTACTAGGCCAAATCTACTATGCTTTCAGTCCTAAAATGTTTAGTTCAATTCAGTTTCTAATTAATCAGTAGTCAATATCTATTTTAGTTTATGCTCTTCTTTAACTGCTCTTATTTGCCCTTAGAGTGGAACGCTAATAAAAAATTTGGATATTTATGTTTGAATAATTAACTAAATTTGAGTCCTTGTGCGGAACCAACAAGAATATTTATTACTTGAGATTTTGCAGATTTGTTTTTTTTTGTCAAATGGAATATACAGGGTGATTCAAAAGTCAGGTTACATAGGGAAATACTGTATTATGTAATGATTTGGTTTTTTTTGTCAAATGGAATATACAGGGTGATTCAAAAGTCAGGTTACATAGGGAAATACTGTATTATGTAATGATTTGGTTTTTTTTGTCAAATGGAATATACAGGGTGATTCAAAAGTCAGGTTACATAGGGAAATACTGTATTATGTAATGATACAGGGGGAATAGTCACATCACATGTTCGATATGGCCACCGTTAACGGCAATGCACTCGCGCAGCCAGCTAGGAATATCACATCAATGCGCTCCTCCTTCGATAACATCTCATAACTCATTTACCTACAAAGAAACAGAAAAACCCTATGTAACCCGACTTTTGAATCACCCTGTATTGAGAGGGTGAGACGGTGGGTGAAATTTGCAATTTCGAAAGGTAAGAACTAGGGATGTGCCGGATATCCAGTTACGATCCGGTTTTCCGGCACTTTTTGCACTATCCGGTATCCGGCCGGATAGTGGCACTATCCGGTCGGATATCCGGCACTTTTAATTTTAATTAAATATCTTAGATGATGAATCCTTAATAAACATTTTTATAGGTACCTACAAAGTAATAGCATTATTATTAGTATTAATTATTAGCTATATTAGTTAGTTTTAACCTCTCTATCTGCAACAATGACGACCCAAAGAGAGAAGAAATAAGTTTAATAATCAAGGGATCCAAAGTGGTTATGACAACCACCCTAACACAATAATAATAAACAGAAACTGAGAATTAAATTGATCTAATTGAGCTAAACAGATCAAAAATTTAAATACATCTGTAACATTGACATATCATGATATCACGCATTATAGAAAAATGAAGACAAGCAATCAATAGTATGGCAATATGTATTGAAAAATAAATGAAAATAGACTTAATGTACGTATTTACGATTCACTATATTTCATATTTTTCATTAAGAAGATCAGTTCTTCAGCATTAGCTGGCAATAATTTGCTAAGGTTGTCTGCATATACCTGACCCGCTGCACTGAATAACCGTTCAGAGGCAACTGAACTTTGGTGGTGCACTTAAATATTTAAGGACCATTGGTTTCAATGTTTCAAATTGATTGACATTGTTGCACCACCATTTCATTGGGTTGTCAGTCCTGTGTATGTTTGGTAGCGACAGATACTTATCTATTTCTGAAGTGTAGAAGAAGCAGAGTTTTTTAGCCTTTGAATGCCTATGAAGCAGAGGACACTTTGCATTGGATGAGTCTGAAGTTTGAGAAACATCGGGTAGCTGGCATGATTCGTCTGCACTGCTGCTGTCTTCTTGATCCACTGAAGTTTTTTTCACAAGTTGGTCGAAGCAAGCCCATATTGTCCTCATGAGTTTCTTCAGCCAAGTTCATTGGTAAACCGACCTCTGCTACTTCTGCTTCCTCGACTTCTGCTTCAGCCCGGCTAGTAGAATGTTTCTTCTGCAGTTTTTCGTGCTCAACTAATTCTGCCACAAGCTGCTGTTTCACCCCATTGGCATCTTTCAGAAAGTGCGACTGTAGCGGGGATCTAAAAGGGTAGCCACCGTAAAGCAGTTTTGCTCCAGGTTTACAGATTTACTGCATGTCGGTTTCATGAAACGGTCTTCCAGCGCTTCTTTCAAGTTTTGCTTGACAGTTTGGATCCCACAATCTTTTTGTCTTTTTGAAAGATAAGAATGTAGTGTAGCTACTGCTGGAATTACAAAACTGATCAGTTCGCTGTCTTTACTTGCTTGTTTGGTCAATTCTTCAAATGGTTGTAGCACTCGAATAATATTTTCCACCAAACCCTAGTTATAAGCGGTGAGTGTTGGAATGTCCTGTTCTGCAGCATATGCTGTCACTACCTGCCTTTGTTCATGCAGACGTTCCAACATGTAATATGTCGAATATGCTGAATCGTTTGTGGCTACAGACTCGGTCTTCTCTTCATGCAGTGCTTTGAACTTAATGCTAGGATGTTTACTTTGAATGTGATTCCACAATGGTTTTGTTGAATATGACCGAGGTGTTTTACCACGCACGATGTACCTCCCATTGTTTGTAACATCACATAATTTGCACTCCGCTTTATGTTCATTTTCCACACCACAGACTTTAAAATACTTCCAAATAATTGATTTTGATTTAGAAGACATAATTCACTTTTATTTATAATATTAACGACTAGAAAGTCTATATTTTCACAATTTTTCTGAAATGAACAAGAAAACTAGTAATGTACAGCCTGGAGTAAGAAACAATAGTAAGGTTCCCTAAGACTAGGTACTAGGTAAAACGAGTGAGCTTTTAACATATGCATCAGGTATTATTTGCAATACCGGATATCCGATAGGATATCCGGCCGGATACAGGGTATCTAAACATGGGTTTAGACGGCATAGGTCATGTCTCACCAACTTGCTCGAGTTTTTCCACATCATGTTGTGTGAGTATGATAAGAGTAGGACGATTGATATACTTTATCTCGACTTTGAGAAAGCCTTTCATAAGGTACCTCACCGCCGGCTAATGGCGAAAGTGCGCGCACTGGGTATCGGTGGGGAAGTAGGTAGGTGGATTGAAAACTGGCTGAAGAATAGGCGGCAGAGGGTTGTAATTAAAGGGGCTAGTTCAGGTTGGGCTTCGGTCACTAGCGGGGTTCCGTTTTGGGGCCGCTGTTGTTTATCATTTACATAAATGATATAGACGGTGGCATCGTCAGTCGGATCGCCAAATTCGCTGATGACACCAAGCTTGGGGCCAATGTTGGGACGCCGGAGGCGATCGAGCAACTGCATGCGGACCTAGGTAGGATAGGAGAGTGGTCCGAAAAATGGCAAATGCCGTTTAACTTGGGTAAATACAAGGTGATGCACATTGGCTACGCCAGTCCCAAGTCGGACGACTCGATGTTGGGGAGTAATATCGAGGCGACTGATTTGGAAAAGGACTTGGGTGTGCTAATTAGCAGCGACCTTAAGTTTACCAAACAGTGCGTAGAGGTGGAAAAGAAAGCCCAGAAGCTGTTAGGTTATATCAGGAGGTAATTTCAGTTTCGGAACAAGGAGATTGTGCTCTCTCTGTACAATTCCCTGGTTCGGCCGCACCTGGAGTATACTGTGCAGTTCTGGTCGCCCACCCTCAGGAAAGATATTGAGAGGCTGGAGCGAGTGCAGGCGAGGGCCACAAAGTTAATCCCTCCCGTTAGGCATATGGGCTACAATCGACGGTTACGCGCCCTGAACTTGTTTTCGCTGGAAACTCGGAGGCTGCGCGGTCAACTGATCGAGGTTTTCAAGCTCTTACGCGGGTTCAACGATGTCGATTTTAGAAGCATGTTTAGTTTAAATGATAACACAACTCGCAACAATGGTTGGAAGTTGGATTTGAAACGGTTTAGGACTAGTGTGTGTGGGAATTACTTTACGCATAAGATCTGTGACACGTGGAACAGTTCCTCTGTGGATCATTTAAAAAAAAAAGGTTAGACCAAATCTTGCACACTATTTGAGTGTGTAGAAAATTTTCCCTGGCACCCGTTGCCATTGGTACCTCCTCGGTATGGGCCGCAAGGCCTTTTGAGGTACTTCTCTCTCTCTCTCTCTCTCTCTCTCTCTCTCTCTCTCTCTCTTATATATATATATATATATATATATATATATATATATATACAGGGTGTTTGAAAACTTTCTGTACAAATTGTAATGGGGGATAGGCAACACCAAGACAAACCCTTTTCGTCTATAAGTGTATGTCCGCTGACGTCACCATTCGGCGCGAGAGGGCGCCGCTGCAATTGGCTAAAAGGTGAAGTGGGCTAGACTCGCGCTTGCCGCGGGCATTCTTAAATCGGACGTAGTACGCGTAACATGGAGCGCTTCACGACTGCTGAGGTGGCTGACATGCATATGGTGTATGGGGCTGCCAATGGAAACGGAAGAGCTGCTGTGAGGTTGTACCCACAGCGCTTCCCAAACAGACGTGTGCCAAACCACCAAACGTTTGCGCATTTGCATCGGCGACTGCGAGAAACTGGAACATTCCATGCAAACATGCATGACACTGGTCGGGAGAGAAACGTGCGCACTCCTGACATGGAAGAAGAAATCCTACGGCGATTTGAGGACAATCCAAGCGCAAGCACGCGAGGTGTTGCACGTATCCTCGGTGTGAACCACGACCTGGTCTGGAGAGTGTTGCACGAGCAGCAGTTACATCCGTTTCATCGTCAGAGTGTCCAGGCATTACAACCTCGGGATTACCCTCTTCGTGTGGAATTCGCACGCTGGTTTCTGCAGCAGACAGCGGTGCAGCCTAATTTTCCGGCTTATGTGCTGTTCTCAGATGAGGCCTGTTTCACACGTGAGGGTGTGTTTAACATGCACAATTCTCACGTGTGGGCGCACGCAAATCCACATGCTACACGGGTGCATGCTCATCAAGAACGGTTCGCCGTCAATGTTTGGGCGGGTATCGTCCATGGCAAGTTGATTGGGCCGTACCTGCTGCCTGCCCGACTCAACAGGCGGGTTTATCGGATATTTCTTGAAGAAACGTTGCCGGAACTGCTGGAAGATGTTCCCGTGGCTATTCGTAGACGAATGTGGTTTCAACGCGTCCGATTTAAGAATGCCCGCGGCAAGCGCGAGTCTAGCCCACTTCACCTTTTAGCCAATTGCAGCGGCGCCCTCTCGCGCCGAATGGTGACGTCAGCGCACACACACTTATAGACGAAAAGGGTTTGTCTTGGTGTTGCCTATCCCCCATTACAATTTGTACAGAAAGTTTTCAAACACCCTGTGTGTGTGTGTGTGTGTTATATATATATATATATATTGGCGTTCAACGCGTGTGGCCAATGTCGTAATACCGGTTCCTATCAGTCAGCTGACATTGAGTGCGAGAGTAGTTGGGATGGGGAACCGTCTAGATGATGTAGCGACCCGTGGTTCGTATACTAAGTAAAGCTTTAGTCGATACCCTCCGTCATATGACCTTAGATATTGCGAAGGTGGTTAAACAACCCCCATCATTACACTAAAATACGTCCGCCCATATACCCACATTCAGGCAGGGTTTATACACAGGTCCAAGAATAAAGTTTCCTGATAATCCCCCGATATTTCAGATCTGATCCCTTGCATTAAAAGTGTAAACAAAAATTCACATTTCATATAACACAATTAAAACCTAATTTTTATTCTAATTACTCTTAAAAAACGTATGCAAAAATCTCATGGCAGGCTCAAAAAATTAATACTAGATAACAAAATGCACGAGTTTTAGATAATGTAAAACGAATAATGCTTGGTTTTGTTAAATTCATTTATATTAACATTTTAAATTAATTTATAGTTAAATTATTTATAAAATATTTACAAATAATTAAGTGCTAAATATTTTATAAATATTTTACATTCCCCTCTGATATTCTCAAAATATCCAAAAAATCCCGATATTTTTTTGCGGGTGTATATGATGAATCGTGTCAGGGTACACGCATTTCGCAACATCAATGCCAGGTATAGATTCAACGTACTGACAACCACTAGAGTTCTGAACAGATAATTTAACCTCCTTCGCAACATCTAGGGTTACTCGATGGAAGGGATCTACCAAAGCTTTACGCCGCGGGATCCGAACCACGGGTCGCTACATCATCGGGACACGGAGGACGGTTTCCCATTCAACTATTACCCACACCCAATGTCACTTAACTTCGTTGATCGATGGGAAACTTTGTTACGACACGGGCTACAACATAGCCCTCCTCAGAGGTCTGCACGGACACGGTTAAGACCGTAAGCCTGTGTAGGGTGAATCATAATTATTTATGCGCTATATATATATATATATAATACACAATCCGAGTATTTTGGCTCCTCTTGAAGGGTGAGACAAGGCTCCTTGCTCTCCCCTATGCTGTTTAATGTGTATATTGACGGATTAATTGCTTCACTTAACGAGGCAACAGTGGGATGTTGTATAGATAACACATTACAAGGATAAATAACTTAGTTTATGCCGATGATATGGTGTTAATAAGTCCCTCTGTTAAAGGTCTGGATCGGCTACTAAAAGTCTGCAGAGAGTATTCGCAAAAACACGATATTCTTTTTAATGTTACAAAAACTAAGATTATGCAATTTCATCCTAAAAGCTGTAATCAGCCAGCTGATATAAGGTTTAAAATGAATGGTGAAGTAATTGAGGAAGTACAAGAGTTTAAGTATTTGGGTCAAACTATTACCAGCTCCTTGAGTGATGACTCGGATATAAGAAAACAATCTCGAAGCCTGTGTGCTAAAGCGAATATGACCATAAGGAACTTTCGATTCTGTACAAGTGAAGCTAAAGACACACTCTTTCGTACTTTCTGCAGTGATATATACGGACAGCAACTCTGGGTGAATTACAAAAAAGGTTCTGGCAGAACCCTAAATTTGAGGTACAACAGGTCTTTTAGACTCTTACATAAATTATCCCCGAGATGCTCAGCTTTGCAAATGTTTGCTACCCGCAATGTCCCGAGCTTCCCGGAGGTAACAAGACGTGCTCAATACAGTCTAATGCAAAGAATTAAAAAATCAACCAACCCGATCATCCAAGCTATCCATGAGTCCTGCCATTTATCCTCTAAGCTATGGACTTCTTGGTACGAAAACGTCTGTCTGTAGCTCCACTTAACTTCGACATTACAGTATTATTTCTAATCAATTGTATATATTTCTATCCTTAGTATATGAACTGCCAATAAACCTTTTCATTTCATTTTCATATATATATATATAAAATGCAAACCCACAAGAAAAAAGAAAAATGATTCCAAGGCTCTTCGTGTATTCAGAAGTACACCACCTCGTCAGGGACTGACGAGGTGTACTTCTGAATACACGAACGGCCTTGGAATCATTTTTCTCTTCCCTGTGGGTTTGCATCATATATATATACCTGGTAGAGGTTCTGTGCGTCCGTCTCTTTATACGGAGATCAGGCAGGTGCCTCCACCTCTACATCTGGCCTGATGGAGGAGCGAGTTGCTCTTGCGATTTCCATCGCACATAACCAGGCACAGCCAAGTAGCGACAATAGTAGGGGACTTTTTTTACCGATTAGCTCCAACCTTGTACACAAGTCAAATTTTCTTGTGCGACAGACTATTTTTTGGTTAGATTACGCTGTTGTTAACTCGGGTTAACCTAACCTAACCTAGCCTAGCCTAACCGGACCTAAAACAAATCAGAGGGTGTGTAAAGTCTGAAGAAGTACAAGACACGATTTAATGGACTTCGAATTTTTTTTTTTTATTAAAATCTTAACTCGGGTGAAATTTGAAAAAATAATCATTGTATACGGTAAAAATAAACGTTCTCAACTTTCGTATAGAGGGCGCCCCCCCCCCACACACACACTTTAACACAGGTGAAAGTGATTAAAATTTTCATAATATAAAATACGAGGGGCGGTCAGAAAATAAGTTTACACGGCGTGTAATTTCGTAACTAAAGGACCTACATTGATTATGTTTGTATCAGGTGAATTCGTTAATCATTGTTAGCAACACTGCACGTCGATTCGGCTGCCATCTACCGTACATTGGTTATACGAGTCAGTTGAACGATATTCCGTCAGTGGTGAAGAATTTCTCGAGCGCATTGTCCCGGGAGATGAGACACGGGCTCATCACCGTACTCCGGAAACAAAACGTGCCAGCATGGAGTGGAAACACCCTGGGTCCATGCGACCAAATAAGTTCAAGATTGTGAGGTCCGCTGGCAAAGTGATGGTTACCGTGTTTTGGGACCACAAAGGCATTTTGCTCGCAGACGTCATGCAAAAAGGCACAACAATCAATGCAGCTGCGTATTGTTCAACACTGGAACGGTTACGAGCGGCCATTAAACGTAAGGGTCCCGGACTGCTCCGTAGGGCAGAGCACTGTTCCAGTCGAGCCGCCATGTTCAACTGACTCGTATAACCAATGTACGGTAGATGGCAGCCGAATCGACGGGCAGTGTTGCCAACAATGATTAACGAATTCATCTGATACAAACATAATGTAGGTCCTTTAGTTACGAAATTATACGCGGTGTAAACTTATTTTCTGACCGCCCCTCGTATATAACCTGTTCGACCTAATCGGTAAAACAAAGTGGGACGGACAAAATTTACGCAATGTTTGACCAACTTGGGTAATTATGACATATATTTATGTTACAGTCAGTGTGGTGTGAAGCCAGTCATTTCACGTAATGCCTAAAAGCTTCAGGCACTTAGGGTAATTCGATTAAGCGATTAACGACTTCATGAAGGTTAGGTTAAGTTAGAGTGGTTAGGTTAGTACGGTAATGTGTATTACCTATGTTTAAGGGTCACAGGTATTACGCGAAATGCCTGAAATTTTTAGGCATTACGCGAAATGACTGGTTTCACACATTGACTAACATACAGTGTATGCGCCTCTGCGGTTAGCGTCGCTGACTACGAATCCATCGGCCCCGAGATCGAGACCCGGTGGCAGCAGCCGGCACGCAGCAAAACCCAGCTGTTCATTCTTTCACACAAAAAAAAAAATTGGTTGGTAGATAAATAGGTACCCTGGGTAGCCTAGTGGTTAAGACGCTGGGCTGCTGCTGCTGCTGCTGCTGGGGCGTGGTTCGGATTCCACGTTAAACTGTAGGTCTAAGGTCGAGTGACAATCTTGACCTTCGTCAGAATGAACAATTCGGGCGGAAGCAAAACCAAGGTAACCAAGGTGTATATAGAGTAGCTATATAATGCAACTGGACCAGTCTGGACCTCGATCCAAATTGGGCTTCAAAAAGATGGTGAATTTAAATTTTTTGCCATTACCGGTATGTAGCGTGAATTTTGACCAAACTACTGGTTTGTTTTAATATATAATAGGAATAACGGGTTTCTGATGTTATCTCAGACTTAATTGTACGAAGCAAGCGTACTCCGGTAACAGAACGAACGTCGGGCAGGAGACGGGTGGTGCTGGAACTTCCATTTCTCCCGAGTCCCGTCACTGTCCTCCTTAGCTGATCTTTTTCCGTGTCTCATCTACCTTGTGAACAGTCCAGCATACTCTCAAATACACACACACTTCTCCCTCTGTTCCTCACTACGCACACACGCGTCTTACGCACTACACAATCTCTTCAAAATTTAACAAAAAAATTATATCAACGTTGAGTCGAGGAGACCTTGATTTCGGCTCTTCTATGGGAAGAGAACTTCAGGTTACACCACCAATTTCGTGTATATAGTACCTATACACGGTTTTTTTTATGCCGGAACGCAGTTCCAGTACCTTTATTAAAAGAAATGAGGATTTTCTTTTGGATTGGGAAGGTCGCGGGATGAGATAGGGTAACAACTAGCAAAAGTTATAGACCTGTTATAGAGTTCCAGAACCCTTCTTTCCAGAAATAAAAGCCATATACAGGGTGTTTCAGGTCGACCCTACAAATATGGGAATTGGCGGAATTTGTAGTTTGACCTAATTTGTACTACATTGAATTACTATTGATTACTACCTACTTGTTACAAATTCCGCCAATTTCCATATTTCTAGTGTCGACCTGAATCATCATATATATATATATATATATATATATATATATATATATATATATATATTCTTGTGCAAAGTCCCTGACCAGCCATGCGTGGCTGGCTACGAGGGCAGGAGGAGATCAGAGATCAATTCCCTCCTTCACCAAGTCCCGCAAATGAGGCGGGATGCTGCAGAGGGGTCGACCGCAGGTCGATCCTAAACCGTAGTTCAAACTCAACAAAAGTAAACAAAAGTGTGTGTGTGTGTGTGTATATATATATATATATACATACATATATATATATATATATACATATATATATAATATATATATATATATATACATATATATATATATATATATATATATATATATATACATATACATATATATATATATATGATGAATTTCACAATTAAACACATGAAATGAATGAATGATGCAAACCTACAAGGAAAAAGAAAAAAGATTCCAAGGTCTTTCGTGCATTCAGAAGTACACCTCGTCAGGGACGACGAAGTGTACTGTACTTCTGAATACACGAAAGGGCTTGGAATCATTTTTCTTTTTCCTTGTGGATTTGCATATATACAGGGCGTCCCAAAAAAATGTATACACACTTTAAATACTTATAAAGGCAGTGTTTATTAAAATACATTTCATTTTCAAAATGTAATAGAATCTACAGACATTATTTAATTGTTTTGTCAACGCCTGTTTTCAAACTGACGTCCGTTCTGGTCCAGGCACTGCTGATAACGCGAAGCAATGGAATCGCAAACATCACGAAACATTTCGTTTGGTATTTGTGTGCATTCTCGTTCAATGGCTGCTCTCAATTCAGCGACTGTTGCAGGTTTTATAGCGTAGACTTTGTCTTTTAAGTATCCCCATAAAAAAAAGTCTAGTGGTGTGAGGTCTGGTGAACGCGGAGGGTATTCTACGAAACCCCTTCGTCCAATCCACATCCACATCGTGCCAAGTACCACTCGCAATACTCCACTCTTCGGTCCGGATCATCATCATCTTCATTAATAGCATGGACTAATCTTGGAATGTAACTTTTCCATTGACAGCGCTTCAAAATGCGTTGGACAGACGATTCTGAAATTCCTACCTCACGACTCGCTTGCCGCAGATTTTTTTGGACTTTGGTGATACGTTTCCAGTACTCTTTCTTGCTTTGTGGGCTTGTCGATGTCCGTGGTCTTCCGGAACGCTTCTTGTGGACATTCTGAACAGTTCCATCGGCTTCAAACTTATCTCTAATTCGAGTGATGGTAAGTCGCGTTGGTGGATCTGTTTGAAACTCCCTCCTAAACTGTCTTTGCACTTCAACTGCGTTTTCACACTTCCAGTAGCATTTTAGAATGAATTTCCTTTGTTCAAAGCTTAGTCTGACTGCCATTATTAATTCTAATGGGTTTAACTTGGAAAGAAAGAAACATCAATTGAGCTATCAGCTGTTAAAGTGTGTATACATTTTTTTGGGACGCCCTGTATGTATATATATATATATATATATATATATATATATATATATATATATATATATACTGAGCTCCTGATCGGGAGGTCGTGAGATCAAGTCCGGACGAAGACTTTGTAACTTCTGACCGCCCATGATAGAGCGTGATTCGGATTCGTCAGAATGAACAATTCGGGCGGAAGCAAAACCAAGGTAATGAAGGTATGCACTCAACATTAGGTATTAAAATGCGTAGATTTTTACACACTAAATTTTTCGTTCGGACAAACTTTTGTCTTTGAAAAAGAAAAAAAAAATGTTTTACCTGAAAAATGTGATAAGGTCAAAGTCACTGTGAACGAACAATTGCATAATTACTCGATATTAAACTGTCTAAAAAATACATTAATAATGGCGAGTTGGAGTAAAATGTCTAGTTGAAATCAAGATTGCATTAATGTCCTTGTGCACTGACACAAATGTCATTTCTGACTCGTTCAAATGATTCAGTCATCAAAAAAAAACCGAGTCACTTGACAAAATACCTTTATATTTAGTGTATGACAAGGTACGAACACGCATTGGGTATCTGTAGGTCACTTATCGACTATACCCGTTTATACATGTATAATGCCGTCATTATGCATTATAAGCCTACGAACGAAGTCTAGCCTATACGAAATTATTGGCAACGGTAGGTCCTAATCTTAACAATACGTTCATGTAGGCCTCAATCATTCTTTACATCGTTGTATTTTACGATCATTTTTAACGTTTTCGTTGATAAATTATCCTCAATCTTATTTTAAGACGCATTTTAAAAAATTTCCTTCAAATTTCACTTAATTAAGCCGCACAACTACTGTACACGGTTAGGTTCGGGGTTTTCCCGCCATTTGTTACGTGATAAAATGACTACACCAACCGTAAACTGTCATTTCGAACGGGTTGTCCACTGTCTTTTTAAAGATGACGAAAGTTTAAAACCCGACATTCATTTGCAATACCTCATCATGCAATTGAGTAACTTTTCTCTACATAATTTACCAATACGTAACGGTAATTTCTGACCTACAAACCACCGCTGTAGGCCTACCATATTAGGCCTACCATATTAGGCCTACCGCTATTTAAAACAATACATTCAAATATAAATTGCGGTCTACCGTACTTAATTCAGGGTAGAGAGGTAAAAGATTAGAAATATTTAATTAAGTCCTAAACTGCTTCTGAGACTTAGAATTACACGGCTAAATAGGGCATCAAGGCCTACATGAGCTCTGAAGCATAATTTTATTTCCTTCAATAAACTTCATTAAATAGGTTAGGCCTTGGGCTGGCTGGGAACCAGCCTCTACTAAACAGGAAACAAATATAACCTTATTACTTCAAACCAACCAACCAAAGCCTAGTTTTTGTAAGCTGTTGGGTAGCCTATTTCTCGGAAAACACTAATCACTTACTTCTTTGTAAGTATAAGGCCTCACAAGCTTCTTAAATAGGGCAAGGCAAGCCTCCAATAGGCCCACAACTGCTCAAGAACCAGTTTTATCGATTAGTAACCAATATTAATTTTTAAAATTATATATTCTGAAACGATTACCTGCGCATTTAAGTAGCCTACTACATAAGGCCTACATGGTTAACCAGCAGCACGACACTTTTTCTACATAAAAAAAATTAAAGAATTCTCCGTAAACCAAATTTTTCATTAAATAAACCTAAGTTTATCAAAATGAAGCTTAGTAAAATAAGCCTAGCTACCTAAAATTAGGTAGGCAACCAGCGTGATAGTCCTTATAAATTTTAGGAATGCTTCTACACCTCATACCTGTAACAAAGAATTCAAAAGGTTTTTTATATATATTACGATCTATTTTAATTGAATTTTAGAATGACTTCTCAAACAATTCATAGACATTCTGGGTAAAGATCACTGACTGAGTCTATGATAAAGTATCGCGTTCCGACACTTATTTGTATCGTTTCTTTCGATATGATACAAATAATAAAAAACGTATCGCGATACGATACAAAATACAGAAAATGTATCGCGATGCTACGCTACCCTATATATATATATATATATATATATATAGCGCCTCGGTGGTGGTGGTTAACGTCGCTGACTACGAATCCATCGACCCCGGGATCGAGACCCGGTGATGCCAGCTGCCGCGCAGCAAAAACCCAGCTGTTCATCCTTCCACACAAAGAAAGTGGTTGGTAGATAAATGGGTACCCTGGTTGCTTTGTGGTTAAGACGTTGGGCTGCTGGTGGGGCGTGGTTTGGATTCCACGTTAAACTGTAGGTTTAAGGTGGAGTGAAAAGTTTGACCTTCGTCAGAATGGTTACCTTCCGCCCGAATTGTTCAAAGGTAGGTAAGGTGTGTGTGTGTGTGTGTGTTTATTGTGTGTGTGTGCTACTATAGCATGCGGTCTACAAAGATATGTTTAGTCTACAAAAGAATTTGCGGTGAAGTGACCTGACCTGACCTGAAATTACTTTATCTTTGGGGACGAATGCGAGGTCAAGGCGGACTATAAAAGAGGGGGGAATCATGAAGACAAATATTAGTTCAATTACGTTAAAACAAAAAATTTAAAAAGGACAAACAATTCATTCTATGGGATATAATGCCCGGTTAGGTCAATTAACCTAACCGGGACTTATATCATTTGTCCTTTAAATTTTTTGTTTTAATGTAATTGAATGTGTAAATATGTTGTAGACTGCACGCTATAGTAGCACCCATATTATATATATATATATATATATATATATATATATATATATATATATATAGTCCTGCATATAAAAACAGTAGCTGAACTAATAATCCCCTTTTTAATGGTTCGCCTGACAATACAAATATCACGCTAGCACATTGCAAATTTCCACCTTTTTTTCGGTTGGTTGATCTACAAGGCTCGATTTTAAGCTATTTGCATCTTCCTCAATTGATACATTTAGGAATAAGTCGGGGAAACCGTCCAACCAACCAGCAAGACACGAAAGGCGATAAGAGATAGCTGAGTCATTCTTTAAACAGTGAAAACAGCGAGTGACTCACTCTACTCACACCAATGAAAATGAGTCAATGAGTCAGGGGAATACTGTACCGCAGTATTGTATAGCACACTTATTTGCGGTAGAGCCCTACAGGCAAACTCAGGTGACTATGAATATCGTAATTGAAGCATAGGCCTACAACAGTAAGGATTCAAACGACTATACATTTATAGCCTACCCCTGTAGATAATAGGCCCAGTAATGTATAGTGTACAGCCGTATACCTAAATATCACTTGCGCCCTTAGATCAATGGGTAACAAAGTTTCCATATAAGCGAAGTAAAGTCACTAAGATCGGGGGTTTGACTCTTGATGATGCTGATACGAATAATAATAGGCTACAGGAGTTAGAGCAATGAGCCGCATCAGTTAGCCTAAGCACTGCGCTATCCCTCCTGGCTCATTGTCATACCCGAATATCGAAATATAGAAACAAAAAAGGATTACTTATAACCAAATAGGCCAAAAAGACCTTAATAATACGACTTAGGCCTAATATAATTTTAGACCACGACAACACAGATCCAATGTTGCCAAAACACAAAGAGAATTCCCGCTAAACATTAAAAAAAAACAAAAAAAACAATTCCTAGAAAACTCTTATGCTCTGATCCATGGCTACCACATACCTCACTCTTCCGTCTAGCAACTCTTCTTTAGAGACACCAAACCCTAAATACCCAACAAAACGAAACATCCGATGGGCATCGACGAATGGCTGGGCGTTTGGGTCAATATATCAAAGACATATTGGCAAAATGTAATACGGGGCAATAACCCCCAGCCCTTTAGGCTGGTTTAACACAATGTTCTTGCAGGACGCCTAGGGCCCTAAGCTATACCCTGTACCGTATGGTACTAAAGTACCACAAACAGAACGTAACCAATTACATTAAATAACCCGAAAGCGTAAATCAAAATCTAAAGCCATTCTGGGCCTCATTTCATAATTTTAAAGTACCCCTTTAAATTCCACCTTTAATATTTCTACATCCAATTTTCTTCGACAATAAGTGGAGCTAATAAATTTCACTCTACACCTTCGGGCACCTTCTGGCAACTCTCTATCATACCCCAATACCCAGGAATTAAAAGGAAACTGCTAAAACCTCAACCGAATAAGAATTGGTACCCTGAACCTTAGAATTAACTGGTGACTCAGCCAACTAACATGGACGTCAAAATAATAACACGGTAAAAGTTATCTACCCACAGGGCATCAGTAAAAACAATATATACACCAAGCTATGACGTAGCTGGGCACTGAAAAGAAAAACAAAGACAAAATCCCAATTACGAATAGTTAATTTTGAAGCTAGTGCATGGTAGCTAGCTAGCTAACTGCTGAGATTCTGCTTTGTGCTAATAATAGTCGATTCACACACTAGGGAATACTTCATCACAAGGCTTTTTTACATCAAAATTTCATATATATATATATATATATATATATATATATGTGTGTGTGTGTGTGTGTGTGGTCAATAGCATTTAGATTAAGTTAAACAGAATCAACCCACAATCACTTTCTCGGTAAGACTGTACCCACTTGGTGCAGCTAAATGCCCAATTTTAATTTTTTTTAATGGGTACTGAATACCCATCCAATAAACAGTGATTCTAGGAAAAGAAATTAAACTGTGAGGGATTCGGTGACAATGTATTCAAAGCATGATGAGAGAGAGAGAGAGAGAGAGAGAGAGAGAGAGAGAGAGAGAGAGAGATAATAATCTGATGCAAGTAGTGTAAGTGGTAATTTTGTTTGATGTAACCAAAGCTGGTACCCCACAGACGAACTGAGCCAACAAAAAATTATCGAACCATACCCATGCCACCATCTGGTGGGCGTAAATCATAATGCCCCAGTATGAACGGGCAAAACATACCCATCTATTATATAAATCTTAAATAACAACTGCGACTATAAGCCCGCAAAACAAGGTCAGGGCAGGGCGAAAAAAGAAGAGGCTTGGGTATGTGACACACGCTCGCTATGCCCTGACTCGCAAGCCAGGCATAGTTTGCCCGCAAACGCCAAGACCGTAAACCACGCGATGGGTTACCCTTAAAATTGGCCCTTCCCGCCCCCTGACGTAAGGTCGAAAATAATGTCTCGTCCGAAGAATACGAACGCGTCATCTCGTCCACTTCATCGACTTGAGGGTATAGTCTGTGACCCTCGCGTTCGAAATAGACAACGCAGATGCCAAGCGTCGCTGCCCAGCCCAAACGTACGTACGGAAAAAACACCTTTGTGGTCGGGGCCAATAAGGGTTGTGTTTTTGGCGATACCTTAGCAATTATACGCCTATACACCGTTTCTTGGCGGGAGTGCCCTGATGCCCTCCGAACATGTGGCCAATGCCAGAAAACTTCTTAAGCTAATCGTCAAGGGCTGGGTACCTCTTGCCGCACTCTAAATAATTGAACTGGGCACGAAGAAGCACAAACATTATACCCGAAAAAAGGAAATGATACCTACTCAAAAGAGAAACGCTTCCCTGTCGCGTCTAAAGCCTACAACAGCTTCCGTACAACAATTACAAATAGGCTCTAGATGAGCCCGCTAAATTAACTATATCAACAGAAATAGCTTCCAAATACCAATTACCGAGCTTGGTAAACAAAAGGCGTATTGGGTAGCCTATTAAATCAAACCCTAGCTTAACAGCCAACTGAACTTAGCAAAATAATAACCCATTGTTGTTCACAAGAGACCTGAAAAACGTATCCTAGGCCTATTATAGAGTGCGAGAGAGAATCCTTACTGTAAACAAAAATTATCTCTTCTAACGGTGTATATAAAAGGAAGGACAACCAGTGCCTTCATTCAAATCTTTTCCAGGAACAAACTTTAATTTAGTCGTGATAATGAACATTCTTACAGTTCCGGTAGGGTTCCAGTAGGCCTATAATAAGTACAGCTTTAGTGTAACTAAATCCTAAATCGCTCTCGTTAAATTCAGCAATATTTTCAAATAATATTTGCCAGTTACGTAAACCATTTTTTTGAAACAATAAAAAAGAACTTCCGAAAATTTCTCTCTCATGCAGGGGTTGCAGGCTTCCAATAAAATTGTAAGGCCCACTTGGTGTGCAGTAAAATAGGCCTAAACAAAGTTCCAAAATTAGAAAGCTTTGGCCTACATACGATTATATATATAAGGTTTAGTAATAACTATAACTACCTTAAGGAATACCCTTATTCCAAGGACTTTCTAGTAGGCTGCGCCTAGTTTAAAGTACACCCATTTATTAATCTATGGGAGAATTTATAGTTAAAAAAAAAATCTACCACAAAGGCCTACCCAACTACCTCATTCGTCTCATATCAAAGTAGATCTCAGGACAAAAAACACCTTATCTACTCGACAAAAAGACACGCTCCTTCCTAGTACATAAACATGCATCACAAACGCGCGAAAATACAGGCACTTTCGGTGTGTGCTTGGCACTCCAAGTGGTTAAGTCATTAGGCACTCTCAGATGACTTAACTGGGTGCAATTGCAGATTGATAAAACATTAAAAGTGTATGCATTAATATGCAAAGGGCTGTGTGGGGACATTGTACACACCGACAATTTTAATTTAAACTTAATTCTCTTATTGGAAACTCCTCAATATTATTTAGTACTGATATTGTACATTTTATATATAAGAATTATCAGCTGGTAGCTGTCACCTCCCACATTATAAAGTGCTTCGAAAGGGTAATTTGAGGCAAAACTACTTACTACCTACGAGAAAAGACTTTATACAATCCAAATCAACATGGCTTCAGGGCTGGAATGGAAGATCATGCCTATCACAGCCATTATACCACCAGGACAAAATAATGGAAACATCGAGTCGAGGACAAAACATACGAGATGTAATATATAGCTACTGATTTTGCTAAAGCCTTCAATAAATGTGACCATAGAATTATACCACTCACACTCAAAGAATATAGGAATTACTGGAAAGCTGGAAGATGGATATTTAATTTTCTGACCCAAAGAAACGCAAAGAGTGGTTGGTAATCAATGGAGTTAAATCTGAAGAGTCCGAATTCATGAGCTCTGTCCCACAAGGTACAATATTAGCTCCCTTAATATTTATAATAATGATTTCAGACATTAATGACAGTATCGTATCATGTTTCGCGGATGACACAAAGATACGCAAGGAAATATTGAACGAAGGGGACATAAAAAAATTACGAAACGACAATGAAATTATTCAAGTGGTCGGAAGACAACATATGAAGTTCAACGAAGAAAACGAAGAAATTTGGCCCCACCTTTTTTTTTTCTTTCCAAGTTTCCTCGCAAGTTCCAGAAATTTTGTACCCAAGTAGTTACATACCTTTTTCACAAGTTTTTATTTTTCCACATAGTCTCAATCCTTTTCTACGGCTTTCCTCCACCTCGAAACGAGGGCCTTTATTCCTTGCTGGTAAAAGTTCGCTGGGTTCCGCTGGAGCCACCTCTTAACCTCCTCAACAACCTCATCGTCACTGAAACTTTCTTCCACGAATAGCATCCTTCATTGGCCCAAACAAATGGAAGTCTGAAGGTGCCAGATCCGGGCTGTATGGAGGGTGGGGTAACGCAGTCAAGCGCATTTTTGTGATGGCCTCTCTTGTTTGCAAACTGTTGTGTGGTCTTGCGTTATCGTGCAAAAGAAGGACGTCTTCCAGTTTTGTCTCCGGTCGAACTCCCTTTATACGTCTCTGGAGTCTGTGTAGGGTAGCAATATATGCCTCTGAGTTGATTGATTGTCCTTTCTTCATAATGTCCACCAGAATCACCCCTTTCATGGCCCAGAAGATGGTGGCCATAACCTTTCCTGCAGATGGAGCCATTTTGAACTTTTTCTTGCGTGGGGAGTCTGCGTGATGCCACTCCATGGATTGGCGTTTTGTTTCAGGTTCAAAATGGTCTACCCAAGTCTCATACCCAGTCACAATTCGTGAAAGGAAGTCATTCCCTTCCGTTTCGTATCGAACCAACGACTCAGAATCAATTTCTTTCTTTGGGCTTTGTGATCTTCAGTCAGTTCGCGAGGAACAAACCGTGAACACACTTTTGAGTATCCCAGTTGCTGAATTATCGTATTCACACTTCCTTCACTAATTTCTAGCTCCAGTAATAGCTCTTGTATGTGACGCGCCGATTTGATCGAATGATGCTGTTAGCACGTTGCGCAGTGTGAGATGTCACAACCGATGCCGGGCGACCGCTGCGTGGCTCATCATCGAGGCTGGCTCTCCCTCTCTCCGATGATCTCACACGTTTAGACCAGCAGAAAGTTCAAACTTACGGCCCAAAAGACATTTCAGCCCCATGGCCTATTATTTAGCTAAGAAAAAAGGGTGGGGCAAAATATATTGAGTGCCCCTAATACATATGGAAAATACTTGAGGGCTCTATCCCTAACCTTAGAAATGAAATGGAAACAAACTAGAATTAGAGAAGAGGCAAATTTTGTACTGTCCCAGCTGCAGGGGTGGAACAGGGGCCATGAAAACGAGGATAGAAAATATTCTCAGAATACGAGACTCGAAACTTCTTAATATCCTGCCGAAAGAACTGAGGAACCTCCAGCACACCAACCTGAATACTTTCAAGAACCACCTGAACAGGTTCTAGTGCAAGGTCCCTGACCAGCCATGCGTGGCTGTCTACGAGGTCAGGAGGAGAGCGGAAACCAATTCTCTCCTCCACCAAATCCCGCAAATGAAGCGGGATGCTGCGACCCCAGGTCGATCCGGAACTATCGTTCAAACCTTCCAAAAGTATATATATATAACCTTAGTTTGCTTTCGCCCGAATTGTTCACTTTGACGAAGGTCAAACTGAATATTCCAAAGTCCTCGTCCGGACTCCATCTCACGCCCTCCCGATTTGCAGCTTAGTGTCTTAACCACAAGGTTACCACGATAACCACTTATATACCAACCAACTGAAGGATGAAAAATTTGACGAGCTGCGGGCCGCTAGCCCTCACCGGGGATCAAACCCGAGCCAACAGATTCGCAGTCAGTAATAGTAACCAGTACACTACCGAGGCCTATAAAAATATATACATATTATATATATATGTATGATGAAAAGAACCACGAAGGAAAGGAAACACAGAATGGTGCTCAAGCGCTTTCGTCTAATGACATCCTCAGGAACATTCATTAGACGAAAGCGCTTGAGCACCATTCTGTGTTTCCTTTCCTTCGTGGTTCTTTTCATCATAAATATTTTTCACGTGTTACTTTCGTGAAATAATTTTCATATATATATATATATATCAGTGGTGTAATTACAATAGGGTCGAAAAAGGTCTCGCGTTACCTAACTTATCATATTTTTACGATTGAAAGGCCATTCAAAGTAACTGTTTATTTAATTCATTTCCAACACACAAACTTCACGCAATTATCAATGGCCTTGCCTACTACCGTACTTCTTAACGTTAACACCACATTTCCTATTTCCACCAAACAATAAAGTTAAAGAACAACAACAATAAAATAAGTTACTATTATAATTTTTATTTATTTATTTATTTATTTATTATTATTATATGGAATGCAAATTTTGTTTTAATTTGGTGTCACGTTTCAAAGCTACGAATTTCAGTTGCTTACAAAAGCTTTAGTAATCAATTTTATTTGGGGGTGGGGGGAATATGCGCGCGATGTTAAATACGCCGAAAGTCTATTTTTGCGCTAAAGGTTGACGTAATATTATTAATTATAGGTAGGTACTAAAAATTTTATATAATACGGGCAATACCTAAATAAACCTGGGCAATGCCCTTGTCGGTAAAATATTCTTAAAAAAACATATAATATTCTCTTAAGATTAAGGGATAGACCTATTACTTTCTTCTAATATTTTTCATACCGATGAAATATCTCACCTTTATCAATATTATTTGTCTAACCTAAGATCATACTTTCCTCACAATTATCATTGTTTTATCGTCCGGGTAAGCGACTCCAACAAACCTACACTAAAAAACATGTTTTTTTTTATACGATACACACAGACCGTGCGTGGAACGAGGAACTCTTCTGAGACAATTAAATCCACTATAGTCCGAATAAGTAATGGTAAATGACAAACACTATAGTTTTTTTATTTTTCATGATGTTAGCCCGACGTGGGCATCGGGTCACTCGCAGAGAGGCCCCAAAAATATAGCTTCCCTCACCAGCTATCTGCAAAGCAGATAGGATCCAGCTATGGGACAGGATCTAGGGGTTATAGCTACACCTAGTCTACTATATTCAGAACCTCAATATAAGCAAAAGACTCGTTGCATTCGCGTCGGATTGAATACATCAAAGAAAAAGGGGTAACTATTGCATTTTTAGCCAAAAAACAAAACAAACCTCAACTGGCAAAATTGAGCGTTTACTTTTCAAGGCACATAACATGTCCGTTTCATGATGGGATTTAACTCAAAATGGTCCCAAAGCTGGATTCTATCTGCTTTGCAGATAGCTGGTGAGGGAAGCTATATTTTTTGGGGCCTCTCTGCGAGTGACCCGTTGCCCACGTCGGGCTAACATCATGAAAAGGAAAAAACTATAGTGTTTGTCATTTACCATTACTTATTCGGACTATAGTGGATTTAATTTTCCCAGAAGAGTTCCTCGTTCCCTGCACGGTCTGTGTGTATCATGAAAAAACCTCGGGGAACCATTCCGAGTTCAATCCCATATATATATATATATATATATATATATATATATATATTAATCGATGCATTCAGTTTATATGAGGTCAAAGTACTGACGACGCTTTCTTGCGTTAGTTTCGTTAGTTTGTATCGCAGACACCCGCAGCCATTATTATCAATCCTGATGCATAGTTCTTCATGAACAAGACGCACCACAAGTTTGCGTTTCCTCCCTAATATAGCTATATAACCTATATATAACTATATAATATAGCTATATTGTACCAGCCACGCGTGGCTGGCTACGGGGGCAGGAGGAGATCAGACAGCAATTCCCTCCTTCACCAAATCTCGCAAATGAGGCGGGATGCGGCAGAGGGGTCGACCGTAGGTCGATCCTGAACCGTCGTTCGAACTCACCTAAAGTGTATATAAACAACACAAATAAAATGTCTAAACAAAATCAAATTACTTCCAATTAATAATTTATGATGTTTCTTTAAAAACTTTTATTCCGGTAACTGTTCAGGTACATTCAAATACACTTTCGAACAATTATAAACCACACACACACACATATATATATATCTATACACACACCGTATATGAAATGTTATCTTGTAATTAATTTGAGAGCCCAGTAAAGCCTCAAGCTTAGGGACCATACTACTCACGTAGAAATAAATAATTATTTTGTTAAAAATTAATGTAATGTAATATTTATTTTTACCTATAAAGATTTATTATTATTATTATGTTCCGGGGATGGAGGAGCGAGTTGCTTAGTCCCATTTAGACGAATTAATTTTTTCGACATCCTAACCTGAAAGAAGGACGTAACAGCTACAATTGTAGGTGACGCAAAATCAATTTAATTTAACAATTAGACCAATATCTATGCGAGCTGCTAAAGTTGAACTAAAAGGTTACGCCTATAAACGCGTCTTTACTAATTACATAAAATTAAAAAAATATATATATAAAATGTTACCTGCCAGATGCACGAAGTAGTTCTTCAATAAACCAGGAAAACTTTTAAACATCTCTCTCACACCTTTTCCTTATACTCATTTTAAAGCAAAAATGACAATTTTTAATAAAAAATTTAAAATAATATATATATATATATATATATATATGATGAATAAAACCACGAAGGAAAAAGAAACACAAAGGGGTGCTCAAGCGCTTTCGTCTAATGACATCCTCAGGAACACTGGAGTGAAATAATTTTTCATATATATATATATATATATATATCAGCAACCATTTAACTGCTTTTGATTTTTAGTTAATGGGCTCTCCAATTCAGAAGTGCCAACCATCCAATCAACTATGCCAAAATACAAGCATTAGATTCACTATGCCAACCAATTACACTAACGCCAATCTGCTCAATCCAAAATTAGATTTCGTTAGGTCCAATATTTATGCTCAAAACGAGTGATCATGGACAGTACTCTACCCCTCTGTAGGGGCAGCTTCCAGGCCAAATTTAGGGCCATGCCCGAGGATGTGGTACAATAATAATAATTTTTTACACGAAGGAACCTATTAATATAGTTCACTCGCTCCCCTTTCGGGGTTCATCCCCCCCTTCGTAACCCACACTTCAAATCAGCTTCGTAGAGGGTACGCCTTATGCGAGCTATCTTGCCCATCCTGTGCCGCCGTTGCAATATACCCACACCACATGCTATTCGGCGCCAAATATGGAAAGTTTAGCGCGGCACTAACAGGACTTCTTTTTTTACCTTAATGAACGTAAGAAATTACCCTACCCATGCCCACGTCTCAATATTGGGCAATTTTATGGGCATTTTAAGACTACGAACCCATGAGCTAATCTCATATTAGCTCATGCTTACAGCAACTGCAAAGCAGTGTCAGTGCCAGGTGCCGCGGACTACAGTAATTCAATACAAGAGTGCCGAAACGGATAGTGCCATATATATATATATATATATATATAATAAAAAATAGCCCTACCAATAATTCAGGCATTATCTACAAAATTGGTTGTAAACAATGTGATTCCTTTTACATTGGACAGACGGGAAAGGATTTGCACACGCGTGTAAAACAGCATCAATATTCCGTTAGAACGGGACAGTCGTCCAGTGCCCTTTTCGTCCATTTGTCAGAGTTATCCCACTGTATTGATTGGAATAATGCTTCAATTTTGTTTCACTCAAGCAACATTGTTAATAGAAATATTCTGGAGTCTGCCATTATTCAATTTACAAATAATTTTAACATTAGCCAGGACCTTTTTTCGCTTGATTCTGTTGTTTTGAATTCGTTCAGAACGGATTTAGACAAGAGGGGCAAAGTGCTAAAACTCTGGTAGTTACTCCTTATAAATTTGTATGCTCCTCCTGCAATTTTTTATTTTTTATTTTTGTGACCTATATATAGTCTCGAACTTTTATTTCAGTTTTCCTGAGGATGTCATTGGACGAAAGCGCTTGAGCACCATTCTGTGTTTCCTTTTTCCTTCGTGGTTATTTTCATCATAAATATTATTCACGTGTTACTTTCAGGAAATAATTTATTTATATATATATATATATATATATATAACCTTTAACCTTCGGTTGGCTTCCGCCCGAATTGTTCATTCTATATATATATATAGGCTAAACACGCACAATTTGGCATAATGTAAAATTACCCCCACCAGGATTGAAACTCGGCACCTCTTGAGTAGCGGGTGAGGGCGCTGACCATCACGCTACGACAGGGTAAAAGTTAGTACAAACTGGTGCATATTTCAACACCCGATATAACATGCGCAGCTTTCGCGTCCAGTGTTTTCCGTACTAACTACCCTACACACAAAATAATGGCAGCATTTATTCTACCGTAGTAGTGGGTTCGATCCCTGGTGGGGGAATTTTGCAAATATATAATATATATATATGGGTTTTTTTCTGCGCCACAGCCAATTAGGTTTAGGCTTCACATTAGTTGGCGGTTGAATGCACTTCAAACATTTATAATACCAATCGAGGATGGGGGGGAAGCAATGGGATATTGGGGCATAGAATGGGCAAGGTGCTCCCGTTCAGGGCGTTATCTGCTGCCCAGATTTCCTTCTAGGTTCCATTTAAATCTTTTTTTTTAACCCCCTCCCCCCCTAACCTGTCCCTCAATGCCCCTACTCTTTCTATACCCTATACCCCCGCTTACCCCTGTGACCACGGTACAGCGAGTACAACGGTTAACGTACCTGACGCTGAACAACAGTGTGTACCCATAAATGGAAACACACCTTACTCAACGTTTCGTACCTTCCTTCCTATACCTGTGGGCATTCACCGACCATTTCATAACGACGTTCTTCTTCCACAAAAGGGGGCCACAAGGTGTCCCCCTTCACCTGAATGGGACCCAATAATGGAAAGACCTCTAAGGAGCAAGGTGACGGAGGGATAGATAGATCTTACAAGGAAGGTAACTACAAACCTTTTTTCTTCGTTACCGTTCGAAGACGCGTCCCGTTTTCTAAAGAATTTTTAAAGGTAAACAATTTTTTTTTTTTTTAAAGGAGTCGTCTAAGAGCGCCACGAATCAGTTTATATTGAGACAATGTTGAAAGGTTACCTACACCCAATTTAATTGAGAAAATAATTTCTAACGTGAGGTACACTTCGGGAAAAAAATTCGCCTATAAAAATAGAATTTCTAAGTAGTTTTGTTTTGGGTAATTTTATTAACGTCTGCATAAATGATGGAACTATTCAAAGAAAAACAATATTACCCGTTAGTAATTTTTCGGAAATATTTTTTTTGGACAACTTTTTTCCAAAACTATCTAGGTTCGCAACACCGAAAATAACCGAGCAGCAGAACGAAATAGGCTTTAAATTCAACGGCGATTTTACACAAAATACGACTACATAGGCTTTGCTTGATTATGCCTATTTATTTCGCAAAACACGTCAGTATGCCTACGATAATAATAAAGAAAACCAGATTACCAATATACAAGTTTGTACGATGAAACGGCCTATTTCTCAAGTACATAATTCAAAATTTAATAAACCAACCAAATTTTGGACACAGGACAACCTTATCAAACTAAATTCGAAAAACAAAATTAGGCCTACAATCGAGCTTTAAAGGATTGCCACCAAAGTGCAGTGGTAAACAAGGTGAGTGTGTGCGGCATCCAAGTGCAGTGATAAACGTAGCGGGGGGGGGTCGGCGGGGATGGTGGTTGGGGCGTCCATACAAATTGGAATAAAGATGTATCGACTATAGGATAGTGTAATTTGGAAGATCTGCTCAATATTGTTAACTGATTGATAACAATTTGGAGATAAGAAGTCTCGCAAATATAAAAATTATTATAAAAAAAATAACAACTTCATAAACCAAATTATTATTATTATTATTATTATTATTACCCAAAATAAAAGGCTATACCGTGGCCACGTGGCAATACCGCTTCCCGTTAGAGCGGCGAAGTTGAGCGACATTGGGTCTGTCCAGCGGCTGAATGGGTGTTCGCCCTCAGCGTCCGGATGATGTAACGACCTTTGTTTATTAGATGGTTGGAACCCCGTGTCAAGCTTTAGGTCCCCTCAGTCACGCGACCTTTTAACAGAGGTTAAAAAGCCCCAAACAATATTATTTACCCAAAAAATAATTAATATTTCATGGCGACTTTTGATTTCAATTCGATGAAATAGTTTGTGACTATCGGATTAAATAAAGAATGGTCCAGACCTTTTACGTTAAACAACAGAGATTAAGATCATTCCATCGAAACTACATTAAGATCATTCCATCGAAACTATATCCTGTTTAATCACAATCGTAACATTAACGCCAAAATTAAATGTACAAATTGCACGAAATTTTAAAACGGGTCCCGCATTCTGGCGGCAAACTTTTGATTCGGTTCTCAAAATAAAAATAAATCTCTCGCTTTACTAAACTCTCTTCTGGGCCTACAAGAAAAATAGACATGCCTGTGGAATCTAGAATCCAGATTCCACAGGCATATCTAGATAGTAACCTTATCTTTAAAACTAAGCCAGTCATATGAAATATATATATATATATATATATATATATATATATATATATAACCCGCAAGGAAAATGAAGTGTTCCGAGCGCTCTCGTTTCTTACGAGATATTGAAGTCTTGTAAGAAACAAAAGCGCTCGGAATCGCTTTTCATTTTCCTTGCGATATATATATATATTCCGGGTACTTTGGACCATTTTAAATCCTCAAGGAACACCAGTGAAGGTTTGATGCGCGCAAGTTAGGGCAGAGTAGGTGATGCCTAGCCCAGCGAAAAGGGGTAACCAAATTCTTGCCGATCTTTCGAGCACCACCAAAATCAACAGTTAAAAAATATAGCCCCGTAGCCTACTACTCTATCAGAATATTATTTTACAAGCCGATTTAAAATAGGGAGGCTTAAACTCTGCCTGGAGATAAACTCAAAATTCAGCCTGTCGTACCTATTAGCCTATGGGTCATAGGCATAGTTACGGTACAGATACGGATATAGCTTTAAAAGTAGACCCTCTTACTATTAGTACGTTTTTGAAGCCATAGCAAAGAACCCCACATTCCATCAAAGTAGGCCTACTTCAGGGCTATTAAGATCCAATAATGGCACAAAAATTCTCACGAGAAACTCCATCACTCCACTACGCGGTTCAAAAGCTTATTGGAATGTAAAAGATTTTAATTATGTCTGAAAATATCACGCAAGATAAGTTGAAAAAAATATCCGCAAATAGGCCTACTACCTACGGAAGGAAATCTATTTTTAGAAATTAGCAAAAACCCTTTTTATATAATTAAAATAATTATACTTTTAATTTTGTTGGATTATAAAGAAAGAAATAGCTAAAATGTTTCCTATCTTTGGATGAGTGTAGATTTCAGAGACCATTTTCTAATATGAATCAGGCTTATTCAAGACTGCGACAAGAGGCCGGTTTAAGCATTATAGACCAATTTACGCTTAAAATAAAAAGAAAAAAATAATGCATAAAATTACACTTTTTAAATACGTTTAATCATTATTAATCATCCTAGTAATAAGCGGAAATAAATTCCTTATTACTTAAGCCCTATAATAATGATGACATCGTTATCAGTGCAACAAAAAACGGAAGTCACTGGCTAAGTAACTTCACATCTGAACAAATAGTGGGTACCTTTTGGCCTACGTTCATTTTTTATCAGTTACGAAAAACTAAAATTAGCTTTACTACACACAAGCTTTAGCGTTAAATTAAACAGAACCAATGTCATAATTTTTCATGTAGGCTCTATGTGCCAGATTTCATACACAATGAACTGCCCGTTTATTGGGCCTAGTTAAAACAAAATACAGGCCTACATTCGGCCTTGCTATAAGGGCTTTCTTACAAATATAAATAGTAGGCCTAGGACAAACTCTAACTAGCCTATGCTGGTTTAACGAAAACTAATTGTTTATCTTTCTGAATTCAGGTAGCCAAAGGTGTGCGCTTATACGAAGGAATAAAACTACCTTAAAATAGGCTTTAACCTATTTCATGGTATTAATTTAGAATCTTGGTCTTCTATCGAATTAATAAAATACTAAATATCTATTGAAGGCCTACCTATATAATGCAGATCAGTACCCCCATCCCTTGGCCTCCACATTTTATCTTTGAATAGCACAAGTGAAATTAAAAGTTAGCCTCCACTTAAGTAGCCAATATATATTCATTGCTTAACCGATAAACGAGCCAAATAGACTTTAGCCTAATATAAACTCTCAATTGTAGGCTAAAGTCAACAGTAAACCTTTGTTCACAGTAGCCTACACTTTGCCAATCTGAACAAGCCTACTGCAGTTACTCTCATGTAGGCTATATGAGCTTAAGCCCATGAAAATAGGGTAGGCTCTTGGTTTTCCCGTAAGTCAAAATGTAAACGGGTCTAGGCCTATACTGGACTTGAAAAGATGCTTATCCTACGACTGCTTATATTAACTGCCTATCTGAGTGTATTTAGGCTATTGGGCCTACCTTGTTATTAATAAAAGATAGGCTAGTTTTGTGAAACTGACGGGTTAAGATCTAGCCTTGGAATCCTCTGCGATGTAGTATAAGCGGGTCTTTCAAATCTGTATATTGGCGCGAATTCGCTTATGCAAAGTTAGCAAGACAGACGATACAAATTGAAATAGTCAAGTTAGGACCTGGGCTAGACTACTAAGCTAGTATTCATGCTACCTTGCCGACTCGATCGTGGGTTTTTAGCTTACGATAGAATGGCTTAGATTGTAATAAATTAATAAACCTCAGTCCATATAAACACAGTTTTTACTTCTCTAAATGCACTGGAATAGGGTACTAATTAACAAAGTGACACTCATTACAACGGTAATCTCACATGGATGAATAGCACCAAATGATACACAAGTCGTTACCGCCCCTTTCAACACACTCCGTTATCAACGGCGCGCGTGAACCAAACTGAACCACATACGTTTTTTGAAGTTAGTTGAGACTCTACTTACTACCAGGAAAGAAGTTTCCAATAAGCTTTTATTGCTTACAATTGTACATCTTTATCAACACTGAAACACAACAATGGGACGAACATTACTTTATCTGTATCTTAACTACACTTTGCTAATAGGAGCCTTTCCAATACTGGTTCTTTAAGTGATTAAAAACTTAAAAAACTTCTGACACCAACTTTTGTCAATAAAGAGCAAAGCTTGCCGAGTCTTGATAGGTATGGAGAGAAATAGGGGGATAGAGAACCCTCCCCCGCCCCATCGGGGAGCAAAGAGGGGAGGGAGACGAGGAAGGAAATGGAGATTATTGAGATTTATCGGGGATTGATATTGCAATTGCAAGCATTTCCTTCGTAAGAAATTCATACTTTTACTATCAATGAATAGATAGCTTCGATATCATTCTAAACGATAACATTTGCCTCACCTGCGCTAAAAGCGATTTACTGGCCTTGAAATATAATCAAGCAAGCATAGGTACAAAGAGAGATGGGTGGGTGCTCAGGAATACAACATACGTGTGATGGGGAATTGGGGACTAGATGGGGGATAGCTGCTGAACGATGCGATAATAACTCACAATTCAGAATAACAACCAACTATCTACCAAAATGAACTGTGAATTCCGATACAAACAATGATTCTTCACAGTTTATAGCTTAAAAAAAAACTATAAACCCGCCTAGTGTACTAAAAAAGACTAAAGTTTTAATTAAATGAAATTGAAGTATCTGGCATACAAAAATGAAAGGTAATACGGGGGAGGCCCAAAATTGGGGGAGGGATGAGAGACTATATACTACTACCTGGACAGCGAACGATTGACTCGGCTGGAAAAAGATGTTGTCACTCGCTTTATTAAATCTCAAAATTAATTTTTTTATTTTTTTATTTTTTGAAAAGAAAATACTGAAATGTTGAGAAATTTTTCATTAACATTTATTCAATAATTGTCCATTTATTCGAAAATAGTCGCATTTCGATAACCTTTAAATTATAAATACTGTACATTTAGACGTTTGTTCTCAGTGGCGTTAAGACAATCCTCAAATGCAGACCTCAAAACAAAGAAACTATATATATATATATATATATATACACGAAGAGAGAGAGTTGGGTGAATTCAGACGTATATATATATATATATATATATATATATATATGTGCTACAACTCAGAATGGTCTTCTGACAAGCTTTTATGTTACACACAAACCGTGCATGGAACAAGGAACTCTTCTGGGAAAATTAAATCCATTATAGTCCGAATAAGTAATGGTAAATGACAAATACTGTAGTTCTTCTTTTTCATGAAAGAAGCCCAACGTGCGCTATCTGCTAACGAGATAGGACCCAGCTGGGTCCTATCTGCTTAGCAGATAGCTGGTGAGGCAAGCTATATTTCGGGGTCTCTTTGCTAGTGACCCGTTGCCATCCTTCGTGAAAAAGAAAACTATATTTTTTTTCATTTATTTATTTATTTATTCGGACTATAGTGGATTTAATTTTCCCAGACTAGTTCCTTGTTCCATGCACGGTCTGTGTAATACACACACACACACACACATATACTGTATATGTATATATATATATATATGTATATGTGTGTGTGTGTGCTCTCATTTGAATTCCAAGGCGCGTGTTAGTTGGAATCATAAAGTGTAATTTTCATTTACTTTCTGATAACGAATTTTCATCGCAAAATGGAAGAGAAATAGTTCCATTAATATTTATCGATCACACTACTTAAAAGAAAAAGTTCGTAATTAATAGTTTTATAGAGTCCCTCGCCTTCCGACCAAACACACACACACACACACACACACACACAACTGGATTTTAAATGGTCACGAAATCCCATTATCATAAACTCACTTCATGGATATATGTGTGTGTGTGTGTGACATTCGCTCTTAACTCATTCAAAATACTTCTTATGTATATTCATTTGTTTATTATTTTATAAGAACTATTTAACCCCCCTCCTACTTCAACCCCATTCGTTCTCCCCTCCCCCTACAACCCCCTACAAATACGCCTTCTAAATATGATATAAATATAAGCACGTTTTTATTTTATATAATTAGTATGTATCAATCAATAATAGTAACATTCCTATATGCGCGGAATGCAATACGGCAATTTCTAGTAAAAGTACTCTCTCGCGCGCGCTATATTATGTACCTTTCCTCGTGCGTAACCTAATGACTCATTGTGACGTCATTGCTCCGACGATGTATGTAACGTCATCGAGTACCGAGCAGGGTGCCCCCTAGCGGAATTTCCACGATTCTTGGAACTCACACTAGTATTTCATTGTTGTTGTTATTTTTTTTAATGTAATAATACTTATATGTGATTTTTCCCTCTCTCTCCATTTTTTTATAAACACGTGACTCAAGATGAGTCACAAAATCTATTTAAATCGTGAAATAATTTTATAGAATTTACTTTTTTAGTACGGCAAACTTCTATGATAAGATACACATTACTGGAATTAAATGTAGGTTTATATTACAAAGTGATCCTGCAAATGCTCGCGCAAGCGCACACACGTACAAACACACACACAAACACACACACACACACACTATCTCTTTATCTAAGATAGATAGGCAGATGGACATGAGATAGATAGTTTAACAGGTAGTATCGTGTCATACCATCAAATATATATGATTAAATTTATTTCAAGTTAATAAAAAATAATTAATTAATTCTTTTAAATTTATTTGACATTTAATTAATAAAAGTGTATTTAAATGACAAGAAGAATTTAGACAATTTTAGCAAAATTATATGTGAGAATTTTTGTCGGCGGATATATATATATATATATATATATATATATATATATATATATATATATTTGTTAATTTTGATTACATACATACTACATAGGCCTACTTACATATATTTATATCAACCTTAATCTTAAATTTATTTTCTTCTTTGAAATAATCTCGGGCAGGTAAAAAGATACAAAAAACCAAAGGCTGCCAAATGGTCTTTTGGTGGTTGGTTACATTTGTGTTGAGACAAAGAGAATTAAATTTTTCAAGATGGCGGTTTATATGGCCATGCTTGCAATGGACAAGTAATCAACATTATTATTAACTTGATTTTCGAATTTACTCGTTAATATCGATAATTTCGTTAATTTCGTAATAATATTCGTTGTGGGATCACTTAAACCACAGTGTTTTATATTCTATATTACATAATTGATGTGGTGTAAATGGCGTTTTAAAGGTGGAAATTATGTTTTGGTTTCGATTTAATGACGGCTAATTAGTCATAAATATGTACAGAATGGCTGTAGAGAGGTTTCTCTTCATTAATTTTTTATAATAAATGAACCACATAAGGTTGGTTGATTTACACTCATTTTTTTTCTTTTCTTGGATTGGCCCTGGGCAAGCTGGGGAAGTGCCAAGAGTATATTTATATTTATGAGCGCCGAGTGGGGCCCATTTAAGCGTAAGATTTATTGTGCACTCTGTTTAATTTTATATATATATATATATATATACACATATATACACACGTTTCAATACTAGAATTATTGAACATTAACTTTGTATAAACAATATTCCTCAATTTTCTCTTTCAAAGGCATATAAATACTGATTTAATACGAATTCATTCCGCCCGATCATATGCGATACAAAACTTAAAGCAGATACGAGAAAATCAAAACGTTTGATAATTCAAAGGCGTCATCGGGCGAACGCAACGAGGGACAACTCCTCCATTGGTATTTACGGACGATTGTATACGGAATAATAAGTGTAACCTGGTATAAGGCCAAACAGCATATCAATATAGATATACACAAGGTAGGCGCCAAAAAGTCTCTTCACTGTTAATTATCTCTATTGTTCATATATATATAATATATATATAATAATAATGTGTTAATGACTAGGAGTCTGACAGCAAAGAAACTTTGTGGTATGCCATTTAATTTAGAAGATATACTTCAAGCTAAGGAAATATTGGCAACTTATACATATATTTATATTTCTTTTGAGATTTTGCATGGAGTTCAATACTATTAACTCGGGGTTCACTGTATGTATTAACATTAACTGTTTTATAGCTGAAGAATTTTATAATTCTAACGAAGATATGTTTTAAAATGGAGGGGGGAAGGGGGGGGAACACTAATAAAATAGTCTTTTTTACCATTCACCTGCTGCATTCCGTTAGAACTTGAATTTTTCTTAAAAAAAATTTACTTACAGACACAACTAAATGGACACCATTAAGCTAACGTAACCTATACCTAGCTTAGCTTAAACTTATATATACATATATATATATATATATACACAAATAAAGTTAAGAACAGCTTATAATAATAATATTTATATACAGAGGGTTGACAGAAGTAAATAGACACGACGATGATTGTCGTCAAGACCAAATGGCAAAGCTCATCAATGGAATGCGAGAAAGTGTGTTGTCATCTTTACATAATAGAAAGGGAAAAAGCAACACCATTCTGAATATATTCAATAAATCTTATTATTTAATGAATTTTAGGTGCTACTGTAGTATGCGGTCTACCTACGATTGGTTAGGTTTAATCATGATATTTTCGTTAAAACTAACGAAAATATCATGACTAAACCTAACCAATCGTCAAGGGCGATTGACAATGGGATGTAAACAAACAATTAGTAAACAAGATAAGAAGCTATAATTAAAAGGTAGACCGCCGAATCGTAGCTAGACCGCATATTACAGTAGCACCGAATTTTATTATCAAATCAAAAACTATGAAAAATACTGAAGGTGTCTATTTACTTCTGTTAACACTCTGGAGAGTTTTAGATAAAAAAGGACCCATTTTTTTTTTGAGATTCAAAGATCAGATAATCTAATTTTAAAGCCATTCTAAGCCCAACCTGACCTAATCTAACCTAACTGATCCTAACTTGGGAATACCCAACAATAAGGAACCGCCCCTTTGCATACCCCTGGCTGTCCCTAATAAGGGAGCTGTAACCACCCCACCCAATTCGACCATTTTTTAACGTGTTTGGCTCAGTAGAATCGTGTGTACAAATCTGTACATTTCTCTTCTGTAACGGGTAAAAATATGGTATTTGAAGTACATCTTTCATAAACAATTTTGGAAAAAAGTTCGACAAGAAACCTAAAATTCATTTAAAAAATATACAAAATTACTAATTGGTGATGTGTTTTGAATACGAAGGAATACAAAGGACATCAAACAGCAACGGACCGGGGCTGGTCCCCATTATTCATTTTAGTCACAGTAATAAAATTTTTTAAAATCAATCATTACTAATTAGTAATTTTTCATGTTTTTAGAAAGTTCATGTTCGTCGGCGAACTTTTTTCCCGAAACTATATACATCACTTAACGTTTAACGAAATAGAATTATTACAGAAAGTTTGGTCCAACGCCATTGTTGAAATGTGACCCGTTAAACATAATCTCCTTTTTTTTTGTGGAAATGTAATTTAATCGTAGTAGGCCTATATATTAAAGATTTCAGAGTATAATTTGTTTAATTTAGGGTATAATTTGTTTATTTTAGGGAAAAATTTGTTTATTTTAGGGGAAAATTTGTTTATTTAGGGGAAATTTGTTTAATTTAGGGTATAACTTGTTTATTTTACATAATTTGTTTATTTTAGGGGATAATTTGTTTAATTTAGGGTATAATTTGTTATTTTAGGGTATAATTTGTTTAATTCAGGGTATAATTTGTTATTTTAGGGTATAATTTGTTTATTTTACGGTACAATGATTGCCAGGTTTGTACCCTAAAAATAATAATAATAATAATAATAATATTTGCAAAACAGTGTGTAAGCATGAAGCAAAAGACCTACCTTTACCGATTGATTCTGCGTGACATGTCACATTTTAAATAAAACAGCATTGGACGATACTTTTTGAAACGAATGTACACAAATTAATGAAATGAGATTCGAATTTAAAAGTGGGCACCTACCTCAATCCCAGTTAAGAAATTTTCAACACCTGTTGGGTACTAACTAGGGTATCATGTGGCAAGCGACACGTAACAGAAGGCAAACATTTTTGAAGGTATGAAGTAAAAAAAAAAAAAAAATGGTCAGGAAATCGGATGACACAACCCAATTCCTGAATGGGCATTTTGCGATGCCCTTTCGACTCGTGGTCTAACATTTTATGGGCACTCCTTAACGTATTGACCTCTAAAACAGACCTTTTTCAGTAATGTGACCTCCTTATTACGCATGACTTCAAAGAAGATAAGAACACACACTCGGGGTACAGACATCGTACGCCCTTGCGTGCGCTTGGGCATCACATATTTCTTAGGTATCGCCCTTTGCACGCAGTTTTTGTATGTTAAGAAACTATTTTGCCTTATCGTCTGTTCAGAATTTTCATCATGGGTGCGCGCACGCACACACACACACCCATATATATATATATATAATATGCATGGACACGCACGATTTTTCATGATGAAGAAATCGATCCCACTTGAGTTCGAATCCACCACCTCTTGAGTGGCTAGAGACCTCACCTATTTAAGAGGTAGTGGGTTCGAACCCTGGTAGGTGCGATTTATATATATATATATATATATATATAGGTAGATCAGCGAAGTAAAGCGACGATGGGTCTGGATAGTAGTTGGAAGAGAGACCGTCCTGCGCGTCCAGATGATGTAGCGACCCAGGGCTCGGATCCCCACGTAAAGTTGTAAGTCTCCTCCGTGATATGACCTCAGATGAAACGAAAGAGGGTAAACAACAAGAACAACAACAAAAGCAACATTCTCTCTCTCTCTCTCTCTCTCTCTCTCTCTCTCTCTCTCTCTCTCTCTCTCTCTCTCTCTCTATATATATATATATATATATATATATATACAGTATGTCTAAAATGAAATTATATTAAATTTATTTCATACATAAACTGTTTACAGGTAAAAAATTAATTACCTGCTAACAAACTCAGGTAAATAATTCTGAGATATGAACGAACATGGATAATCTCGAAAAAATAGATTTAATTAAAATAAATGAAACAGATTTTCAGAAATAATAATAAAAATAATGATGATGATGATAATGATAATAATAATAATAATAATAATTGTTTAGCTGCCTTATACCAAATATGGAAGGTTGATGCCCCACCTATATCATTGTCTTATGCCCTGCATCTTTCCAGCTATTTGGTGGGTATGAAAGTAGAAAATTCAGTAAAATGAATTGTTGACATTTTATATATACAGGGTGTCCCATAAGTCTGGTCTCATAGGAAAATTTATTTTAAATTAAATTTACAAAAGAAATACATTACAACTAAAATAAATGTTCATATTGATTTCTTGGTTTTGGGGAGGCTTTTTCCTCAGGAGTGTAACTCGCTTCCATATTAACCATTGCGCGTTATTCTACCTGCAACAACAAAAAAATAAGGTCCCAAAAAAAGGAGATAAATTTGAACATTTCTTTTATTTGTAATGTATTACTTTGGTACATTTAATCTAAAATAAATTTTCCTATGAGACCGGATTTATGGGACACCCTGTATATATATATATATATATATATATATATATATATATATATATATATATATATATATAAATTTCAGCAATGTATCACTAATACGATAAGGCAAGTGATAGAATAATACAATAGTACAAATTGTAAATAACTGGACCATTTATTTTAGTTTATTTGGCACGTAAACATTTGGCTTTACTGGGCTCTCCAATTAATTAAAGTCAAAATATAATACATAATATTAAGTTACGATTAATTAATATATAATTAATAGATAAATTCGTAATTAATATATAAATTCGTAAATAAAATGTATTAATTAATTTGGACGAAACTAACGAGACTAAAATATTAGTTGAAAACTAAAAATGTAATCTTGAGTCATTATTTTTGCATATGATTTAATTGAGAGAGAGAGAGAGAGAGAGAGAGAGAGAGAGAGAGAGAGCTGGCAAAAGTAAATAGACACCATACTGATTTGTCCTTAAGAACAAATGGCAGAGTTCATTAATACCCACTAGTGCCCAGTGGTAGAATTTTGTTTAGATTGTTTCAAGAAAAAGTTATGCAATAATGACAAACAATTTTGGTGGTAGGAAATTCTACCAAAGGGCACTAATGGGTATTAATGAAATGCCAGAAAGTGTCAGTTTTACATACTGGAAAGAGGAAAGAAACGCCATATATATACGCCTCGGTGGTGTAGTGGTAAGCGTCGCTGACTACGAATCCATCGGCCCCGGGTTCGAGACCCGGTGACGGCAGCTGGCGCGCAGAAAAACCCAGCTGTTCATCCTTCCACACAATAAAGAAAGTGGTTGGTAGATAAATGGGTGCCTTGGGTGGCCTAGTGGTTAAGACGCTGGGCTGCTGGTGGGGCATGGTTCGAATTCCACGTTAAACTGTAGATCTAAGGTGGAGTGAAAAGCTTGACCTTCGTCAGAATGAACAATTCGGGCGGAAGCTAGCCAAAGGTGTGTGTGTGTGTATATATATACGAGGAATCCTCTTAATTCTTCCGAGTATTTTCGACTTCCTTTTCAATCGTTTCCCTCAATAACTAGATAAGTTGACCTATGTAAGTTTACGGCAGACATGATGCCCTCCCTATACCCTTACTATTAACTAAATCCTAAGCTAAGCACATGAAACGGGGTACGTATGCCCTTCTTTTAAGAATCCTGATTTCCTACCCCCCACCCCCGAACTTTTACCTCTTATTAAGTCCACTCCTTAAGTGAAAATATTTCACGTGCCAACAGAAGTACACACCTTTTTCCTCCTCCGAAATGGGCATGGGGGCATGGGGCATCGATGAAAAAAAAAAAACTTTCTAAGGTACCAATCGTAATAATAATAATAATAATAATGATATTAATAATAATGCCCTGATAGGGGCATATATATATACACACACAGGGTGTTCGGGCTTAAATGGCAATAAAATAAAACATTATAAATGTATTTTATTGCCATTTAAGCCCAGACACCCTGTATATATATATATATATATATATATATATATATATATATATATATGCTGCAAACCCACAAGGGAAAAGAAAAACGATTCCAAGGCCTTTCGTGTATTCAGAGCTACACCTCGTCAGGGAATACACGAAAGGCCTTGAAATCGTTTTTCTTTTTCCTTGTGGGTTTGCAGCATTCATTCAGTTCACGTGTTTAATTGTGAAATTCATCCTATATATATATATATATATATATATATATTTTTTTTTTTTTTTTTTTAGGTAAAAGTTGCCAAAAGCCGCAAGAAAATTTATTTCTAAAAAAAAAAAATTTTTATTCCACAATTCAGTTTGGTTCGTAAGATCTCAAAACCACGAACCGTTTCATACCTAACCTGAAAGTAGGTAGCGCAGTGGTAGTTCAGTGAGTAACACCATTTTCCTATAAACGTAATGAAGACACTGAGGGTCGGGGGTTCGACTCCAGCTGATCCTGGTAATGATAATAATACAGGAGTTAGTGGAATAGGGGGGCATTAGTTGACCTGATCCCTGTGCCAGTTTTTGGCCCTTCTTTCTGCAAATTCTGATATATATATATATATATATATATATATATATATATATATATATATATATATATATATGGTGGCCCAAAAATAGGTATACAGTTGAATTTTTAAAATCAACCTATAAAACTGTATGCCTACTTTTGGGCCACCCTGTATATATACATACATACTGTATTTGCACCTCGGTGGTGTAGTGGTTAGCGTCGCTGACTACGAATCCATCGGCCCCGGGATCGAGATCCGGTGGCAGGCGGCGCGCAGCAAAATCCAGTTGTTCATCCTTCGACACAATGAAATAATTGGTTGGTAAATAGTGGGTAGCATAGTGGTTAATTCGCTGGGCTGCTAGTGGGGCGTGATTTGGATGCCACGTTAAACTGTAGGTCTAAGGTGGAGTGACAAGCTTGACCTTCGTCAGAATGAACAGTTCGGGCGGAAGCAAAATCAGTCATTCACAGCTTAAGTATGAAGAGTTAAACATCTTTTAACATAGAATACCATTCCGCCCATACGCCCATTTCATGGTAGGAGCAGCTCGCAGCAGCATTGTCAAGCAAATAGGTGGGGGTGGGGGGGGGGAAGTACTGACAAGGCTTCCGTACGTGGTTCATCACCACAGAAAAACAACAATGCTCCGCGTTAGTCTAGTCCAAAGAACATCCAAATCCGCATTCGTTCTCGCGCAAATTTCGTTAACCTCCACAGTTATTATCAGTCCACGTGCATAATTCTTCAGGAGCAAGATGCACCACAACTTTGCGTTTCTTAATTTTTTTTTTCCCCCCAAATCATTATTTTATAATAATCTTGTAATAATCTCCTAAAATCGAATATAAACCCCTATACGCATGACCACGATGAAAACTGGCTCGTAAACTTTCCCACGTCTTTTTCGAACTTTCTTATACGGATCGTTTTTAGCACATTTTCTGTCAGCTAATTTCGTATAGAGAGAGTGCAGGATTCAAAGCATACTTTTATCGAGCTTTTATGATATATTATCGATCTGACATTCTGTTAACGAGTATATTGTGGGTTACATTAACTAAAGTTACGTTATAATAATAATAATAATAATAATAATAAATAAATTGTTCGTTTCTGCGTTGTGTTTTATTTAATTATTATACAAAAGGTAGTTTAATTATGCATGCTTGAAAAACAAACAAACAAACGAACGAACGAACAAACAAACGAACGAACGAACACAAACAACGAACAAACAAAAAAACCAACGAACAAAAACAAACAAACGAACGAACAAACCAATAAACAAACACAAACGAGCAAACAAACAAACGAACGAACAAATAAACAAATAAAAAAACAAGCTAGCAAACTAACGAACAGCAACCAAACAAATAAATAAACAAACGCACAAAAACCTCCTTTATTTGATTTTGGCTCTCCTCTTCTTCTATCGGGGAGGGGTGCCTTTGATGGCGTTGGCCCTTGGCCCCTCTTTCCTTCATAATGAAAATCAGAAAAAGAATACAATTAATAGAGTTGTACAATATTTTTGTCAATAATTTTGTGTATAGTTTAGATAACTGATATGACGTTAATATATTCACATTATTCTAATCTGAATATGCCGTTGAAAGCATGGAAGCCTTTTAGGCACAGTTAATGGAATTCAGTTTATTTATTCTATAAGAGAAGTTAAAAGGTTGGTGGGGGGGGGGGGGAAGTAACTTAATGCTGGGGCTGTTTAACCTCCTTCGCAACATCGTACAAGGTCATATGACGGAGGGGATCTACTAAAGTTTTACGCGGGATCCGAACCATGAGTTGCTATACGGAAGCGGAGGACGTCGGTCTCCCATCCAACTACTCTCCAGATACAATGTCGCTTAATTTCGCTGATCGACGGGAAGTGACGTTACGACACTGGCCACGACGTAGCCTTGGTGTTGTTTTGCTGTAGGGCTTACAAATTAAGATAACTGTGGGAACCTCTGAATTAAATATATATCATTTCTCTATAATTAAAGGTATATTCTACTCACTTCCACGTAACTACTTCTGGACTAACCAATAGTGGATCTCCGTAAAATTGTACTAACATTTGGAATTGTTGATAATATTTGCTCTACTCTTAAGTCGCACTTCCTGTCCTATCCACTCCTATGCCGATGATTCCACTCTTCACTTCTCCACCCGCTTCACAAAGCGTTCTTCTCAACAGTTATTCGATTCTTCGCGTAGGACGGTTATGGTACACCTGACATCTGATCTTTTCACTATCTCTGATTGACGCAAAGAAAACCTTGTGACTTTCAATGCCTCAAAAACTTAGTTCCTTCCTCTGTCTACTCGTCACAATCTTCCACACGACTATCCCCTTACTTTCACAACACACAACTCAATCGGTGACGGTCAATCCTCCCTCTTCTCTTAACATTCTTGGCGTTTCCTTTTCTCATGATCTTTCCTTGAAAGATCACATGTACTCTCTTTCCAAAACAGCTTCCAAGAGGTTACGTGTTCTGTACCGCCTCCGCAGTTTCTTCACCCACACTCCGTTGCTGTCTCTGTACAGGGGTCTTATCCACCCCTATATGGAGTACACTTCTCATGTGTGGGGTGGTTCAACCCACACACTCAACCCACACAGCTCTACTTGACCGGGTGGAATCAAAGGCTTTTCTTCTCATCAATTCCCCGCCTCTTACTAGCTTTCTTCACTCTCTCTCTCTCTCTCTTCACCGCAATGTTTCCTCACTCTCCCTTTACTATCGCTGTTATAACGGACATTGCTCTTCTGAACTCTCTAACTGCATGCCCCCCCCCTCCTTTAAGGAGAGCACGCAGCACCAGACTTTCTACACTTTCTCATTCCTTTCCCGTCTAACTTTCTAACGCAAGGGTTAATCGGTATTTTCAACCGGTCAACGCTGGAACAATCTTCCTCAATCCCTCTTTCCCCCTGTCTATGACCTCCAATCTTTCAAACGCAGAGTGTCCAGGAATCTCGTAAACCCTGGACCTTGATTATGGCTTTCTTTTTCTTCTATCCGGGGGGACGGCCGCGTTTGTGAGCATTCGCCCTTGGCCCCTCCTTCTTGCATAAAAAAAATAAAAGTTTCTCAGGGAACCATCCTGAGTTGTAACATATATATATATATATTCTGCTTTAAATCACAGTTTATTCTTGAAATATTGTAATAATTATGAGTCATTTATTATCAAATTACGTGTTTTTTTGTAAGGAATTAAGAACCAATTTGTTTTTTTTTTTAGATTTTTTAACCGAAAACACGAAAGAGAGAGAACAAAAACACTAATTTGAGAACGTTAAAAAAAAATTACAATTTAGTTAAAAAGTCTTAATTTTAACTCGCAAATATCTCATAACCTCTTCACCCGTAAAAGTGGTTCTTAATTACAGGTAAACGTATGTAAATCGTACTTGTAGTTTTTCCGAGTATTTTATAATCCCCCTCTCCCCCGCCAAACAATATTCCCATTAATTTTCGAAATCAAACGTAATTCTTAATTGGAAATACGTAAGTTTTACACCTAAAACCTAATCCATTCTAGTCCAAATGGTCGTGTGTGTGTGTATATATATATATATATATACAGAGAGAGAGAGAGAGAGAGAGAGGATGGTAATTAGAGCATAGGAAAAAGACAAAGTTGACGAAATCTTTTTCCCACATTACGTTTTCAGAAGACAAAGACATATATATATATATATATATATATATATATATATTGCAATTTAGATTTTTATTGGAGGCGTATGTTGTTCTTGGAGGCTTTCCAAGGCTGACAGTTCGTTGGTTTGCCAATTTGCGTAAACTTGAATTACCCCTAAGTCATTTCCTCGCGTGTGTAATATGATTATATGTGTGTATACGTGTGTGTGTGTGTGTGTGTGTATAGATATAATTATAGCTAAGTATATACATTAATTTGTCTGACATACATATATATATTGAGTTCTACAAACTGCATGGGACATTATAATAGAACAGCAAAACAGCCGTAATTAAACGCTTTGTGGCTTTGTTTATTTATAAAGGACAAAGGCGATAGTGAATTGTACACTTTTTCGCTTTTCGTTATCGCACGCACGTGCCAAAGTCGATATTTTTACTCATAATTTGTTAAATATTATTTTTCACTTGGAATTTAGGTGTTTCATACGAGTTAATTTTTGATGTAGGAACTAGGAAGGAGGGGCCCAAGGGCGAATCCCCACAAAAAACGCCTCCTCCTCCCCATAGAGGAAGAAGAGAACCAAAATCAATATTACTATTTATTATTACTGTTAATAAACTTTCAATTTTAATACATTTCATTGTAATTATGAAACGATGGTCTGGGACGTAATTGGATGGAAGACCGTCCTTCGTGTTTAGATGATGTAATGGCCCGTAGATGGTTTAGTGGGTTCCTTTTCGTCACGTGACTTAAGAAGGGTATTAAACAATCCCAATTATTGTTTCTTATGCTATGTTATTATGTGATTATGTTATGCTAGTATTTTTATGTATGTTATGAGATTATTTTTCTTCAAACAAATTGTTTTTAACAATTTAAATAATATCGAACGAAATATAATATAAAAAAATTAAATTGCCAGAAAGTTCACTTCCCCACGATATGGGGGTCAGTTTGCCCCAAAGGGTCACCTTTAGACCGAGTATTAACGGGGTAAACGCCCAACTCAACCCAACCTAGGAGCTAGAGGCGGGAGCGAACCAGAGCCTCACCGCTCAAAGTCCGCCACTGAGCTTCTCGGCTCCCAAATATGGCGTCACGTGTCTAAAAATAATTTTGCCTCGTTTAGGATGGGGTCTTTTAACCTCCTTCCCACCATATAAGGTCATATGACGGTGGGGGTAACTAAGCCTTTACGTGGGATCCGAACCACTGGTCGCTACATCATCTAGACACGGAGGACGATCTCCCATCCAACTACAAACCAGACATAATGTCGCCGATTGACGGGAAACGAACTAAAATTAATTATACAGCATTAATAGATTTGCTAAGCAGATAGCTGGTGAGGGAGGCTATATTTTGGGGCCTTTTTGCTAGTAACCCGTTGCCCACGTTGGGCATCCATTATGAAAAAGAAAAACTATAGTATTTGTCATTTACCATTACTTATTCGGACTATAGTGAATGTAATTGTTCTAGAAGAGTTCCTTGTTCCATGCATGGTCTGTGTGTAACATATATACATATATATTTGCACAGACACACACGTAATGTTTGGAGAAAATGAATGTCGTAATTTAAATTTTAAATACAAAGATATGTGTGTGTGTGTGTGTGTGTGTCTACAGAATCGCGATAACTTGAGAATACACACAGAACACTTCGCTACACGAACATGCGTATCCCGTCATTTGCGGTGTCGCGGTGAATTATCTTTATAAATACTATATTTTACCATGAAAAAAGGGGATATAATTAAAATTATGCTAGGTTAGGTTAAAGTTAAATTAGACTTGGTTAGAGATATTAGGTTTTTAAAATTGGGTGAGTGTCGCGATACAGAACTGAATGTGAGAAAATGTGAAAATGTCGCGGTTCTGTAGGGGTGTGTGTGTGTGTTTGCGTGTGTGAGAGTGTGTGCGTGTGTGTGTGTGCGTAGGCAGATCGAGTGTGTGATAATTCACAGATGTAGTGGGGTAATTTTTGTGAGGTAGCACTTTTGATACCTCAGAATATTAAAAAAAATGTGTATAAAGTTACATTTTTACTGTCGGAAAAAAAATACGTTAGCTTAGATTAGGTCAGGTTAAGTTTGTTGATTATTTTGTAAGATATATAGATTTCGAAAGGTTGGTACCTCACTTATGGCGAGATGCGCATATTGTGTGCGTGTGTGTGTGTATGTGTATGTTTGTGTATCTATGAATCTATTTAGCTATACTAAATTGGTATAAAACAACAAAAGAGCCACAATAAGCGTGTCCTATTAAAAGCCTTGAATATAAAATATTTACCTTTTAGTCATGTGATAGAAAAAAGGGAGTCAATTCGTTTCCTCTTCAAATATTTTGTTACAATTAATAGCCTTCGACCGGAAGTCAGGTAAACGATAACAGGCACACTTAATGAGTCATCTCATCACCTGTTCAAATTTACCTTTCCATCTTACGACAATTTTTCATTTAAAATTAATTCTTAAGACTTAATTTTACTCTTAACTTCATATCAACTTCAAAACCAATGTTCCAAAACAAATTTTGGTTGTTAATGTGAGGACAGCTTCTGATCATATATATATATATATATATATATATACACACCTGAATAATTTCAGGAACCAGCTGGACAGGTTTTTGTGTAAAGTCCCTGACTAGTTATACGTGGATGGCTACGAGGGCAGGAGGAGAGCAGGAATCAATTCCCTTCTCCACAAAATCCCACAAATGACGGTGGATGCTGCAAAAGGGTCGACTACAGGACGATCCTGAACCGTCGTTCGAGAACCTTTAAGGCTGGCGACACGATCGCTGCAGTGTGTCCCATTCTGTCAGTCGTAAGACGATCCTGTGTGCAACTGGCTTGAAGGTTAATTAGGTAAGGTTAGGTATATTCAAATTATTTTTTTCTTTACTGTATTAGCTCTCTCTCTCTCTCTCTCTCTCTCTCTCTCTCTCTCTCTCTCTCTCTCATTATCTCTACTCCGGAAATAGTTGCCATGCCCAAAAGCGTCTGATGCCTCGGGCATCGGGCTCTGTCTGTCTTGGGGAAAAAAATCGTTTAATGATGGGGGACCGATCATCATCAATTTTGATTTGGAGAGATTTCTTGACCAACATTTTGAAATTCATTCAAAGAGAGAGAGAGAGAGAGAAATTTTAAATCTCTCTTCTTTTTTTTACAAGTGTATTTAGAATGGACCCGCAAACGATTGTTTTGCAACGTCCCTCTTCATTTATGAAATTTGATGAAGGAGAGAGTTGCTGCTCGCTCTCATCCTGCCTTCGTATAGCTTGTCACGCGTGGTTAGTCAGGAAGTTGGTTTAGGAATTTGTGAAAATAGTTTGTGGATACTATTAAAGAATGTTACAGAAAGGTCTTTGGTCTCTAATGTTGAGTGAGTTTTGCACGTTTTACCTGCTGGAGATCCAATTGTCCTTATTGCTTCAACCATAACAACAATTTTCCTATCTTTTTATTTCAATACAGTGTTACGTTCTATGACGGATTTTTACACTATTTTCCATACTTATATTATCATATCATGCGCCTCGGTGGTGTAGTGTTTAGCGTCGCTGACTACGAATCCATCGGCCCCGGGTTCGAGACCCGGTGACGGCAGCCGGCGCGCAGCAAAACCCAGCTGTTCATCTTTCCACATAATAAAGTGGTTGGTAGATAAATGGATACCCTGAGTGGCCTAGTGGTTAAGACGCTGGGCTGCTGGTGGCACGTGGTTCGGATTCCACGTTAAACTGTAGGTCTAAGGTGGAGTGACAAGCTTGGCCTTCGTCAGAATGAACAATTCGAACGGAAGCTAACCAAAGGTTATATACCAAAAGTTAAAGGTTTGTATCGTTTGTGGCCTATTTCGACTAAACGTGATCTTCATATTTTGTCTTTAGCTCCCATTTTAACTAGACAACTGTAAACAGTAATTTGCCTACAGTCAAAAACATTATTTCCTATAAAACTAATATAATTTTATTGTAAATAGGCCACGTTCGTTGGTTGGTTGGCTAAATATAAATTACTCGGTAAAATTGCTGCATTCAAGGTCAGGCTTGAATATAATGTGTCCTTCAAAAAATTTTAAAGTACAGTATACGAAATTTAGTTTAGCTTTTGTCGCCATTCAACATTTAAGCATCCGCCCACCCTACAAATTTAAATAATATGAACAATTTGCTCTTGAATCAAATATAGATACAGGGTGAAACAAAATAGACGTTCTCTATTTGAAATGGTGTCATTCCGTTTGTACTTGTTACGCGGCACTCAAAGTTATAACAGGAATAATAAATATATATTTGATTTACCCCATAAAGGTTTTATTAAGATGTCACCACAAGGGGGAAGTTAATTTATAAAAAAAAACATTTGCGTTTAAGGAAATATAATTTTTCGTAATTGGAAAGTAAGTTATGAGAGGGTGCTCCCTGTCTTCAGCCAACAAGCTTTAAAAATAAATGAGTTCAAGTCTGTACAACATTTAAATGATTATCTCGTTACGAAATGTGAGCAACTATATCCGAGTGGTGATTTCATTTGCGTACAGGACACCGCCCCTTCATACCGAGTAACTGTGACTTAGTAGTACGTCTTTGAAAATGATTCTTAATTCATCAGAGGTAATGAATAGCCTCCACATTCATCAGACCTCAACCTTCCAGAGTGGAACGTGCTACATGACAAAGCTGCCAGACACCATTCATCACATTCACTGTTGGATCTTCAGCAACGTATTGAAGAATGTTGGTAACAGATCTCAGATGAGCGCATCTCGGCCGCCGTTCTTCAATGGAAACAATTTGATTCACGCTTTGATTAGTCAGAATGGAGGTCACATTCAACACCATCTCCAAATTCTCCTATCAGAAGAGGACAGGCAGCACTTGCTCATATCTTACTTTTCATTCTTGGAAAACTACCTTTTAAAAGCCAAACTGTGACTTTTTCAGTGTGGCTACTTTGGTTTGTCTTCAAATTGTGGGGTTTAAAGTTAATATATAATTATTGGTTTCAATTGTAAGCTTTTTTTAATTTGTATTTTTCACAAAATTAATGTAGTGACGATTATAGGGTTGATTGACGAGGAGTTTTAGTGCATGCTCGAAAAGTACACCGCACCCAATTTTAAAAACTCATGCTAAATATTTTAGTTGCTCAGAAGTAATACCAACCAATGTTCGGAAATGTATTTTTATTAGTTTGGCTGATTTTCCATCTTCTGTGGATTAGAAAGGCGTCTAAAACCTGGTTTTTTCTTCTTTTTTTTTGCTCTGTACCCCTTAAAATAGTAATTTAGTACTCACGTACCTTTTCCTATTTTACCGGTCACCCTGTGTCAATAAATTTGCGCCCCAAAAGTATATATATATATATATTATTACTATTAGAAATCAAAATCAGGATTGTAATATACTATAGCAGTAAATGAAATGTTGGTAACCCTTTGAGTTCCAGTGGGACTTTAATGTCCCATCGAAAATATTATAATAATAATAATAATAATAATAATAATAATCGTACTAAAATCCACATAGGATCGTTTTGCGACTCACGACTCGAGTCACGTGTGACTTTACATTGACAGAATGGAAGCCCCTCACACTGCAGCGACCGCGACGCGATTCACCAGAATCCCCAGACCGTCGCGGTCGCTGCAGTGTGCGGGGCTCCCATTCTGTTACTGTAAAATTACAAGCGACTCGAGTCGTCACCACCCAAGTCGTGAGTCGTGAGTCGCAAGACGATCCTGTGTGCGGCCGGCCTAAATCTTATAAATTTTGGGGGTCTAAAGAGCAAAATATTTGTAAACCAAATGGTTGATGGATTTAATTGTGTTTATAAAGACTAAGATAATATTAATTACACTATCATTACTCTTTATTTTTGGAGCACATTGGTAGGCCTCGTAGGCCTAATTATTTCTGTCAAAATAAGCAAGGCTCTGATATACCCTTTCTATACTTTTTCTCACTTCTTCTTCTCGCGTGGTGATGAAGGCTCAGCCTTTTAGAAGGAGTAAAGTTAAGTCTTCTACGTAACCTCGGATGTCTACACACTTCAGACCCTGATTATGTCTCCGTATGCAATCGAATGACAACGGTTTTCCGCAATGTGGCCTCCTTCCTCTCTTGCTGTGACTGCATTTTTATATTTTCACGCAAATAAATAAATGTAGTTTTATTTTGAAGTTACTTTTTATATTGTGTACTGTATCCCTTATTGACCTCTCGCGTACCCCTACTTTGACGGGCTACCTTGTGGCCAATATCGTAACATCATTTCCCGTCGATCAGCGAAGGTAACAGGTAATAGATAGATGGGGGACTGTCCTTTGCGTCCAAATGATGTAGCGACCGTGGTTCGGATACCACGTAAAGTTGTAGGTCTCCTCAGTTACATGGTATTGCCGTTGTGAAAGAGGTTAATCACCCCCCTAAAATACATATATATATATGTGTGTGTGTATGTGTGAGTTTGTACCTCGTGGTGTACGGACGTTTTGTTTCCGCTCTGAGTAATATCGAAATAACTAGTGTTTATAAGTTCAGTGGTAAATGCTATCTTATACCAGTGTGAATGTTAAACATCAGTGAGTTCGCGGTAATAATTTATTAAGTGAAAGCCGGTGGCATATAGCGTGTACAAAGAAAAACAACATTAATTGAAATATAATGTGAAAATAACTCGAACGGAAAATCAGCCCCTGAGATTTTTACATTAGGCCTATACAGGGAAAGAAGGTCAGAGAAAATATGAAAGAGACATAAAACGGGAAGGTCAAGTTTTCGAGACGAAATTTGAGAAATGAGAAGAAAAGAGGCAAACTAAAGGAAAGAATAAAGGAAATAAAGGAATAAAGAAAGAATAAAGAAAATAAATGATAAAGACTAAAGAAAGCAGAAAGGAAAGAATAAAGGAAGAATGGCAAAAAATACGAAGAAGTGTGTAAACTGCGGTAAATTCAGAAAGCTGAATAGAGCTGGATTATGTTTAATGGAATGCGCTGCGCACCAGCTCTGCGATTGCAAAAATGAAGCGGACCAGGCCACGGGCTTAAAATGTATTCTGTGCAATACCTTTAAACATTACGAATGCAGGAACTTAGATAGAAAAGACAAGAAAATGATAAATAGAATAAATAACAAAATCATAGGCATTTACGGCTTTCTGTGCATCACGTGCATGGAAAAAAAATAATAATATGGTACAAAGAACAATGAAAATGGGCAATACTTGTTTACCGACAGATGACAAGGAAACACCAGGAAACGCTGACACAAACAAACACGAGGCGCAGGACAACGCAATACTGGAAAACACGCTACAGCAGGAACACGAGGCGCTTGACAACACAATACAGGAAAGCACGCTACAGCATGCTACGCTACAGGGAGATGCAAAAATAGCCTCAGAGAATGAAATATCCCCTGCCAAAGAGAGAGATAACAGGAACACAAACGAGAAAGAGAGAGATAACAGGAATACAAAGGAGAGAGAGAAAGATACCAAGAACACTAATGAAAACTCGCCGAAGACAAAAAAAACACTGAGTAGGGAAGAAGTGGTGGTGGGACAGAAAAAAGCAATTGAATCACATAGGGATCGTAAGGAGATTAAACGACGGGCCATATGTGAATACTATAAAACAGGGTCGTGCATATATGGAGCAAACTGCACGTACAGTCACCCCAAAAAATGCTTCGATATGATGAGGAATGGAAGATGCAGATACAGACAAAACTGCCACTTTTCCACCATCCTATGTGCAGACAGTCACTGACAGAGAGAAAATGCCTAAATATAGAGTGCCCATATTTTCACATAAAGGGTACCCAAAGAAGAGAACGGGGAAGAACAGACCCTATTCGTACTAGAAGTAACAACAGGAGCAAGGAAACAAATTTTTTAGAGGAAATGAAAACAATCGAGGATACTGAATTAGCATTGCTGGACTACTACATACACAGAGCAGATAGAGTGACTAGACGAGGGGGAGGGTGTTTCATCTACATGAAAAACACATACACGTGTGAAGTTAAAGTAAACAACTCAAACAGCACAGTCGAAGTTATTATATTAGAAGTAAAAGAACTGAACCTAACCATTATGAACATCTACAGACCACCAAACACCACAAAAAGTGAATTCCAATTTGCTACAAATGAAATAGAAAACATATTAAAATTACTTGAAACTCCAGCAACAAATATTCTAATTTTCGGAAATTTTAATTTCCCATTCATAACATGGAAGAAAAATGACGAAGTTATATGTATATGTCGAGAAGTAGCATGGTAATATTACTAAAGATGATAGAACCCAAGCAACAATGCTATTAGATATTATGGAACATTACGCCTTATCCAGGAAATCTGTGAAACCACGAGAAAAGAGAACGTTTTGGATTTAATCTTGACAAATAACAACGAGATAATAAATAAAACAGTAACTGGCACAAAGTTCTCCGACCATAACCTTATCGATATACAATTGAAGTTAACACCCAGAGGTCCGAAAACGCATCCTAGAGAAGCAGATGGAATATTTGAAGGCTTAAACATAAACTCAAAGAAAATAAATTGGGAAAACGTAAATAAAGATTTAAATGATGTAAATTGGGAATTGCTACTTCACGAGAAGACTCCACAAGAAATACTATGTATAATAGAGACTGAAACCAAACCTATAATACTGAAACATATTCCAGAGAGATGGGAAAGAAAACGCAGCAAGCTCGAGAGGAAAATCAGGACACTATTCAGGCAACGAAGACAAACCGTAAAACATCTCCACAGATGCAGAACTGATAAAAAGAGACTCAAACTAGAGAGGAAACTTGGCGAAAGAGAAATGGACCTAAAGCAAACATTTCATACACAAGACAAACGAGGAGGAAAACAAGGTAGCAGAAAACAAAAAATAACCGAAAATACTTCTACACGTTTGCGAAAAGGAAAATGCAGTGTAAGGAGAGTATTGGTCGGTTGATAGACGGAGAGGCCGAATACACAAATGACCCGAAAAAAATAAGCGAACTGCTTAGCAAACAATTTAACTCTGTGTTTAGCACCCCTAAGTCCGAGATGGAAGTGGAAAACCCAGACGAATTTTGCGACATAGATACAGATCAACCAAGAACAAATTCCGGCGCAAACTTATTAATGGACTTCGAGTTCACGGAAGGAGATGTAATTACGGCCTTATCACAGATGCGAGACAATTCAGCGCCAGGGCCAGACACATGGAATGCCACGTTTCTGAAGAAATGTAAAGAGAGTATTGCCAAACCGCTATACTTACTATGGAGGAAATCACTCGACACAGGACAAATTCCACTCCCCTTAAAGAACGCGAACATTACCCCCTATTTAAAGGTGGTAACAGAGCAATGCCCAGGAATTATCGGCCAGTGGCTCTCACCTCACACCTTATAAAGTGTTTTGAACGTATAATTAGAGGCAAAACTACCTACTACCTACAAGAAAAAGACTTATACAATAATACAACCCAAATCAACATGGCTTCAGGGCGAGAAGATCATGCCTATCACAGCTACTAGACCACCATGAGAAAATATTGGAAACATTGTGTCGAGGACAAAACATAGCTGTAATATATACGGACTTTGCTAAAGCCTTCGATAAATGTGACCATGGAATTATAGCACACAAACTTAAGAATACAGGAATTACTGGAAAGCTAGGAAGATGGATATTTAATTTCTTGACGCAAAGAACACAAAGAATGGTGGTAAACGGTGTTAAATCGGAAGTCTCGGAAGTCGTGAGCTTTGTCCCACAAAGGACAGTATTAGCTCCCTTGCTGTTCATAATAATGATTGCAGATATTGATGCAGATATTAAGGACAGTATTGTATTATGCTTCGCAGATGACATAAAGATATGTAAGGAAATATTGAACGAAGGTGTCATAAGAAAATTACAAAACGACATTGAAACATTATTTCAGTGGGCAGAAGACAACAATATGAAGTTCAACGAAGAAAAATTCCAACTTCTAAGATGTGGTAATAACAAGGAGCTACAGAAAAAAGGGTACAAAACTCTGCAAGCCAAACAGATAACACCAAATCCACAAGTCAGGGATCTTGGAATAATAATGTCGTCGGATGCAGAATTCAGAGAGCACTATAACATCAAAATTACAACGACTAGAAAAATAATGGGAATCATCTGGAGGAGCTTCCACCACAGAAAAGCAAACATCATGCTCAAATTATGGAAGAGTCTAGTCCTACCAATAATTGAGTATTGCTCAGTACTCACAAGCGCACACAGAAAACGAGACATTGCGAACATTGAAGCTATACAAAGGACTTTTACGGAGGAAACAGAAGGTGAAGACAACTGGTCTCGACTACAATCCCTGAAACTCTACTCTCTCGAAAGAAGGCGCGAGTGGTACACAATAATATACATATGGAAATACTTGAGGGCTCTGTCCCTAACCTTAGAAATGAAATAGAAACAAACTGGAATGAGAGAAGAGGCAGATTTTGTATGGTGTCAGCTGCGGTGCGACAAGGGGCCATGAAAACGAGGATGGAAAATACCCTCAGAATACGGGGCCCAAAGCTTTTCAATGTCCTACCAAAAGAAGTGAGGAATCTCCAGCACACCGACTTGAATAACTTAAAGAACCAGCTGGACAAGTTCCTGTGCAAAGTCCATGACCACTGTAGGGTGGTCCATAATTTCACTTTTTAAAATTTTTAATGGTCCAACGGGCTAATGTTGTGGGCATTGGTGCAAGAAACAACATGGTTACCAGTTTTTGGAGTTCCGGTAATATCAGACCCCCCCCCCCCCCCCCCCCCCAATTTATATGGGACCTAAAAATTTGACTAAGAAAACGAAAGTTTTTCCGCTTTTCTGTGAATAAACATATGACTATATTATTTTTTCTTGGTAATAATATATTATTTTAATTAATTATATATTCTAGGGGTGTTACCGCCACCCTGAAGCATCATCCCAGGCAGCTTCGCGGCGATGGGTTCGAAATTAGACCAGCTTATCAAGCCAGCTACAATATATTTCGAGTGGGAACAAACCTGATTCCAGGTCCCCATCGTTTTTTTTTTTTTGCATTTATTTAAAAAAAAAAATTAATTCGTTTTACAATGATTAAAAAATTGTACCAAAGTTTAATTAAAAAGATAAATACTTCTGCATAACATTACACAATAAACGCTCACTTAACATAATTGTACATTTCAGCCAAAGATATTTTCTTGAAGTCTGGAAAAAGGCGTCGATGTTGCTCTATAACTTTTATCAGAAATTGTTTTTGTGATTCATCATTAACAATTCTGTCTTTGAAATCTTCAATCAGCTTGATTGCTCTCTCGGCAGGATCATTCACAACTTTCATATTTTTGACAAAGTTCTCCATAACTTGGAAAAATTTGCAATTTTTCCAAGAAGTGACAGGTTCATTTAGCCAGTCACCACTAGTACTCAAGCATTGGAAAACAATTGAAGAACCCTTACCAACTAACTGACACAGCTTAGTTGTATTTGCTAGCTTAGGGAAGATTGGCTGACCTTTGGGAGGAAGGTGTTGCGGGTTGATTTGACAGACTTTCTTTATTGACTTTGCAATCAGACTTTTTTCTGCATCTGAAATTTGCCGGGAAAACAAAGCAAGTGGTACTAGTTCGTCAGTCAGATACCATAGCTGACCATTTAATCCCTTAAAGAGCACTGGATGCTACATCGTGATCATAATTTTTATATTCAATGAGTTCATTAAAAAGATTTAAATCGTTGACAGGTGCATCACAGGCGACGGAAGCAAGCAACCAAGGTTTTATATAGTAGAGGCAGTTGAATATGCACATTGTCTCTAGTTTTGCTATCATATTTGAATCATACCCAGCTTGATCAGAGAATGCGTACATCTTTGCTGGATACAATACAGATGGCATCCACCTCGCATAGTGTACTGGCCCAGGCTTAGTCCATCTCACACCAGTGTTTGAGACGTTTTCCCCAAGAAGTAATAGAGCAACCTCGGCACATTCTCTGTAGTCGCCTCTGGGAAGTAGAGGTGAAATGGCTGAATTAAGTGCATCTTTTAGAAAATCTTTTACCTCAGAAGCTTTGGCTCTCAATTGGCGACTTTTAAATTTTAGTTTTTTTGTTGGTAGTGTTATGTCCAGTTTTGGCCAAATATTTAATCTGAAGCTTTTAAGCATTTCATTTTCAGGGGACGTTGTACTTCCGAAGAGACTTGTATAGACTGAGCACAAAATGCGCTCGTACAGATGATGTCAACATGCTAGCCACAGTAATTGAGTCCCAATCATTTCTTCTAGGATCTTACACGCTCCCTGTCTCCATCCAGAATTCGATGCTGTTGTATCAAAAACCATACCGCGAATATTTTTATCAATATTTCATTCAGAGATAGTTCTGAATACACATTCGGCCTGTGTCTTGCCCTTGCTATTATCTATAGTTGGGATTGATAAAATGTTGTCTTCTTTTAAAACCGGAGAACCAGAAACAATGATTGCCATTCTTTCTTCCTTTTTGTCAGTTGTAGTTTTCAATATTAATTTACTGTCCCAGTGAACAATGCAATGCTCTGGAGGATTGAATGATGCCGTAAGTTGTTTTGCACTAGATGCTCTTGTATTTTTACATGAATGTTTAGAAGTAGACTTTGACAGGCTCATGTCATGTATATTTATATTTAATTCTGAGGCAACTGCTGCAGCGTAAACTGTTCTTTGGCTATGCGAGAGATTCAGCCTATCAGCCGTGTCAGAAACCATTTGAGAATCGAAAATGCAATTCTTTTTTTAGGATTTCTTTGAGCCGAAGGTTGAAAGTCGGAATCATTTGATTCATTACTTGATTCATCATTATCTATAGGAATGTCATCATCAGGTGGGATATTCATTTGTTCACCACTGGGTCCTGCATCCATGTCTGCTAAGAGTTTTTCTTTTCTCTCTACGTCATGTCGAATTCTTTGGTTTCGTCTTTCTGTCCGAGTTACATAAGACTTATCAAGGCTGGAGACGTACATATTCCGAATAATTCTTTGATCTTCAAGGAATTTTATATCTTGGCTTTTGTTTCTTGTTGTTCTCATTCTGTCTTTCATTATTGTTTCAATAGCATCTGCTGCCGATATATCCAATAGCATATCTAATTTTTTACAAAAATATCCTTTTTATCTTCGAAAGTATTCCTGTTTTTGTGTTTTTTCAGTGTTTCATACTCATTAACTAAAGTCAGAATCTTTTCTTTTGGTCTTCTACTTTTGGAAATATCTTGCGTTTTAATGCCAGCTAAGTCCCAGAATTTTTTAACTTTATTAAGTACAACTGTTGCAGCCTCTTCTTTATTGTTCATAACCATATCATTTCTTTTTAAATGATAGAAATGCTGAAGTGCATCTGATTGGGATGGTAGCTGGAATAGTCCTGTAGGAATCAGTTCATCTTTAAGATTACCAATAATTGGATCATAACTGCTTTTTCTTAACTTTATATTTGATTTCTTAGGAGTAGCCATGATATTCATTTAAAATAAGATTAGAATCAACCAAGTGAAAAATGCATCATATACTATATACAGCATTGGATATCTGAAAACACATAAAATATTGGCTTAGTCAGCTGTTATAGAACATTTCTATGTATACTATTACGAATAAATAATCAATTTATACACCAAAATGTGCAAAGTTGATTTCTGAATAAATTGATATGCAATATGTATGCTTTTATTTAAGATTAAATATGATTAATCTTACAAAAATGCTTAAAAGATGTCGTTTTTACTCAGTTTTTACTATGCAATATAAATTGGGGGTGGGTGGGGGGTCTGATATTACCGGAACTCCAAAAACTGGTAACCATGTTGTTTCTTGCACCAATGCCCATAACATTAGCATGTTGGACCATTAAAAATGTTAAAAAGTGAAATTATGGACCACCCTACTGACCAGCCATGCGTGGCTGGCTACGAGGGCAGGAGGAGATCAGACAGCAATTCCCTCCTTCACCAAATCCCGCAAATGAGGCGGGATGCTGTAGAGGGGTCGACCGCAGGTCGATCCTGAACCGTCGTTCAAACTCACCTAAAGTAACCTAAAGTGTATATATATATATATATACAGTATATATATATATATATACAACAAAAGCCCTCCGAAACACAACCTACGGGGGAACTGAGATGAGCGGCTGTGTTACTAAACCCTTCCCTGGTTCTCCCTTGGTGTGTATACATACTAAATTTAGTTTAGGCGTGTATAAACGAACATAGAACAGACAGACAGACAGACATCATCATCATCATCATTATCCCATGTGTATATATATATATATGACGAGTGACCCATGGATTGAGGGTATTTTAGGGGCACTGGATTCAGATTCCTGGTTAGAGTACTAGGATTCTCACAGCTAAGATTCCTACATACATAATACATACACATACATACGTACACACACACACGCACACATGTGTGTGTGTGTGTGCACATACTTCTCAACTTCATACACGAAATTTCATTTGCACAGAATGTATTAAAAAACCCAAGAATTGTTTTTTTGTTTTGTTAGATTTTTTCCTAAGAATTTTAAAGAATTTTTGAAAAATTCCAAGAATTTCTGCAATTATTTAGGAAATTTTTAAGATAAATTTGAAAGGTTTTTAATTTTGGGAATTTTAAGTTACAGTAATAATATATATATATATATATATATATATATATATATATATATATATATATATATATATATATATATATATATATATATATATATATATATATATATATATATATATATATATAATATATATATATATATATATATATATATATATATATATATATATATATATATATATATATATATATATATATATATATATATATATATATTAATATATATATATATATATATATATATATATATATATATATATATATATATATATATATATATATATATATATATATATATATATATATATATATATATATATATATATATATATATATATATATATATATATATATATATATATATATATATATATATATATATATATATATATAATCATCACTATATTATCGCATATTATAACATATTGGCTTATATTATCGTATATAATTTAGCAATTATGCAGAATAAAAAATGAAATACAAATTCCGTCACTGAAACAACACAGACGAGGATCAAAGCCTACCTCTATCGAGTCAGACGATGATGCTTGGACAAAATTTCATAATCTTTTTGTGGAATCAAGGAAAAGCCAGTGAGCAGTCTTACGACAGTCTATCGACGTGCTATTATTAGGGACCTATACCCACCCCCTAAAAAAAATAACAACCTAACTTAACGTAACCTAACCTACCCTCACCTAACTTAATCTAACCTAATAAGAACAATTTGTCGATAGAATGTCGAGTCAATCAGATGATGTAAGGCCGATTATTTGGTTAGGTTAGGTTAAGATAGGTTTGGTTAGGTTAAGACAGGTTAGATTAAGTGTTTTAGAGTGTCGATGTTTCGGTTCTGTCGATGAAATGGGTATAGGCCCCAAGTGAGATCATAAATTTACGAAAATATTACATCCATCAAAATTTTGAGCTTCACATTCAAGAGCAGTGGGTCAAAAGTTGTGAAGCTGCATTCAAAATGTAAGTAGCTCGTGAGCTTAAAGTAAATGTTAAGATCTCACTCGCTTAAAAAAATTATGTTCAAGTGTATGAAATTATTTACGTGTTATAAAATGCGAGCGTGCATTGACCAGATACAGATAATCTTAAAAGAAAGGTTTGAAATTGCACGTATTCCGAGTTCTTGGTCCAGTTTGTGTAGAGCAAGCCTAAGATGACAGGAAAGTACTCGTTATTGGAATGGATGCATTTGTAGTTCTTTCGGGTGGAAACACAAACTCGCGGTGCATCTTGCTACTGATGAAGCATGCAACGCGAACAAACGACAAGCGCCGGTATAAGGATTATGGATTGGATTAAAATTGGATTAAGATAAAGCATTGCTTCTTTCACTGGTGATGAACTATGTACGGAAGCCTCGTTAGTACGTTCACCTCTATACAGGGTGTTTCAGGAGGAAAGGTCAATACTTCGGGAGGTGATAGTATCGGTCATTGTGAGAAAAAAGTTCATATGAACATGTGTCTAATTCTAAATGGTTACGGAGATAGAGCTGTTTGAATCTACAAATACAAAAGCATTGTTAATGGTAATCAAGAAAGAGAAACCAATTACTGTTTCTAACATTTAATGTTTAAACATTGGCATTTTGAATGGTATCAGATACAGAAATGACATATTTGTTACAGTTTACAATACGTTTTCGAAAATCACACCGTCAACCTCAATGCACTTTGCAACTCGTGTGCGAAGATCGCGTGTTGTTCGTCTGAGTTGATCTTGACGTTCCTTAATGCGGGCAGCAGCATCCAAAATGCGCGCGAGCAATTCGTCTCGTGTATCCACCTTTCTTTTGTAAACTTGACGTTTCATCCACCCCCACAAACAATAATCTAACGGAGAGGTCTGGAGACCTTGGTGACCATTGAATGCGACCACCGCGGGGGGAGGAAGAGCTGCGCGCGCATCAGATTCAAACAGCTCTATCTCTGTAACCATTCAGAATTAGACACATGTTCATATGAACTTTTTTCTCACGATGACCGATACTGTCACCTCCCGAAGTATTGAACTTTCTTCCTGAAACACCCTGTATATTTGACAATGATGCTGCAAGCTGCTTATATCCTGAATGGGTGTACGGGTGCAGCGATGCTTGGTAAAAAAGACCCAGCGAAACATTTAATTTCTATCCACTAACTACGAATCCACGGGCCCCCGGATTCAATTCCGGGATAGGGAGACGGGGCTCAGCTTACCCAGCTGTTCATCCCTCTATAAAAAAATTGGTTGGTAGATAAATGGGTACCTTGGGTAGCCTAGTGATTAAGACGCTGGCCTTCTGATTAAGTGTTGGTGAGATCGAATCCGGGCAAGGACTTTTAAATTTCTGAGTTCCCTGGTGCTCACAAGGTAGATGAGACACAGAAAAAGATCAGCTAAGAAGGACAGTGACAGGTGAAACGGGAGTTCCAGCACTCCCTGTCCCCTGCCTAACATCCCCCCCCCCTTGGAGTACTTCCCTGGTCGATTAGTGTCCACAATCTTTTCCTTACATATATGTACGCACTTTGGTCCAAAAAACTTGGTTTTGCTTCCGTTTGAATTGTTCATTCTGAAGAAGGTTAAGTTTGTTGCCCCACCTTAGACCTACAGCTTAACTTGGAATCCCGTCCGAACAACGACCCATTCCAGCATGCTCTGAAACACACACTTCTCCCTCTATTCTTTACTATACATACATGCATTTAACACACTACACGACCTTTTCAAAATTGATATATGTATGAAAAAAAGGTATCATTGGGCTTCGGAGACCTTGATTTTGAGCTACCCAACAACCCTGGAGGAGGTTCGGCATGCCATCAAAGAAGTGAACAACAAAGCTCCGGGCCAGATGGCATCCCAGCGGAGGTCTTCAAGACTGGTGGTATGGATCTCACTCACAAATTCTATGATCTCATCAACAGGATTTGGAACGACGAGAAATCCCCACCAAACTTCACAAATGTCAGCATCGTAACATTTCCAAGAAAAGAGACAACTCGGAGTGCGGAAACTATCGCCCTGCTCTCCACTGTCGAGGAGATCCTTGCCCGTGTGCTAAAAAAAGAAAAAAGATTGCTCCCCTTCGATGACGAGATTCTTCCTGACTCTGTGTGGTTTCAGGCGTTCCGGGGCACTTCTAATATGATTTGTTTAGGCCGACAAATCCATGAGAAATTCCGGGAGCAACACCAAGAACTGTATCTGACCTTCATCGACCTCACCAAGGCCTTAGATTCAATTAACCGGAAGGCTCTCTCTAAGGCCTTGTTAAGGTTTGGCTGTCCAGCCAAGTTTACTACCATCTTGCGGTTGTTCCATGATCAGATGACCGCAACCGTCCTCTGCAACGGGACAGAAACGGACCCCTTTATCATCCGAACAGCGGTCAAACAAAAGGCTGTGTCCATTGTGCCACCCTTCTCCACCACCTACCTCTGCGTCGCCCTGCTCCTGGTCCGTGACAGGCTCCCTAGTGGGGTCGAGATTGAATACCGTCTGGATGGGGGGTACTTCAGTTTAAACCGTCTCAAGGCCAAAACCAAAGTGACTCTGATGACCATCACCGATCTCCAGTATGCCGATAACTGCCCCGTCCTCGCTTATTGTGCGGAAGAACTCCAGACCACCTTGCCTCTCTTCGCTGAGGCCTACCGAAACCTGAGGTTATCTTAACATCGAGAAAACGAAGATCCTCCATCAAACTGCCCCGGGACCCATGGCAGTGCCTCTGGTGATCACTATAGCTGGAGAAACCCACGGAGTAGTTGAACACTTCCCCTATCTCGAAAGGTCATCTGTCCTGAAAAACTAATATCGAGGAGGAGGTCCAGTACCGCATCAGCTGTTCCAGCATCTCCTTCAGGAAGCTGGGCCGCCGTTTTTGAGGACTGCGCGTTCCGGAAGAAGACCAAAGTCACGATTTACAACGCCGTTTGTGTCACTTCCCTTCTGTACGGCAGTGAGACCTGGACCATTTATCGATGTCACTTGAGGAGCCTCGAGAGGTTCAGTCAGTGCTCCCTCAGGAAGCTCTTCCAAATCAAGTGGAAGACTACCGCACGAACTCTAGCGCCCTCACCGAGGCCGGAACCACCAGCATTGAGGCGTTGATCCCCCAGAACCAACTTCGCTGGGTAGACCATCGTGTCAGAATGCCTGACTCTCGCCTTCCCCGGCGGGAACTCTTCTCTCAGCTCAACCGCGGCCAGAGGACTCGCGGCAGCCATAGGCAATGCTTTAAAGACACCCTGAAGGCCCATCTAAAAAATGACTGTGTCGGCACCGCGAACTGGGAGGGCGTAGCCTCTAACCGATCCCAGTGGCGCAGCGCGATCCATCAAGCAGCAGCACACTCCGAGACCGACCGTTTGTCAACAAGGCGGCCAAGGCGGAGGAGGCAGTAGAGGGAGCGTAACTAGCTCCCAACCAGAACCTCCTGCACCCACTCCTTCTCCATCTTACGATTCAACAGTGACCCTTAGCGGACGTCATCCTCGCATCGAGGGACAGCCGACAACGACAACGACTTAAGTCTTACTTGATGTCTTCGAACGACTGTTCAGGATCGACATGCGGCTAACCCCCTGCAGCATCCCGCCTAATTTGTGGGATATGGTGGAGGGGAGTGTTTTTTCTCCTCTCCTCCTGCCCTCGTAGCCAGCAACGCGTGGCTGATGAAGCACAAGAACCTGTTGAACACGTTCTTGAAATTATTCAGGATGGTGTGCCGAAGGTTTCTCAGTTCTTTCGGCAGCACGTTAAAGAGTTTTGGGCAACATATTCTGAGGGTATTTTCTGGCTTCGTTTTCATGGCCCTTGCCCCACCACAGCTGGGACAGTAAAGAATCTACCTCTTCTCCCATGCCAGTGTGTTTGTATTTCAATTTTAAAGTTTAGGACACACCCTTCGAGTATTTTTCCAGATGTATTTTATTATGTATCGCTCACGTCTTCTTTCCAAGGAGTAGTGTGAAGGTTTGTACTTTGTAGTCGAGACAGACTTCATTTCTTTATCTCAGACATAAAAGTCCTTTGTATGGCTTCTCCGTTTGCAATGTCTGTTTTTCTGTATGGACTTGTGAGTACTGAGCAATATTTAATTTTTGGTAGGACTAAAATTCTGTGTATATATTTATCACTAGGCAGCTTTGGTAAGTCAGCTAATAAGATAATAGAAGCCATGGTTAGTGGACTGGTAACTGATGTATTTTATGAATCTTGAATCTCGAAGCATTGCCGTAGGCGACTGTGTGTTCATTATTTATAGTGTTTCATTGGCCTTTAGAGTCATAACCTTCTATGAACCATTTGTACAATGTTTGTAGCTGCGAGTCTCAAATAAAGATTGTTTGTTTGTCTAGCATAATTTTCGCATAATCATTGCTTTTCTACTGTGGAAGCTCCTCCAGATAATTCCCATTATTCTTCTACTTCTTGTAATTTTAGTGTTGTATTGTTCCCTGAATTCTGCATCTGATGACATTATTATTCCAAGATCCCCGATTTGTGGGTTTGGTGTTATCTGTTTGGCTCGCGGAGTTTTGTATCCTTTATTCTGTTGCATGTTGTTACCATAACTTAGAAATTAGAATTTTTCTTCGTTGAACTTCATAGTGTTGTTGTTGTTGTCTTCCGCCCACTTAAATAATGTTTCAATGTCGTTTTGTAATTTTTCTATGTCACTTTCGTTTGATATTTCCTCGCATATCTTTGTGGAACATGATGCCATACTCTCATTAATATCTGTACCAATACTGTACCAATACAGCCAATACTGTACCTTGTGAGACAGCTGACGACTTCTAAGACTTCAGATTTGACTCCATTTACTACTTACCACCCTTCGTTTGTTTTGGGCAGAAAATTAAATATCCATTTCCCAAGTTTTACAGTAATTCGTGTACTTGGGATGCAAAGCGCCATTCGTCCCCCAACCCCTCCAAAAAAAGGGTTACAGAGAAGTAGCTGAAAAGGATTTTACCTTGGGCTCTTTCGGTTAATGACAGAAGCTTTCGAGTTTACATAATTTTTGTACCTCTAATAATAGCTAAGAATGAATCCACCGTTATTAATTATTATTATTATTATTATTATTATTATTATTATCTTGTGACGTCATAATCGGAAACGGAAGTATCATCCAGGATCTTCTCTTCGGAGGAAATGCCATCGTACTCCTGGAATGGCCAGAGGAAGCCCATCCCTAAAATTGGGCCAGATTCATGGGCTGTCAAAGGGGCGCCTTAAGGGATAGTGAAAGAGAGGGGGGGGAGGACCGGAAGTGAAAGGGAGGGAGGTGGTGCTGGGGTAGTAACAGGTATAAACATCTATCTATTTATCAATCTATCTATCATTTTAATAATAATAATAATAATAATAATAATAATCATTAATGACAAATAACGGCTTCAAAACAAGATTAATCATTATTTTTTTTCCAAATTACTCCACAAAAAAAAAAAAAAGCAGCAACATGCGCAACTTCATTAAAAAGATCGTTTTTGTTTTGAAACTGAGACGACCAATGACGTCACTGCGACATTGTTATGAAAGGACACGTGCGTCAGCCAGAAACAAAAGAAATCTGAAATGCGTGCAAAAGCAGTTTCAAAAACATTCTGTAAACATGCCAATGAGGAAGTATTTTCTTTAATATTAATAATATTAGAAATACGTTAAGTTTAAAAGTACGTTGACACAATAATAATAAATAATAATAATAATAATAATAATAATATTAATAATAATACTTTTCGAATAATTTTTTTGTATATCGTGCAAAAGCCTAACAATGTATCGCTTTTCTTATTTGCTCTTTATATATTGGTCAAAAATGGTGCCGCTACGTTTCTGGAAAAAAACGCTTTTCTTTGAATATTTTATTGTTTTTGGTGACTGACAGTAATAAAACTTCAAAACCAAAACCCAGTCATTACTAATTAGTAATTTTGTTATGTTTTTTTAGAAATTTTTTGTTTGTATGCGAACTTTTTTTCCCGAAACTGTACATCTTTTTTTTTAAAGTATGAAAAAAGAAAGGCGTCTTTAGACAGATGATTGACATGGTTGGCAAAAAGATTATATATATTAATTTGTGCGGGTACAGCACTGTGTAACTAATAAACGTAAAAAGCGGCACTTTATACATACATATACAAGAGACAGTAAAAAAACTTATATAAGATTTTCCTTTTCGTGACGTCATAGAGGATGTATCTAGTCTACGCCGAGCCTAGCCTACGAAAGGTGTGATCCAGCTTCCATCGGAGACATTTAAAAACGTAATAGGCATTTCCTCTGTTAAAGGATGTAATTTCTTTATATTTTATCAGAGGATCTTAAATCCATTTCGCGGAGCGACGACGTAATTCATGTCTTGAAACAGTGTATCGTAAAAGCTGTATCTACGATACATTATTGTTTATTTAACATTTCTGTATCAAAAGAATTATTCCGCGAAATAAAGTGAAAATCAGACACTACACACTGTACTCACACAATTTCTGTGTTTGCAAATATTAAAGAGAGAGAGAATATTTTATTACCTCTGTGGGGACTTTAGTTTCCTTATTTTTATTAATATTTGATACAAAATTATAATACTCACAAAATACATCACCGCAGCATGTGCAGCACGATACATCACTGTTAAGACCCTGTAGGAGGTCATTGTTTCATCGAGAGGTCAACACGCAAATCATCGCTGGCAGAGACAATAAAACACTGGCGTCATCATTTTTCCCAAAACTAATTCTAAAAAACAATATATATATATATATATATATATATATATGATATTAATAAAAAAAGGTCCTTTGTATACCATTGTCGGGTTTAGGTCAGGAAAAAAGTTCATTACTATAAAATTACTGCCAAAAATTACTAATTGGTATTTTATTGTTTTTGATGACAGCAATAAAATCTCAAAACTGAAACCCAGTTTTTACCAATTTGTAATTTTTTAAAGTTTTTCACAACTTTTAGATGTTTGTTGGGTTACAATATATATATATATAATATATATATATATATGGTTGGCATCGTTGACTACGAAACCACCGCCCCGGGTTCTATTCCCAGTGAGAGCAGGCGACGTGCACGTGCAGCTTACCCAGTTGTTCATCTTTCCATAAAAATAGGTTGGTAGATAAATGGGTACCCTAGGTGGTCTAGACTCTAGAGGTTAAGACATTAGGCCGCTGATCGGGAGGTCGTGAGATCGAGTCCGGGGAAGGACTTTGTAATTTCTGACCACCCGTGGTGGGTCGTGGTTCGGATTCCTCGAGTTACACTCGTGAGGAAAAGGCGGAGGCTTTTTCCTCACGAGTGTAACTCACTCCCACATTAGCCACTACGTGTTATTCTACTCGCAACCAAAAAAAAAGGGTCCCAAAACGAGACTTCAATTTGAACATTTGTTTTACTTCTAATATAAATTTAATTTAAAATAAATTTTCCTATGAGACAGGACTTATGGGACACCCTGTATATTTAAAAAAATAAATAAGCAAATGTAATTAAAAATAAAATGAACGTCTGCCATATCTTATATAATCTTTAAAAAAAAAAGTCTTAGCTTCAAATCTGTTATAAAATTTTATAAGATCCTGGATCAAAGGCTGAAGCTCCATTGACCACCTGGTCGCGACAGACAGCCTTCGAAAACCTAATTTACCTGGTCGACTAATATATATATATATATATACATATACTAGACCCCGCTGGATGCCATCTGGCTCACTCGTTCACATAGACCAGCTTATCTACGCACACACACACACACATATATATATATATACACACACACACACACACATACATTCTCCATCTGCATAATGATCCCAAAATTTAAAACAAAAGAATTAGAATCCAAATATTGAAATTATATAGTTAAAAGATAAATTATCTCTCTCTCTCTCTCTCTCTCTCTCTCTCTCTCTCCTCTCTCTCTCTCTCTCTCTCTATATATATATATATATATATATATACATTCAACTGCAAATATTCAACTGCAGATATTCGTCTTGCGCGGAATATCTCCTATACAAGCGTCGTTCTTTACGTTATAATATATATATATATATATATATGATGCAAATCCACAAGGAAAAAGCTAAATAATTCCAAGGCGTTTCGTGTATTCAGAAGTACACCTCGTCAGGGAATGACGAGGTGTACTTCTGAATACACGAAAGGCCTTAGAATAATTTATCCCATATATATATACACACACACACCACAGTATATATATATATATATATATATATAAAGAGAGAGAGAGAATAATAGCTTCCACCACAAATGGCTAAATATATTTATACACGGCGTAATAAATGTAACACACACACACACACCACACACATAAACGGACTTCACGCATGCGCAGAAATATTTATATACAACACATGAACAATAAGCCTGTGAACGTTATAACAGCACTTTTTTTTATTGTGAAATGGATCATGGCTATACACAAACTTATTTCAAAATGCCCAGTCGAAAGCACTGACAAAAAATATCCTCTCTCTCTCTCTCTCTCCATATATTACCTTTTATTCCTTGTACAGGGTACGCTATAAGTCTCTTTATCCCCTTTACCCTCACCCTATTCTAGTAGTTAAAGGTTCAGGGGGTAAAGAGATTTATGGGGCACCCTGTACATAGAGCCTTGTACTTTTTCTCTTTTCTTCATCTTGTATTTCTTTCATAGAAAATCTCCTTCAGAACTCTTTCCGTTTGAAATTACCCCATTACCCCCCGTAGCCACTGTAGAATGGGGTGGAGGTGGGGTTATAATGCCCCTGAACTCCCTATCTATTATTTATTCCGATGGGTATCTGCTTTTATACCCTTTTTTCTTTCATAAGACGGGAACGCACAATTAACCTGCCCCACACACACAAACACACCGTGTATACTCAAAGATACCTCAACGAATTTCAATTCTTCTCTAACCCTTTAATTAGTATCGTATTTATTTCCGAAAAGTGTTTCATCTGACCTTTGGTTTAAAGACTTATTGTTCGTTTTCTAACGGAATTTTGGGTATAAAGTTTCTTACTGACATGGGTACGATATGGTATTTGGACTATTTCGTTGGGTATCAAAGCGAACTAGTTGTTTATTACAATATTTATATAATTGTAACATGGTGTATAGTTGTGGTGTCGTGGTTAGCGTCGCTGACTACGAATCCATTGGCCTCGGGTTCGAGACCCGACGGCAGCCGGCACGCAGCAAAACCCAGTTGTTCATCCTTCCACACAATAAAGAAAGTGGTTGGTAGGTAAATGGGTACCCTGGGTGGCCTAGTGGTTAAGACGCTGGGCTGCTGGTGGGGCGTGGTTCGGATTCCACGTTAAACTAGAGGTCTAAGGTGGAGTGAAAAGCTTGACCTTTGTCAGAATGAACAATTCGGGCGGAAAAAAGTTTATATATACACATTTATAACTCGATATTAATATAATATAAAAGTTGGTTCAGAATCTGAATTTTAGCGTATTATTAATATTACCTTTGGCTAGCTTCCGCCCGAATTGTTCATTCTGACGAAGGTTAAGCTTTTCACTCCACCTTAGACCTTAGACCTACAGTTTAACGTGGAATCCGAACCACGCCCCACTAGCAGCACCCAACGTCTTAACCACTAGGACACCCAGGGTACCCATTTATCTACCAACCACTTTCTTTATTGTGTGGAATGATGAACAGCTAGGTTGCCGTCACCAGGGTCTCGAACCCGGGGCCGATGGATTCGTAGTCAGCGACGCTAACCACTACACCACCGAGGCGCATCCATAGTCCATAACAAATTATATATTTTTATTTAAACAATTTTTTGTATGGAAATACAGGGTGGCGCCAAAATTGCGCATTATGCATCATAGGAATTTTCAGTGTTGATTATAATATATTGTACCTATTATTTTTTTTCTTTTAGGTTGGGGATGGCTGCGAAATTAACAATGGACGAAAGGGTGAGCTTGGTTTTAATGTATGGAATACCAGGTACAACAAATCGATGAATTGGTACAGGATTTAAATTTTGTACAGATTCATTGATTTGTTGTAGCCTACCTGGTATTCCATACATTAAAACCAAGCTCACCCTCTCATCTATTAATTTCGCAGCCATCCCGTACCTAAAAGAAAAAAATAATATATTATAATCAACACTGAAAATTCCTATGATGCGCGACTTTTGCGCTACCCTGTATTTTTGTTTGTATTTAAAGAGACTTCAACGGACATGAACCACTGCATTGGTCATTTTGGGAAAAAAAGGTCGTTCACAAACATTAACAAAAAAAGGGAATTGCAGAAACCATAAGAAATTACTAATTGGATGTATTGCGTTTTCTTTTGAATATTTTATTGTTTTGGGTATCAGTAAGAAATTTTCAAAAACAAAAACTAATCCTAATTAGTAATATTTTATGAGTTTTCAAACTTTTAGATTTGTAGGAGAATTTTTTTCCCGAAAGTTAATGTTACTAAGTCCTAACGATTTCATACATTTTACTAATCTTTCAAATGCAGAATGTCCAAGTATCTCAAAAACCTCGGACCTTGATGTGGGCTCTCTTCTTCCTCTATGCCCTACGGCGTTTTTGCGGGCATTAGCCCTTGGCCCCTCCTTCCCGCATTAAACAAAAATATGCCTAAAATAACATCTAAAAGCAAAAGCTGAAATGTGTATAACTACGTTTAGTGTAAATACGCCACAAAAGACATTTTCTTTATGCAGGAAGCAAGGAGCAAGGGCAACTACTCGCAAAAACGCCCCCACCCCTATATAAGAAAGAGGGGGGTCAAAATCAAAGTATAGTAGGGAAAATAGTGTAAAAATCCGTCATAGAACGTAACACTGTATTGAAATAAAAAGATAGGAAAATTTTTGTTATGGTTGAAGCAATAAGGACAATTGGATCTCCAGCAGGTAAAACGTGCAAAACTCACTCAACATTAGAGACCAAAGACCTTTCTGTAACATTCTTTAATAGTATCCACAAACTATTTTCACAAATTCCTAAACCAACTTCCTGACTAACCACGCGTGACAAGCTATACGAGGGTAGGATGAGAGCGAGCAGCAACTCTCTCCTTTGTCAAATTATATATCTATAGATATATACCTTTCAAATGTTCCGTGCGATGATTCCTCATTTCACGAAGGTCAAGCTAGTCGAGCCTCCTTTCGAGTTCGCCTGGTGAAGTAGAGAGTTGGTTTCTTCCATTCTCCACCTCACATAGCCAGGTACGCCCGGCTCATCCGGGATTATTCTGAGCCAGGCGTCTAAGCTTCTTTTGAAGATGTCCACCGCAACACCACTATATATATATATATATAGAGAGAGAGAGAGAGAGAGAGAGAGTTAACTGATGATTTTAAGTCTTCCATACTTAAGGCAACCTCCTTCAATATTTGAACATAAATGCACACAAATATAGGTCTATTATGCATACACACACGCACTTAGACATATGTGTATATATATACACACGCGATTATACACTGCACACACGCACATCAACCTAAATCTATGTGTATAATCGAATAACTTAAGGCTTTATGTCAATTTATTAAATTTTTACTAGCAATAAGATACTGTACTCTGTCCGGTAATAAAATTGTGAAAAATGAAAGTTGGACATGATCACCCTAACCGAGTGGGGTATTGCAAGACCATAATAATTATCTTAATATGCACAGGACATCAATTACTTTATCCTGTACGAGAGAGAGAGACACACACACAAACACACACACACACACACACACACAGACACAGAGAGAGAGAGACACACACACACACAGAGAGAGAGAGAGAGAGAGAGACACACATACAGACACACACAGAGAGAGAGAGATTGTTAGTGTTGTGATGGTTAGGTCAATTTGACCATTTTTACGAAAGTCACGACCCATTATAAAATTTACTTTTTTTTAAATTCTTAAAAAAAAAACAAGCTTTTAATTCGTAAAATAAATATTTAATTTAAATAAAAATTCGTGCATTAATTTGTTAAAAAAAAATGTAATTTTTAAATACTTTTAATATTTATTTTCAATGACGATTTTTAAAAATTTACTAACATTTAATTCGGTGCTTTTTGTTTTCATCTATATTTTCGTTCCTTTAACTTTCGCTCACCTGTTGCTTCAAACATTTCCAAAAAACATCGTATTTTTCCTATTTTTAAAATTATTTTTCAATAAAATGAATACATAATGCTAAAAGGAAAGGGATAATGTTCAGTTTATCAATATTAAAAATTATGAATATAAAAGTTACTATTATTAAGAGATTAGTCGAACGAAAAATTATGAAATAAATCCTATTATAACATTTTCGTCTAGCGTGAAGTGAGAGAGTAAAAGACGTAAGTACTCCCGTACGGATCATCAAAATAACCTTTAAGTACTCTCGCATTAAGTATTATTCCGCGCGTTATTACCTCGCCCAACCTATTCTTTTGTTATTTGTTAAGTAGATTATTCATATATATATGGACATTTGCCTCTGGTTCAAGAAGACGTTAGCGAGTTCAGTGAAACACTAGCTTTTAATAACGTTAATAAGGGTTAAACTCACAGTTCTCGGCAAGCGGCTTACGTCCTTATTGATACGAGTCTTCCCCAACTTGATAAAAGCATATGATTGCCGGCTGAGTTCGAACTCAAAAAGGCAGACCCAACTTTAAAACTAACTTAGAAGGCTCTTTAGATGTTCTAAGTAGCTGTGTTCACTTTGAAATTCAAGGAAACTCAGGAGAGAATCCACATAGATAAGAAAGTAGGGGAAAAATAAAAGTATCTAACTCCGCTACCTATCATTTCTTTACCGGACTATTTTTCCACTATTTGTAAGTCAGTATTACAAAGTATATTTCAATAATACCAATTTGCAGCCATTTAATTAAATATAAAACATCTGTAGCAATATATATATATAATATATGCGCCTCGGTGGTGTAGTGGTTAGCATCGCTGACTACGAATCCATCAGCCCCGGGTTCGAGACCCGACGGCAGCAGGCGCGCAGCAAAACCCAGCTGTTCATCCTTCCACACAATAAAGAAAGTAGTTGGTAGATAAATGGGTGGCCTAGTGGTTAAGACGCTGGGCTGCTGGTGGGGCGTGGTTCGGATTCCACGTTAAACTGTAGGTCTAAGGTGGAGTGAAAAGCTTGACCTTCGTCAGAATGAACAATTCGGGCGGAAGCTAACCAAAGGTTATATATATATATATATACTTTTCAGAACTATAAAAAAACGTTATAATTATATTTTCTCCGAAATATGAAATATTGATTCTTAGAATTTATTTATGAGCTATATATATATATATATATACTATAGAACTCAGAATAGTCCCCTGAGATCTTTTATGATACACACAGACCGTGCATGGAACAAAGAACTCTTGTGGGAAAATTAAATCCACTATAGTCCAAATAAGTAATGGTAAATGACAAACACTATAGTTTTTTCCTTTTTATGATGTTAGCCGGACGTGGGCAATGGGTCACTCGCAAAGAGGTCTCAAAAATATAGCTTCCCTCACCAGCTATCTGCAAAACAGATAGGATCCAGCTTTGGGACAAGATCTAGGGTTTAAAGCAGGCTGCAGATAGCTGGTGAGGGAAGCTATATTTTTGGGGCCTCTTTGCGAGTGACCCATTGCTCACGTTGGGCTAACATCATAAAAAGGAAAAAAAACCTATAGTATTTGTCATTTACCATTACTTATTCAGACTATTGTGGATTTAACTTTCCCAAAAGAATTCCGTGTTCTATGCATGGTCTGTGTGTATATATATATATATATATATATATATAGTGGAGCAAGTATTCACAAATAGGCCTATTTTAGGTCTTAAAATCAGTGTTATCTGTTAGTGATAAAGTACTTAGGAAGGACTAATTCTAGTTCTATATTCTATCTTGAATTTTTAAAAAATCTGAAATTGATATTAAATTAGTGGAGGAAATTGGTTGGTTGGTTATTTACTCGTAGAAATGAGTGAGACATTTTCAGTTTAATTTTTAATATTTATTTATTTATTTATGCAAATTTTGTTCGAACAGCATTGGTTGGCAGAAAAAGAACGCTTTTCTGCTAAAATGGTTGGCACTTGGCATAGTTTACAAAATAAAAGTGCATCGGTGTATATAAATTTGAGAAATCTGTAATTTTTTTTTCGTGTCTCGCTTAAAGTGATGGGACGCAAACACGTCATCAGGATTTAACAGAAAACGTGACGTCACAGCGGATTTATTTATTTTTTCATTGTTTAACAACGCCACGAGAACAGGTCGGTGGAACGAGGAACACCTGCTCACTTTAGTCCTCAGGGGCAGCCCTGGGCAGTGTGGGGTGCCAACTATTAATATTTATTCTTGAATTCTCAGTGAAAAAATATTATTGTCGTTGAGGCTAATTATATATTGGAAATTATAAGTTATGTAAAAAAAAAAAGACTTGTTTGCTAATTAAGTAGACTAGTCAAGGCTAGGCGGCCTAGACCTAGGCCTAACCCCTACTGATTCATATTATTGTCTAATAGATGGTCTGTTTACTTAGCATTAGCACCGCATTAACAGCAAACATTTCATAGAATTTTACCTCATTTCACTTTATAAATACTTATACGTGATTTTTTAAAACTAAATAATAATAATTTTCTTCGCAACGCTGCGTAATGTCAGACATATTTAGGAGAAATTGACGGGTGTTCAAGTTCGTGGTTTCACGACCATAGAAATTATGATACAAAATAGAGTTTCAGCTCTCAAAGACCGATACGAAATGACGTCATCAGTAGCCATATGGACAATAAACAATTATTTACCAATCTCATCTGCTTCGCTTGAAAGATGTTATCTGATTGGCTAAAAGGGGAGGTGCTAGAGTCGTAAACAAAGTCATTAAGACGCCCATTTAGAAAAGATGAGAAGCGATATCGCAAAATGTATTGTAAGTACTATTACCATTAAAAATTATTTTTGTGTTAAGACACGTTTTCGTTAGTCTCAACTGCAATTATGAAACTTGACTGTGTTTTATAACAGCCTAGTAGCGCATAGCATTAGCCTAATAGCGAGTCAAAATAGGTGCATCACAAATGTCGTCGAAATGTAGGTGTAACAGATTGGGAGTATATATTTGTGTTCCAAAAATTTTGTCCTTGTCCTTATATATATATATATATATTATATATATGTGGGTTTGCAGCATATATATATATAATATATATATATAATATAAAATGCTCCCTAAACTTTCTCTGTAACCATGAAAATTCCATTCTAACTTCTAATGTAATATTCTTGCGTAATCTTAAATATGCCGAAATAGTTTTTGAGAAAATTTTTCAAATTAATTACAGTTTCTTCAGACATATTAACAGGTGGTCGAACGAATAATCTTGACCTAGATCATGTCAAGTATGGAACCCTCCCTCCCCCCTCCTTCCTGGCCCCTTAAAATCATTATTAAGTGGTAATATTTCTTTAAGAAATTAATAAAAATCGTAATTATTATTATTATTATTATATATATATATATATATATATATATATATATATAAAATATATAAAAGAAAGGAAACAAAATATAATATTTTGTGGTCTACGTCATAGATTTTATTCAATGCGGTAACAGAGTAAATATATTATAACTTGGTCCGGGAAAGACAATTTTCTTTGTTTGTAACAATTTCTCATGGAAGAAATTGTAAAACCGTTTGTATGGCAACACCGCCAACTTTAACGATCACACACAACCTGTTCACCTGACCGTCAGATTTACTTTGTGCTGAGTCACTGTTTACAGCTTTACCTATTTCCTCATCATATATAATAAAATAGAAGTGTTTATTATCAAACGTATTAAATTAAGAATATGTATGTATATATGCGTGTGTGTGTGTGTGTGTGTATATATGTGTGTGTATATATGTGTATTTATACACGTCGAAGGTTTAAAAGGAAGAAAGAATAAAAAATACTTTTAGCATTTATAAAATGAGATAAAAATAAAATAAAGTTAAATAAAATATGAAGTGATAAAATCAAAGAGACGACTCGGTTGGCAGCCCTGACTAACATGGCGGACGGTCACGTTGGTACGAGAAGAACGCTGTGTGGAAAATACGTGGAATAGTTGGCGAGACTTTGGGATGAAGTTTAAAGATAAAAAAGACCTATAAATGACTGGACATTTACAATAAATGTTCAAATGGAGTTTTTTATGAATAAATAAAAGCAATGTCAGTCATTCTAATTTATGATAATTTCCCAACTGTATTATTAATTATGCAATTCACTTCACAGACGCAAAAGTTTTTGGCATACTTTTCATTCCTAAAATTTCAACAATTCCTCATTAAAAATTGTACCATATTTGGAATGAGGCCTCCTAAAACATAAAATAAATTTTACACAATAATAAAAGGATAGTTATAGCCTTCTACTTATCAAAGGGCCTTCAATATCGTACTTAAATGATCTAAAATACTCTATATTCTCAACTCCAGAATGTCTTAGGCCCGCCAAAAACTTAAGGAATGCTTAGAGTCGCATGCAATAAATTCTTTATTTGATACCAAAGATCACAAGACATACGATATTGATACCAATTTGGCGGAGTTTTAAGACGAATTAAGGGTAGTTATTGGTCGTTGACGAAGGTACTTCTGCTAAGAATCATATGGTACCCACTTCAGCAGGAAAAACGGCGTTCAACCGCCAGAAATATGAGTTTGAAGTGGAAAAACCAAAAACGTCTCTTATCACATAGGTGGAATTCCACAAGGGTTTGATGAACTGCTTACAGATAATGCGGACACACGCTATTAAGGGTTTCAAGTGTTCAAAGAACAGGTAAAAAAAGAGAAACTGCCACAGAGGACGGAAGGAAGAAATTAAACAAAGATGGTGGCCAAAAACAAATATAGAAGCCTACAATTTCATCCATTTTATTGTTTTCTGTATACTACGCTCTCTCTCTCTCTCTCTCTCTCTCTCTCTCTCTCTCTCTCTCTCTCTCTCTCAAACCTTTATCACCACTTCTTAATAGCTCTACACTCATCATCAGATAAGACGGTGATAAGAGTTTAATATCAAAACGTCTTTTGATTTCTAGAATATTTACCACACAATGTAAAATCGATGAATCACTATATATATATATATATATATATATATATATATATATATCAGCTGGTACTACTGTAAGAGAAGGTTATCAATAGCTAGTATGTTTCATAGATGAAAATACTAGGAAATTTTTTTATCAAAATATAATGTTAGATAATTTTGAACTACTATTAGTAATGCAATTAAACAACCAACATAAATAGAATTATTGCTGTTGCTATTATTATTATTATTATTATTATTATTGTTATTATTAAAATGCAATAATAATAATAATATTAATAATAATGATAGAAAAACTAATAATTACTTTATTAAAGTCTACGGACGTTACGCGTATAACTTAAGCTAAAATGGGGCACTTGTCTCTATTTTAAAAGTTTAAACTTTTGCCTCACAATCGGCCAAGTTAGTGGAAACAGAGTTAGATTAGGGTCAGGTCAAGGTTAGGCCAAGTTGAGCCTCAGAAGGGCTAAATATTCCCTTTTTAGGATCACCAAGTGGATAGAAATGAGGAATGTTAAAGTAAAGTTGGAAAGTTAAGTTAGGTTAAGATAGATTAAGATAGGCGGGTTAACATGTTAAATTAGGTAAAAAATATTATATATAGGGCAGGATAGGAAGGTTAGGTTAGAGTAGGAGGGTTGGGGGTCAGTTTATAGAGGTAATATACAAATATATAATCCGAAATTGAGGCACAGAGGCAGATTCGTTCCTGCGCGTCTTACCACTAGACAATTTAAAGTTAATTTTTGATCCTATCTCGTTTTATCCAGTCTTACGCCATCTGATCGACTTGACATTCTACCGACAAGCATATTGTGGGTTAGATTAGGTTAGGTTAGGTTAGATTAGATTAGGCTACGCTAGTCTAGGTTAGTTTAGGCTACGTTAGGTTAGGTTAGTTTTTTAGAATGTCGATGTTTTGGTCTTGCCGATGAAATGTGTATAAGTCCAACCAAACGATTGACCAGTTATTGTGGATTACATTAAATTGGTTAAGTTAAGTTAAGCTAAGTTAAATTAAGTTTAGTTTTTTAGAATCGCCATGATTTAGTTTTGTAGAGGAAACTAATGGAAATAGGTTGCAAAAATAAATATCTGACCTTGAAAAGACTTTCCCTTATGTCGTGTAGTTGTTAGCGTCGCTGACTACGAATCCATCGGCCCCGGGATCGAGACCCAGTGACGGCAGCCGGCGCGCAGCAAAACTCAACTGTTCATCTTTCCACACAATAAAAAAAATGGTTGGTAGATAAATGGGTACCCTGGATAGCCTAGTGATTAAGACGCTGGGCTGCTGGTGGGGCGTGGTTCGGATTCCACGTTCGGATTCCAATTGTAGGTCTAACTAAGGTAGCGTGAAAAGCTTGACCTTCGTCAGAATGAACAATTTGGGCGGAAGTAAACCAAAAGTTACCAAAGGTTATGTGTTTTTACGTGATTCTTTAACCTCCTTCGTGATAGTGCAGGGACGTACTAGTGCAAGAGTAGGGAATCTTTATTATGTGGCGGGAAAATTTCAACTAAAATAGTCTCTAGCAAGCAAATTGAAACTTTAAGAATAGTTTGGGATATGATTAAGATGTAAATAGTGTATGACTTTAAATAATGAAACTGTCCGCGGGCGGCGGGTTCCCCACCCCTGTACTAAAGCTTTACGTAGGATCCGAATCACGGGTCGTTATATCATCTAGACGCGGAGAACGGTCCCCCATCCAGTTACTTTCCAGACCCTATGTCGCTTAACTTCGCTGATTTACGGGAAGCGGTGTTTCGACATGTTCACGAAGTAGTTAGTTTTTCATCGCTTACAGTGACGCAGATGTAGTATAAACAAAACGAAGGAATACTTCGTACCGATATATTTTCATATAAATTATTGACAATATTTCGTGCGCTAAATGGCTTCTGTATTCACGGCTGAATATATTGACAATAACAGTGCCAAGTACATTAACAATAACAGTGCCAAATACATTAACAACGACAGTGGCAAGTACATTAACAATAACAGTGCCAAATACATTAACAACGATAGTGGCAAGTACGTTAACAATAAGTGCCAAATACATTAACAATGACAGTGCCAAATACATGAACAATAACAGTGCCAAATACATTAACAATAACAGTGCCAAATATATTAACAATGCTAAATATATTAACAAAACAGTACTAACGTCAGACAATCCTATCTTACATTTCTTGAATCCATGATAGAAGTCCTACACTTGAGGGCTACGTAGTGGCTAGTGTCGTAACAGGCCACTTCCCGTCGTTCAGCGAAGTTAAGAGATATATTAGGTCTGGGTGGGTAGTTGGATGGAAGACCGTCCTTCGTGTCCAGAAGGTTCAGTGACCCGTGATTCAGATCCCACATAAAGCTGTAGTAGGTCCACTCCGTCACATGATATTTGCTGTTTCGAAGGAGGTTTAAACAAGCTCCAAAACAACAACACTACTAACAACTATCGTATCACTACATGAACCTGTGTGAGGTCCATCTGTGAAGTACGTGTTTATGAGTGCTTTACTGAGGTAAACATTTCATTTTCTGTTTTACAAAGTCTAAAAATTTTCTGTATTTAAAAAAAATATTCAGTTTTCGCGAACTTTCGGCGGGTGATAACAAATTTCAGTTTTCATAAAATTCTATAATTTACGAAGAAAATTTTGTTCTAGGGTAGGGGTTCCCAAACTTATTTTCTTCTGTACTCCCTAGAGCAAAACAGGAAACTTATCCTACTACAGCCCTAAAATGACTGAGAGATAAACGTTGAATACCAAATCTGTGAGATACGCGCCGTAACTCCGAAATGCGGAATGAGACGAATACTTTATACGTTGAGTAATGGATATCGTATAGTGAAAGCCGTTCGAATCCGGTAGGGGAAAGAAAAATGTTATAAATTTGTTTGTGTATTCATAATGTATAAAAATACAGCTTTAGGAAACGGAATTTGTAGTAAATTTGAACATGAATAATTCCACAGAAAATATAATTTATATTTTATATAAACCAAATTTATTTTGAAGTAACATAAATTTAATTGTGGACATTGCCCTTGGCCCCTCCTTCCTGCATGAAAAAAAAAGTTTAATTTTTACAAACTTGGGATTGGAAATTTTGAACAGTAATTTGTTCATTTTCAAGTCCTACCATTTTTTGTTTCCTTTTCTTTTAAAGCAAATATTGTTTCAAAAGTGTTTAGTAATTTTGATTAAATTAACTATTAGCTTTTAATTAGGGAACCAAAATTTTAATTTAAGATATACCAAAATATGAAAATAAAAAGTAAATAAAAAAAAAAATTTATTCACAAAATATTCAAGGGCGATTTTTATTTGGAGTAGGGAGGTTAGGGGGGAAAATTGTGTATAAAAAAAATCTGCTCTATTTTACTACATACGGGAATTTGATATAGATGCGATAGATATCAAACTGTGGTAAAATGTCTTGTATACCACTCGAAAGAGGAAACTCGAAACTATAAAATAGAATCTAGCTGGTTGGTATAAGCCTAATAGTAAAAAAAAAATTATTAGTATTTTTTTTAAAATTAGACGCGTATAATTTTTGGAACACCCTGTTCATTTAGAAATGTATACCCACAACACTGGTAAATGAGTACTTAAGTAAGCTCATTACCACAAAACTATAATTAGGTTATAAATATTAATTTAAATAAAGGACAAATATGGTTGCATTTAATCACTTTTGCTGCAAGAATTTTTGGTAGGATTAAGTTAGGAATGCGTGTACTTGTCGCAGAGCTGGGCATTTGCGTTTTTTTGCCCGTTTTTTTGCGGTACTGCGGTACTGCGGTACTACTACCGCACTACCAAACCGGTACCGCATAACGCAGTACCGCAAAGGATCGCTGAAAGTACAGCAGTACCGCTACCGCATTCAAATTTCCCGCGGTATTTTCCGCGGTACCGACCAACACGGTAGTACCGCAGTACCGCAGTACCGCAAAAAAACCCGCAAGTGCCCAGCTCTGGACTACTTGAAACGTTACCAAATCGTTCCTTTCGGCGGTAAAGGGTTAATAAATAATGTATTTAATCATTCTCACGCTAAAAAAAGTGAGGTTGCAATATTTTTACTGTAAAAAATAAAAAGTTGAAAGATCAATCCCTACCCCGGCACACACACACACACACACACACACACACGTGTGTGTGTGTGTGTTCGCAGAAGCGAGGTACCGACTTATTAAAACCCATAGATCTAAAACATTAATTAACCTAACCTAACCTAAGTGCCATCAAACCGAGAAGGGCGTGATAAGTGTTTCGATAAGGGTTCGAAGGATGGTTTCTGTTAAGCCATTAAATAGTGAGGTACCAGGTAATCTAACTGGCCTAACCTAACCTAGTGTAACAATCCAATAAGAATAAACACAGTTTTCGAAAATAAAAGTGTTTCATTAGATTATTTACATGAACTTTTAATGTTCTGAGGTATCCAGAGTGCTACCTCATAAAAAAATTACCCAACTAAACGAGCAAGTTCTCTCACTTATTCTCAGTTGCATATATATATATATATATATATATATATATATATATATACACATGTTAACCCCTCCGTCTATGGCCTTAGGCGGTTCGAAGTTGACTGGGGTTCTGGTTAGGTGGCAGCAACGGATTTGTTACTCTGGAGTATTTGGTACCGTATAGGAAATCGCAGAAGTTGCTCTTATACTACTTACCGATTTCTTCTTGTGGTAGATCGGAGGAGTCTTTGAGGCTGACTAAAGTCTCTGAGGGTTCCCCAATTCTTCTTATAACGTATCGGGAAATTATTTTTCTCTATTTAAGACTAATTTCTCTGAAGAGAGCAAAAATGTTACAGGTAATGCTCAGCCTCTAAGTCAGATCAGTAAGAATCAGAATGAACATTGGAGAAATTTTATGGGCTTCTATACTAAATTTTTTACTGACATCAGTATTATTTAATGCTGATCTGTTTTTTTTTTATTCTCAATAGGCTGATTTACTTTGCAAAACATTTAAGGACAAAACAAATATTTTTGCTGTAGCAATATCTAGACTGCTAAGCAAGAGGAAGCCATATTTTTTATTTTAAACCGCATATTGACGGATCTGATGTTATCATGCTCTGCCGAGTTAACTAAAAATGGAAATTGAAATATGCCTTCCATCAGTGGCGGCTCGTGATAAAAGAAAATGGAGGGACTGCAAGCTTCACACAACAGTAGGGTACACAAATTTGACCGACCTCAGGTATGAGTTGATGTCCACAGATTTCCAGGGCATGGTAATAGTGGTGGTGGTAGAAGGGATGGTGGGAGTGGTAGTGGTGGCGGTAGGGATGGCTGAGGTGGTGATGGTAGTATTACTTGAAAATAAAATCGGTGCGTCGGCTCTTCGATGTAGCAAAATGGTTTATTACTTTTTCATTAAAATCCTTCATTTCTGTTATCATTTTATTTTCAATGGATATCATTGCTAAAGCAGACAGTCTGTCATTCACCATGGTACTGCGCAAAAAAGTTTTAATTCTCTTCAAAGTTGAAAAGCACCTTTCTGCTTCTGCCGTTGTCATTGGAGTTGTTATTAAAATTTTCAGCAACTTGACAGTGTCTGAAAATGTTGATTGTAGATGATTGTCGATCATCATCTCCAACAAGTTTATGAGACTTTCTGATTTACACAAATCTTCTCTTGTGTACAGTACAGTAAGTTCAGTTCTCAATTTGTCTTTTTCAAGCAAGGGATAGGCTGCAACTGCTTGTGCAAGTTTATTACTAGGGAAATTTTTGGCATACACTGGAAAATTATTCACTAAAAGTAACTTGCTTGCTTCCAAATGATTAGTAAAGCTGAATCTCTCTCTGCACTGCAGCAAAATTACGTCACAGACCTCCTTTGCAGCAGCTGATCTATCCGTATTAAATTTTCTTCTCTTCTGCTCAGGAGGCGACACTATGACATCACATTCATCTCTTAACTTCTGAACTGCGAAATTAAAAACTTTTAAAGAGGCGTTAGCCTTAGCTGCATCAATATTTCTAGACTGAAGCTGAGAGAACATGATGTCAACATGAGGCATTACTTTGGAGAAAAATTTCAACCAAAATTCGAATTCAGGATTATTCACAATTCTTTTGATACCAGCTGCAGCAGATCCAGTGTCTCTTGAGTTAGATGCTTCCAGTGTGCTGCAACATTCAATTAGCGCATCTTTCATTTCATGCACAGCATTGACTGTTCTGCTCTTGAAATTCCAACGTGTTGCAGATGGCCTTGAAATTCGATGGCCAGCAACATTCTCCAATGCAGCCATTCTTTGTGGAGACTTAGAAAAAAATGCTGGTATTCCTAACAAGCTATTGAAAAATACTCGAACATTAGTATTCTGTGATGTTGCCTTTTCCAAAATCAAGTTCAGTTGGTGTACATAACAGTGGATAAAGTGGGCATTACTATACAGTTCTTTTATTCTGGTTTGCACACCTTTATTGACTCCACTTAGAGCAGCTGCACCATCATAAGTTTGGGCAATGAGCTTGTGTGGACAATCACCAACTAAAGTCTGGAGCTCTTTAAGTAACACACTTAATAAGGCTTCTGCTGTCTGGTTGATGGGGTTAAAAAATCCCCAGAATCTCTCAACAGGCTTCCCTTGTAGCTCATACCTTAGAACAATTACCATCTGTGTTTTATCGTAAATATCCGTTGTCTCATCACACATAACTGCCAAATATTCTGCATTCTTTACTTCTTCCTTGATCTTATTTTTGCAGATTTCCAACATAGATTCTAAAAGTTCATTCTGTATTGATTTAGATGTTCCTTTAAAAACTGTAGCGGTCTTTAAATGAGCATCTAAGCTAGAATCCAGTTCACAGGCAAAATCAACTAATCCACGAAATACTCCCGGATTCTTGGAGCTCGTAGTTTCATCATGTCCTCTAAGAGGGAGTTCAAATTTTCCACAAAATTTTACACAGTTTATGATTTTGGGTAACACATCTCTGTTTTTACTCACCTGTTCATTGTGTTTTGCAACTGAGAGCTTGTATGCTGTGTCAATTTGAGCTGCAATGTTCACTTTACCCAGCAACGATAAATCAGTCATGTTATTCATGTGTTTGGCTGACTGCTCATGTTTCATTATTTTCTGTGGCAAATGCCTCAAGTCAGTCACACCACTTTTCGTCCATGACGAGTCCCCACCGAACAATAAGCATGGAAAGCAGAATAAAGCATTTGCCTCGTTACAACCACAGAGCCATTCACATTTCTGATAAACATTGATGTTAAACTGGCGTGTATATTCTTTGTTCCTGCTTGTACTATTCTGTTGAATGGATAAAACTGGTGTAGGTCTTCTTCTTGCTTTGATTTCAGTCTTTTTATTTAATGTCAGCTGGGAAAAGTTGATGCTTTGCAAATACTTCACTCGATTTTCCATCGTCAAAGGGTAATTAAAGAAAGCACGACTTAACCGCACGGTCCGCACGCACTGTAAACACGAGACTGAGCTGCACCGACTGCAGCTCATTGTTTCCAGATGTGGCGCCAATTAATAACAGATATGAATCGTACAACAACTATGAAAGTAACTTAAATTTTGGTCTGGTTTTAATGAAAATTCACTTAGTAACGTATTGAAAATAACATATAATGACTTTTTATTACGATATATTTGTTAGTAGTGTATTATTCTGGTGTGTGTCTGAAAGAATCATACGCCTGGCAGCGAGTGTCTTGGGGGACTGCAGCTCTGCAACTCCTAGGCACGAGCCGCCACTGCCTTCCATCACGAATTACAATCAAACATGCACACGAGCAAAAATTAAATGCTTAAGATTCAAAACGTTAAGCAGGACATGTCTTCATCTTTTACAGCGAAGAGAGAATGTATACAAGAAATGAACATTGCAGAATTTAACAAGATTACTAAATGTAAAAAAAAAATAATTAAGTTTACAAAGAAATAATTCACCAATTATAAAATAGAAAGCAAATAAAAAATTTATCCAAACCCATGTCAGTGATTTTAGACTTTATATGTCAAAATGAATATATGAATAAGAATATAAAGATTATATAAATATACGACGTATATGAATGAACATAAGAATTATATGAATATAGGAATTTATCATTGTTCATTTTTACACACACACACACATATATATATATATATATATATACACACTGTCATTTGACTTTCAATTTAAGTTTTAAATTATATTTTATTTTAATTATTAAAGGGAGTAACTAATTTATTTTTTTATTCTTTAATAATACTAATTAACAATTTCACTATTATTTTTATGAACCCAATAGAACTTTATATTCACTTAAATAATATAAATATTTTTGTCAGTTAATAAATAGAAATATTTCATTTTTACAAAATTTTAATTACAAAAAATATTTTAAAAATAAAAATTCACTAAAATAATGACATTTTTGTATCGGATTCCGCCATTTTGGAAAATGGTCACAATTAGGTCTACGAAAATTTATGTACACCTAAGTAACGTTATACTCGAAAAAAAGGAGGTGTTTGCAAACCCACAAGGACAAAGAAAAAAGGATTTCAAAGTCTTTCGTGTTTTCAGTATTCCCTGACGAGGTGTACTGCTGAATACACGAAAGTCCTTGGGATAATTTTTTTCTTTTTCTTTGTGAGTTTGCATCATATATATATATATATATATATATATATATATCATGTCATCCCATAAGTAATGTCGTTCTTTACGATAGATTAAGTTTAAACTAGTCCTACTCGGTTTAAGCATAAATTTTCCGAAGGTTATATCTAAGAGGATATCTATCGTGTTTCGCTACATACTTTACAGACCTTGACCAGTGAAGACGTGTGTTTTGCTTCATGTGAACCCATCGTAAACATGGCGGTATCAGAAGAGCATATCAGGCATATAATGCTTTACGAGTTCAAAAAAGGGAATAGTGCTACTGAAGCAACGCGAAACATTCAGGAAGTTTATGGCAACGATATTCTGCATGTGAGGAAATGTCAAAGATGGTTTCAAAAGTTTAGGAATGGTGACCGCTGTTTGACAGATGCAGCACGTTCTGGACGCCCTGCTGAGTTTGATGATGACCTGCTGTTAGCCGCGCTTGAAGAAGACTGTTCAACAACTGTCGAAGAATTGGCCCAGAAACTCAATTCATCCCCGTCCACCATCCATCGACATTTGCAACAACTCGGGAAAGTGCCTAAGTTAGGAAAATGGGTGCCACATGAATTGTCGGTCGACAATCTGAGGGTGCGGGTAAACATTAGCACAGCTCTTCATTCCCGTGAACTCCAAGATCCGTTTTTGCACCGTTTAGTGACTGGTGATGAAAAGTGGATACTGTACCAGAATGTTAAGCGCCGTCGACAGTGGGTTTGTGCCGGAGAACCAGCGACACCTCAGTCAAAACCAAATCTTCACCCTTGGAAGGTGTTGCTTAGTGTTTGGTGGGATAAAGGTGGTGTAATACACTTTGAAACCTTACCACACAACCAAACAATCACCGCTCAAGTCTACTGTCAACAACTGGATCGATTGAACAGTGAACACTGCACTAAAAGAAAAGAGACCTTCTTTGGTTAATCGGAAAGGAATCGTGTTCCACCACGACAACGCACGTCCTCATACCGCTCGGATCACTTCTGCAAAAATTGAGGAGCTTGGGTAGGAAAAACTTCCACATCTTCCATATTCTCCAGACCTTGCGCCTTCAGATTATCATCTCTTCAGGAGTCTGCAAAACTATCTTGACGAGAAATAGTATACTTCTTTAGATGACCTGCACACCAATCTTTGCACGTTTTTTGCCTCAAAACCACCTGAATTTTATAAACATGGAATTGAAAAGCTTGTAGGACGTTGGCAGAGTGTCATTGATTCCGATGGAAAATATATACTAGATTAAAAAGTTTCAGTTGAGTTTTTTTTGTCCTTCAAAATCCGATCTAAAAAACGACATTACTTATGGGATGACCTGATATATATATAATATTATATATATATATATATATATATATATATATATATATATATGAGCGGAGGAGCGACGAGCTTGACCTTCGCGAAATGAGGAATCATCGCGCGGAACTTTTGTAAGGTTATATATATATATATATATATATATAACTTATGTTATAATGTTATAATGTTTCAGACCAACAAAGACCCGAGGATCCACTCATGGCTGGTCTACCTAACTGAGTTCGTAATTGTGTATTGTGCATGTCCTCCGTGGTGGCGGAGGGGACCTACAATTTTATGTGGGTTCCGAACCACAAGGAACATAAGAACATAAGAAATTTTTATAGTGGGCACACTAGGGGCCACGTCGGCCCATCGAGGCGGCTCCACTACGTAAAACCTGCCTGTACATTGGCAACAACCAATTTTTACAAAACTAAATAATTATCAATTTAAAACTAATTAATTATCAATTTAAAACTAAAGATAGAATCTCTGGATCCAGAGAATCAAGTCATGATAGACTACTATCCACAAATATGTTACACTCTATATCTATTTATAACCGACATGCAAATATATCAGATCCAAGGAATCCAGTCAATTTCATTACGGTATCCATCAATACCAGTACCAAGTCACAAGTGCGGACCAAGTCACAATTTACAACCATATAACTTACATTACAATATACATATTTAGGAGAAGTGTAGGTGTGGCTGTAAAGACTGTACAGTAATGTAGAAATGTGTGTGCACCCATTTTGTGTCTCCCATTTAAAGGTGTTTGTGGGGCAAGTGAAGAGCATGAGTTTTTCAATACCTCACAGTACTATGGGGTGCACCGCTCGGCAGAGGAATCCCTTTAAATGGGGTGTGTAAGGACAGAGAGTATTCCCTAACCCAGAGGTTCTGAAACTGGGGGTAATTTTGGTATTTCCGGGGTAATGGAGCAATTCTTAATATGGTAAAAATTTCAACAGTAATGTCCGAGTCACGAAAGAGACGATTAATCCTTTGAGGACAATGGTCAAGTGTACTCGATTTCTAAAAATTGTTCATTCAGGACCGTGATCGAATATACTAAACAATCTGCAAAAAAAATTCCTTTCAAAGAGTTTCAAAGTTTCAAAGTAATTTCAGTTATTTTCAGTAATTAATTTTCCCACTTTCTTTACAATTTCGGCATTGCAAGTTTGTGTGGGGTAATGAGATTAGTTGAGATCAGGAAAAGGGGTAACGGGGTCAAAAAGTTTAAGAACCACTGCCCTAACCCAAGATGCTACCTCCCTATATCCCACAACACTTGTAAAACTATGTTTTCTTAAATTTGTTCTACATCTTGGCTTAAATAATTTCATACTATGACCTCTAGTCTGGTTATTGTAATCTTTAATAAAAAGAGAATCAAAATCTATCTTATCCAACCCTTAATTTTACTACCTTAAACTATACCCAATCTATCAACATATGCGTCTAATCGATTTTTAAACATGTTTATAGACGTGCTACTAATTACTTCTACTGGCAAACTATTCCAGCTATTTACTATTCTATGCGTAAAAAAGTTTTTGGCAACTGCTGTCTCGAACCTTCTACTTGTCAACTTACACCCGTTATTTCTAGTCCTATTACATTGAGATATTTCGAAAAGGCTATCTCTATCTACGTTATCGAACCCATTCATAATTTTGAAAACCTGGATTAGATCACCCCTTAACCTCCTAGTCTCGAGTGTTGTCAATTTTAACTCCTTAAGCCTATCTTCGTACGACTTTGACCTAAGCGACGGAATCATCTTAGTTGCTCGTCTTTGAACTCTTTCGATTTTGTCTATATCTTTGCGCATATGCGGATTCCAAAATTGGATCGCGTACTCCAAATGGGGTCTAACCAGGGCCGGATTTACTTGCTTGTGGGCCCTAGGCCAAACCTTATCAGTGCCCCCCCCAAAAAAAAATATTATATATATATATATCGTAATATTGTAATGTAAAAAAAAAAAGAATTACAACATAATGTAACACATCAATAATTTTATTCAAATTAGTTTTATATCATGTACAACTTATTCTTACACAAAGGAATAATGGAAAAAAATAGTCAAATTGAAGCATAATAAATTTTGCAATAAGAATTACAACATAATGTAATACATTACACATTAATAATTTTTAATCAAATTAGTTCCATATCAAGTACATCAAAGTAAATCAAGTTCCATATCATGTACATCTTACACATAGGAATAATGGAAAAATACAATGAAACTGAAGCATAATAAATTTTGCAAGCACAACTATGTGAAGTTCAAAATGACTTTTTCCTGCTTTTTTCTATGGCAAATTTGTCAATGATACTGTTTGTGTCAAGGGATTGTAGGAGGTCCCCAGTGGGCCCCAGTTACTGGTGGGCCCTAGGCCAATGGCCTATGTTGCCTATTGGAAAATCCGGCCCTGGGTCTAACTAATGATTTATAAAGAGGAACTATAATATCGCGTGATTTGTACTAAAAATTCCGAGCTATAAAACCTAACACTTTGTTCGCTTTTAATGACCGCTGCTGTACTTTGTTTCGCTACTTTTAAATCACCAGTGACTATAACTCCTAAATCTCTTTCCTGCTCTACGCTAATCAACTCTTTCCCTGACATACTATACGCAAAATTACCATTACGCGAACCTATATGTAAAATTTTGCACTTATCGACGTTAAATCTCATTTGCCATGTGACTGACCAATCAACGATTTTATTCAGATCATTCTGGATTTTACCTCTATCTTCGTTATTAATCGCCCTACCACCCAGCTTCGTGTCATCCGCAAACTTTGAAACTGTACTGTCTAGGCCGACATCTAAATCGTTAATATATATAAGAAAAGGCAAGGGGGCCAATACAGAACCCTGAGGAACGCCACTCGCTACATTAGCCCAACACGACTCCGCTCCATCAACGACCACCCTCTGTTTCCTACATCGCAACCACTCTTCTATCCAATTTATTACTACACCCCTGATTCTATGAGCTTTAGTTTTCTCAATGAGTCTTTTGTGCGGTACGGTGTCAAACGCTTTTTGAAAATCTAAATACACTACATCAACCGCCCGATGTCTATCGTAAACGTCAACCACGCTTTGGAAAAATTCTAAAAGATTAGTTAAGCAAGATTTGTTTCGCCTAAAACCGTGCTGCGTATTTCTTACTAGTTTATTCACTTCTAAGTGTTCGACTATACGATCCCTAATTATTGATTCCAGTAGCTTACCTACAACAGACGTTAAACTGATTGGCCTATAATTTCCCGCCTTTCTTAAAGATAGGTGTTACGTTTGCTAACTTGAAATTATCTGGTACGGACCCCTCAGAAATAGACGCATTAAATATCTTTGTTAGCGGCACAACAATGCTATCTTTTAATTCTTTTAGTTGTATGGGATATATGGAATATATATGGGATATATGAAAAGGTATTATGTCTATGACCGTAGGGATATTCGTTACATCTTCTATAGTAAAAACTGACGTAAAGAATTCGTTTAGCAAGGTAGCCAGTTCCTTGTTTTCAGAAACTAGATCTCCGTTAACATTTTTCAACGGCCCCAAGACACTTTTACTGGATTTCTATTGTTGACGTATTGAAAGAATCGCTTGGGGTTTTCTTTACCGTCACGAGCTATGGAGATTTCAAATTCGCGCTTGGACATTTTTATTACACTTTTCGCTTCACGCCTTAGAGGTATGTAGTTGTTTCGTAACCACAAATTGTCTTTATCGCACTTATGTAGCCTATAAGCCCTATCTCTACTCTTTATAATGTCTCCTACTCTAGAAGTAAACCACAAGGGCTTGTTATTTACTTTCGCACTCTTAATTTTGTACGGTACACATTCCTCATTTATAGTCCTAAATACTGTTTCAAACGATTCCTACATTTGTTTTGCGTTGGAGTTCCCCATTACGTTTTCCCAATTGACGTGTGACAATTTATTTCGAAATTTACAAAAGTCTGCGTGCTGGAAGTTAGGAATTTTAGTCGAGTTAGCTGGTTTCGAGTGACTTACTGAGAGGACAAACTCTACCATATTGTGATCGCTATTGCTTAACGGTTCTATTACTTGAAGATCAGTAATTAGCCTATCATTCGTAGTTATTACTAAATCTAAAATACTGTCCAACCTCGTAGGTTCCCCAACCTTTTGAATAAGAAAGCTATCCTCGAGAAAATTAACTAAACGATTACCTTCCGCGTCTCCCTGCATTGTATCATAATTCACGTTGGCGCAATTAAAGTCACCCATAACTAAAGCCTGCTCACTACCTATTATTCTCTTTAGTTCACGATATAACGCTTCCTCCGTATCAGCTGTTTGATTAGGGGGCCTATATATAACCGCAACAAGAAGTTTGAAATCGTTCAATTTAAGTTCTGCTATAGTCGAATCTATCGGTTCTGGAATTGTGTGCTTTACTTCTATAACGTTCGCAATATTATCTTTGATATACAACATAACACCGCCTCCTCGCCTACCTATTCTGTTTTTAACAAAAAGTCTATAACCTCTAACGATTCATTTATCGCAATTAAATCATAGTCTGTACAAGCAATTAAAGAAAAAAAATTCGTTTATTTTATTTCGTAAGCTACGAGCATTTAAGGATAGAACCTTCAAATTGTTTGTAATTGCGACACCGTCGCGAGCGCAGGGGAAATTTGTGGAATTTACGCTGGGACCGTTCGAGTTACGGCAGCCTGAAAAGACGAGACAGTATTATGAAATAGTCTTCCTAAACGCGCAGCTCCAACGTCATTAAGATGAAGTCCGTCTCCGAGGAACAAGTCCCTCCTGCCATAGAAACTGTTCCAAAAATTCGCAAAATGCACTCCTTCCTGTTGGCAAAGAGACTTTAGGTTATTGTTAATATAGGTCACCTTGCTGTAGAAATCGTTACGATGGATAATTTGAGGAAGTATACCTGTTAAAACAATCTTATTAGTTTTTTCCTTTAATCGCTCTAGTAAGTCCCTGTACCTAGCCAGCAGTTCTTCCGATCTAGAATTTAAAATTTATATATGTGTGTGTGTGTTAATGTAAGCAATTGAAAATAAGTGAGGTCGTGTTTGTGATAAGTTGCAGATGTAGCAGGGTAATTTTTTTATGAGGTAACACTCTGGATACCTCAGAACTCAGCTGTTCATCCTTCTATACAATAAAGAAATGGTTGGTAGGTAGACCGGTACCCTAGGTAGCCTAGCGGTTAAGACGCGGAACTACTAATCGGGAGGTTGTGAGATCGAGTCCGGGGAAGGACTTTGTAATTTCTGACCACCCGTGGCGAGTCGTGGTTCGGATTCCACGTTAATCTGTAGGTCTAAGGTGGAGCAACAAGCTTGACCTTCGTCAGAATGAACAATTCGGGTGGAAGCAAAACAAGGTTTATATATATATATATATATATACATACATACTGTATATACATACAGGGTCATTCAAAATAAAGTAGACATAATTTGAAATTATTATTTTTGGATACTAACTGCCATTAATTAAAAAAAAACCGTACATAAGCATGTAAAAACAATATTTAAGTCATTTTATGTTCAATGTTCAAAAGTGTCACCATTTACACGCAAACATGCGGATTTTCTTGATAGAGTTTCCTGAGTTGTGGAACCGCTACTGAATATCCTCGAAGGTGCCCTGGTCTTACACCTCTGGACTTCTAGCTGTGGGGGTGCCCGAAGGACAAAGTGTATGGTACGTACCCTCAAAATATGCAACACTTACGGTAAGCGATTGTTCGGGAAGTACGCAAAATCTCAAGTAATATGAACACTACTGCGCGTCCATCTGTTTTGGGATGTTGCGCCGCTTGTTTGCGTGTAAAATGGTGGATATTTTGAACATTTAACGTAAAATGCTTTAAACATTGTTTTTAAATGTTTACTTACGTACAAAGTAAAGTTAGTATCCAAAATACATAATTTCAAAGTGTGTCTACATTATTTTCAATCACAATCTTCCACACGACTTATCAACTTACCTTCAACAATACAAAACCGAATCCTTCTTCTTCTCTTAATTTTCTTGGCATTTCCTTTTCTCGTAATCTTTCCTGGAAAGATAACATATACTCGCTTTCTAAGACGTTAGGTGTACTGTGCCGGCTCCGCAGTTTCTTCATCCCCGCTCAACTGCTGTCTCTGTACAGGAGTCTTGCCGCCCCCTGTATGGAGTACGCTTCTCATATATGGGCTGACTCAACCCACACAGCTCTACTTGACCGGGTGGAATCAAAGGCTTTTCGTCTCATCAATTCCCCGCCTCTTACTCACTGTCTTCAATCCCTCTCTCTTCGCCGCAATGCTGCCTCACTCTCTCTTTAATATCACTTTTATAACGGACACTGCTCTTCTGAACCTGAGTGCAGGAGGGTTAACACGTAAAATACCTCCTAACTCTAACTTCTACCACGCGTGCTCATGTGTGTTATTTCATATATATATATATATATATATACACCTCGTTTAAGTTCCGTGTGTTGGTCTCTCTTCACACGAAGGTCAAGCTGGTGGCCTCGCCTCTAGATCTGGCTTGGTGGAGGAGCGAGTTGCTCTCTTGCGCTCTCCACCGCACATAGGTACACCCGGCTCATCTGGTACCGTCCTGAGCCAGGCATCTAGTCTTCTCTTGAAGACGTCAACTTTAACCCCTGTAACGTTTCTGAGGTCCTTTGGAAAGTCTTGGCCCCCTGACAAACAAGCTATTTTCCTTCAGTGTTGAGGCGGTCCCTTGTCGGGCCTTTAATTTGGGAACACTACAAATTCTGCCTTTCCTATTGTTCAGCGTCGTTTGGATGGTAATTGGGTTTAGTTTGAGGTTTGGTACCAGTTTTTCGATCATTTTCCATATGTAGATTATGGTGTACTTCTTTCTCTCTTCTTCTTTCCAGGGAGTACAGATCAGATTTAGTTTACGTAGTCTTTCCCAGTATTTGAGTTCTTTGCACCCATCAATCTTGGCTGTGAAATGTCTCTGCGTTTCTTCTAGTTTATTAATTTCTTCTTTTTCATATGGGGACGTCAAAACTGAGCAGTATTCAAGTTTTGGTATGATCAGTGTTCTCAGCAGGGGAATCATTACTGTCTTGTTCCTCCTTTTGAACGCTCTTAGTACCCTAGCAGTACAGTATATACTGTATATATATATATATATATATATATATATATATATATATATATATACTGTGACCCTCCAAAAGTGGCCACCATTTTTCAGCGAGCCAACAAAACCCCAATTCCAAGGGTAACTCAATTAAAACGGAAATCATATTAAAACCTTCATATTTTCCTTAACTCTGAACGTGTGTCCCACAGACGACGTTTTTTTTATTTTTACAAATTAAAAAATACTAAAAACAACATTTTCACATAATAAATTGAAAGAAAATATTGTAAAATACATAAAATAATACAAAACATCACTAAACATACCTTTATAATAGTTGTATAAAGGATTTAGAAATAAAACGAATAGCTTTCTCTATCACTGTTTCGTGCTCCAGACGTATTTATATCGAAAATGTCATCCATGATCCACTGAATTTGAAAGAATTGAATAATTATCACTGTCCTGTTCAAGAATTTCTTGTATATCCGCTTCTGTCAGCTGGCGCTTCCGAGGTAGTGAACACGAACTTCCATCCCTCGTGATTTATAGGTAACTAAGTACGTGACAATCAAGACACCCGTTTTCTTTGCACATACACAGGTGGCCAAGAGTCATAGGAAGTATTCGTTGACATAACAAACAGTTCCTGCCACAAATAAGGCCGCAAAAAAAATATATACGTAGATCTACGTCTGTAGTACTTCTACCGACGATCGTGAATCTACGTCTATAGTACCGAAAGGGTGAAAATGAGAGGTAGTTTATTTAAATTGGATGAGTAGTCTTTTTACAACTTTAACTTGAATAGTTCTTAAAAAATAAAATTGACAATAGGAGAGTAGAAAAAAATTGCTAAATTCATGTCACTGAATGTTCAAATAGTAACTTTATGATCAACTTTGGGATCACTCGTCGATTCAGGGTAGGCCTAAGTTAGGCTAGTTGGTGCATTGTTATGGGTTGTAGAGAGTTAGACTAGGCAGGATAATAAGTGAAGTACTCCTAGGCCTAGACGGTATTCGTCACGGCATTCAGTTTTGATCTGGCAGCGAGTGAAGGAAGTGTGTTAATACTTATTTTATGCGAGTTGTTACGACACGTTTAACCGAGGAAGACAAAACTGGTATCAAACTTCTTCAAAAGGAAAAAGGTTTTGGTGATTGAAAAAACAAAACAGAATCCTAATATCGGCATTGGTCTGGCCGTAGTATTTCACCTTTGTTGAAAGAAAATCGTGAAACGGGAACTCCTCCACGAACGCTGGGAAGTGGACGACGTGTACAACAAGGATCCAGGCAAACATTGAATCTGTAAGTGAACTTAAGAATATTTGCAACCAAGAAGACAATTCCGGTTCAGATTTGAGTGTATGGAGAACTGCTAATCGCGCAGGTATTAAAAACAAGGTCAATTCATCGAAATACAAAGAAAAACCTTGGTTTAAAAACATTTAAGTGATTCAAAGTGTATCCCATATATACAGTATGAGTAGTCCAAAGTAAAATGTGTAAAATGTTGCTATCGACTGCTTCGTCGATTTAGATCAAATAACGACGTGGCTATCATTTGGTTTAAGAATGAAAAGGTTTCAATATTGAACGGCTTCGAAGTACCCAAAACGATGGGGTACACGTTAACCGAAAAAAAAAAGACATTCCAAAAACAGGGTCCTTCGAGAGATACATCAGTCACTTCAGTCAGTCTGTAATGGTTTCCGTTGGTGTTTTATTTATTCAAAGCGTTACCGTGACCATGTAAGATGTTGCCTGAAACCGAAAATTACGGTGAGAATTGTTGTGGTGCAAGACGGCCTACCATCTCATCGGTCCCAGCACACCATTGCATACTCGCAAGAACAATATCCCGATTTCATCGCGACAGAAGACTGGCCACCAAATAGACCGGATTTAAATCCAGTTGACTATTTCATATGGGCAAAGGTGGGCAGGACCGAGTTCCAAAAGGACCGAACTCCAGGAACTCGGTCCTTTTTAAGGACCGTGAGCGGGAAGTCATTTTCTCAGTGAGGACCGAAATGAGGAGCGACGGTCCATTTTTAAGCAATTCCGGACGGTCCGGTCCGGACGGTCTTTTTTAGTGATTTTAGTGTGTTTAGTGATTATGAAGTTCTAAAGAAGATGGATCGTTTCCTCCAGAAGACTCAGAAAGAGACTGAGACTGAACTGAAACTTGTTTCAACACCTGGAGGAGACGAAGAATCTACTGATGTTAGTGCTTCAACTTCAAGTCAAGCAACTGGAGCTCCTAGCGGAAGAACTGAGCCCGGCAATCCCGGCAATTTTTCATTTTAATCAAATTTTTCACTTATATTATATATAAGGACCGAGGACCGAGCCGTTCCTAGGTCCTATCTTCAGAAAGGACCGTGACCGGGACCGTCGGTCCAGTTTGAGGCAAGGACCGGGACCGTCGGTCCTTTTTGAGGCCCGGGTGGCCACCTTTGCATATGGGGTACGTTTACTTAACAAACTTTACAGACAAAATATTCAAGATCAGTCAATTTCGAGAGTGCATTTTAACGGCATAGAATAAACTCGATCAAGACACCATTTCTACAGCAGTTCGTCAGTGGCGCACTAGGCTACAATTGGTCATTGATAATAATGAAGGACACATTGGACATTTGCCTCGTTATTGTTTTATTACATTTTTGTTAATTGTAAACTTGTTTAATGTTCACCAAAGTCTCTAATTATCCTCCTTGTCAACTTCACTTTATAACGGGTATTGTTCAAGTTGAATTTACAAAAAGACAACTCATTCGATTTAAATAAACTACCTCTCATTTTAAGAACAATATAAAGGATTTCATACGATTTGCGTTTCATTTAATCATCCTTGGAATTGTGGTTTTGTTGGCCCGGTGAAAAACGTGGCGACATTTTGGGGCACACACACATTGTGTATATATATATATATATATATATATATATATATATATGAATAGAAACGACATAAGTGTTAAGGAACGCTTCTGCACACGAGGAGGAGAGATAACGAATAATGAAAAATGAGGCGAACCGCCCGGGAATCGAACCCAGGGCCTTCCAATTGCCCTGGGTTCGATTCCCGGGCGGTTCGCCTCATTTTTCATTATTCGTTATCTCTCCTCCTCGTGTGCAGAAGCGTTCCTTAACACTTATGTCGTTTCTATTCATTTATATACTGCGCGGTCATTGCAGTTATATGCATATATATATATATATACAGGGTGTTTGAAAACTTTCTGTACAAATTGTAATGGGGGATAGGCAACACCAAGACAAACCCTTTTCGTCTATAAGTGTATGCCCGCTGACGTCACCATTCGGCGCGAGAGGGCGCCGCTGCAATTGGCTAAAAGGTGAAGTGGGCTAGACTCGCGCTTGCCGCGGGCATTCTTAAATCGGACGTAGTACGCGTAACATGGAGCGCTTCACGACTGCTGAGATGGCTGACATGCATATGGTGTATGGGGCTGCCAATGGAAACGGAAGAGCTGCTGTGAGGTTGTACCGACAGCGCTTCCCAACAGACGTGTGCCAAACCACCAAACGTTTGCGCATTTGCATCGGCGACTGCGAGAAACTGGAACATTCCATGCAAACATGCATGACACTGGTCGGGAGAGAAACGTGCGCACTCCTGACATGGAAGAAGAAATCCTACGGCGATTTGAGGACAATCCAAGCGCAAGCACGCGAGGTGTTGCACGTATCCTCGTGTGAACCACGACCTGGTCTGGAGAGTGTTGCACGAGCAGCAGTTACATCCGTTTCATCGTCAGAGAGTCCAGGCATTACAACCTCGGGATTACCCTCTTCGTGTGGAATTCGCACGCTGGTTTCTGCAGCAGACAGCGGTGCAGCCTAATTTTCCGGCTTATGTGCTGTTCTCAGATGAGGCCTGTTTCACACGTGAGGGTGTGTTTAACATGCACAATTCTCACGTGTGGGCGCACGCAAATCCACTTGCTACACGGGTGCATGCTCATCAAGAACGGTTCGCTGTCAATGTTTGGGCGGGTATCGTCCATGGCAAGTTGATTGGGCCGTACCTGCTGCCTGCCCGACTCGACGGGCGGGTTTATCGGATATTTCTTGAAGAAACGTTGCCGGAACTGCTGGAAGATGTTCCCGTGGCTATTCGTAAACGAATGTGGTTTCAACACGACGGGGCCCCAGCACACTCCAGCAACGATGTGCGGGATTATCTGAACGCCACTTTTGGGGACCGATGGATAGGCCGGGGTGGGCCCGTAGCCTGGCCACCGAGATCGCCCGATTTAACATGCCTCGATTTCTTCCTGTGGGGACACATGAAGAACCTCGTGTACGAGACTCCCATTTACTCAGAAGAAGACCTCGTAGCAAGAATCGCTGTCGCCGCTAGAACTGTTCCCGAAATGCCGGGAATCTTTCGACGTGTACGTCGGTCAATGCTTCGACGCTGTCGGGCATGCATTGATGCTACCGGTCGCAACTTTCAGCACCTTCTTTAAATAAACATGCCTTCTTTAAATAAACATGTTACGCGTACTACGTCCGATTTAAGAATGCCCGCGGCAAGCGCGAGTCTAGCCCACTTCACCTTTTAGCCAATTGCAGCGGCGCCCTCTCGCGCCGAATGGTGACGTCAGCGGACATACACTTATAGACGAAAAGGGTTTGTCTTGGTGTTGCCTATCCCCCATTACAATTTGTACAGAAAGTTTTCAAACACCCTGTAATATATATATATATATAATATATAATATATTCTCTCTCTCTCTCTCTCTCACTGCATATATTGCAACATTATTACCTGAAACCCCAACCAAAGCTCTAATCTTGAGACAGGTGAAGGGAACACAGTTTGAGTAATAAGTTCGATTCCAATCTAATTAACGCATACCTGAACAAACGCTAATATAAGCCCCCTTTACCTGCAAAACGTAATTAGGTCTATATCTATTAAACACATAATTAAATTTCTGCATATAATGTGCCCTGTAAAATCAAGGAGTGTAATTTGAGTGTGTGTGTGTGTGTGTGCGCGTGTGTGTGCATACGTTTATATGTGTGTCTGTATGTTTCACATAGCTGGTTCTAAACTCAGTCCTAAAATAATGATAAAACCGCTCATATTTGGGCCTCCCTATTTCCAATATAATTCCTTTTTCCACGACTGAATTTAACATTTCACAAAGCATTTTAATTTCTCAATGCACCATTAGCAAAAATTGTATTATTTTATTATTACAATTTGCTATAATAATACTAATAATACTAATATTATTATCAATAATAATAATAGTAAATAATATTATTAGAATTTGTCGTGTGGAGACTATTCTATTGATTGGAATTGCTTTGAAATCGTGGATATGAACGCATAGTGTCGCATTTTAAAGCATTTTTCAGCTCGCCTTCCAATTAATGGCGAACAAAGAGGGCGTCAGAGCTTGCTCAAAGCCTCGTATGCTAAAATAGGTTAAAAAAGACATTGTCTTCGAAAATCTTCAAATAATTTCGGTTCGCTTCTTCCACAGCTGCAAATGAGATTCCGGGAACAATAGAATTGTTTCATCTGTAGCTTCCATTAAGTAATCCATGCGTGTGTACGGAGCGAAGCATTCTAGGAATTCCAGAAGCTCCCGAGACACGGTACGACACATTTCAAACCCGTGGTGCCCTTTCCTTTAATATATATATATATATATATATTACAAGAATGTAAAGGATAACGGCTTGTCTGCGCGAATTATCGGTATGGAATCGGAAACCCCTCGACGCCTATCGGCATAAGTTTAACGTCGTTCGATCTGAGATAGCCCTTATCGCATGCAATATCTATGAAAGTAGCGAGTTTGCTGAAATCTTTCGCGCATTTTACGTTTATTTTGTTTTCTGCAAAATAAATCGTGTCCTCCCGTTGTTTGGTTCGCTCGAGAGATAAAATGCAATTGGGGAGAGATACGAGATAAGATAAATTCGATCCTGTTGGCAATTGAATTTGAAAGTTGCGTCAAAGTTCCATTGTTACATTATGAATTAAGTAAAGTCTTCAATTTTAAACTTTAAGTATGGGCAGAAATTTAGCTGATCTCTCTCTCTCTCTCTCTGTGTGTGTGTGTGTGTCTCTCTCTCTCTCTCTCTCTATGCAAACGTTTTCGACTCATAGACCAGACCATTTCGTTTCGTTTGATTTCCAATTATCTCCACGAAACTCCTTTTTGAACAGTTCACCAAACTTCGCGATTCAAAATAAACACGATATTAATAATAATTTATGATTAACTAATTTATTTATCTTCCTTAATAAATTATTAATTAAAAAATAAAAAAAATTAATCGTTTCTAAGTCGAAATGTACTTGCCCCCCCTGCCCCCCAGAATTTGAGCGTCGAATCAATGAAGGCAAAATTGAGGCCACTTGAAAACTCGCGAAAAAATAGATTATATTGAAAAACACGAAAATGTTAACTGCGACATATAAATATATTTTCTAAATTATTACCAACATGTTGTCAACATTGTTATGATAATGCCTTCATGACACCAATTCATCAACAATGATGAATCAACATATTTTTCCTCATATACGCATTGTCAACACTTATATTCTGACAACACTTATATATATATATACTGGATTATGATAATTTTAAATAGTGTTGTTTCCACTGGCGATGACTCACGTACGGTAGGCTCGTCAGTACTTTGACCTTCCACATATTTGGCAATGATGCTGCGAGCTGCTCGTACACTGAATAAGTGTAAAAATCATTGACGCTTTTCTTCTTTGTTTACGCCTTAATCTATTAGCAGTTGTGTGATATATATATATATATATATAGATAGAGAGAGAGAGAGAGAGAGAGAGAGAGAGAGAGAGATGATGATTGCCCTCAAGAGAACAAATGTCAAAGCTCATCACTGGCATGCGAGAATGTGGATCACCTTTACATAATTTGAAGTGCATTTGAGTACCCCATCATTTTTTTAAAAAAATTAGGTGGTTGCTGTGTGGCCCCTGGTTAACTGAATGCCCTGTTAGATCAACTGTACGCCCTTGACAATTGGTTAGGTTAAGTCGTGATATTTTCGTTAGTTTTAACATAAACATCACGACTTAACCTAACTAGTTGTCGAGGGTGTACAGTTGATAACCGGGCATTCAGTTAACCGGGGACCACGGACCAACCACGTAATTTAAACCAAAAATTATGGGGTACTCAACTGCAAAGGGCACCCAGCTGCAATAGTGCCGGGGAAATCGACGCAATTCTAAATATATTTATTCAACAAATCTATCATTATCTACTCTTTTTTAGCATCGAATAAAAAAAACAAAAACAAACGTGTTTATTTACTTTTGTCAACTCTCTCTTCTCTCTCTCTCTCTCTCTCTCTCTTTATATATATATATATATATATATATATATAATCTAGAAGCTGAAATGGTAACACATTTTTAAGAACAGGCAACGCAATTTTTTTATGGGGTTCCAAAAAAATTTGTGACAGGAGAAGAACTCCTTTTTTTCACATCTTTATCATCATTATTATTATCATCATTATCATCATCATATTATTATTATTATTATTATTATTATCATTATTATTATTATTAAAAACGTAAAAAAAATTTTTTGTCAAGCGATGATGAATTAAATAATTGACCAAAACTCATTATAAAAAAACAAAAACAAAAAAATGTTTTGGAGATGTCATTATCAGGATCAGAGAGGGTCATCAACTGCATGAATGCCACTGTAGATTTCACGCAGGTGCCAAAAATACTGGCACTACAGCTGTTTCCGTTCGTTAGGCGAGTGACGGAAACGGATGCTGAGAGATGTTCAGAAAAGTACAATGTGGTGGTCATTTTGCTTACCTCCCCAAAATTAGTGAAAATGGGACTTCCACAAGTTGATATACAGGGTGTCCCAAAATTAACTATCTATTTCAATGAAATCGGACAAATTTTTTAAAAACACACTTTTATTTATGTTTATCATGTTTAATATGTGTTAAAAATGTATAAATTTCTAAATTTTTTCATAATTTTATTTTCATAATTTTTTCATTATCTGGTCCAATGAAAGACCGTCTGAAGTCATAGAATGGCAGAGAGACTCTCCAAAAGTTAACGTGTGGCTTGGAATGACCAAATCCAAAATTTATGGCCCATTCTTCTTTGCGGAAGCAACTGTAACAGGTACCGTCTACCTTGATATGCTTCAGCAGTTTCTCGAACCACAGCTTCTTGATGATGGCATTCTTGATAATGTTGTGTTGCAACAAGATGGAGCACCATAAATTTTGGATTTGGTCATTCCAAGCCACACGTTAACTTTTGGAGAGTCTCTTTGCCATTCTATGACTTCAGACGGTCTTTCATTGGACCAGATAATGAAAAAATTATGAAAATAAAATTATGAAAAAAATTTAGAAATTTATACATTTTTAACACATATTAAACATGATAAACATAAATAAAAGTGTGTTTTTAAAAAATTTGTCCGATTTCATTGAAATAGATAGTTAATTCTGGGACACCCTGTACAGGAAGCGTGTCCCCAAGTGTTCAGAAGAGACTAATATCTCATTTTAGAGCTTCCTCGTAACTTGAAAATTTTTATGAACATTTGAAATTATGATATATGGAATGAACCAAAAATTTAAAACAATGAATTTGTCATTAAATAGAGAGGAAATAGAAAAAAAACTGTCTTGGACAGATGATGCAAAATTTTTGCAGTACACTAGAAACTTATAAAGATAAATGGGCAAATACGTATGAAAAAGTAATTGTAATATTTGTGCTGTACACCACAAAGAACGATATCAAACCCTCTCAAAATGTGTAAAAACTCTTTAAAAGGCGTAAAAAGTAAAAACTCTTTAAAATGTGTAAAAACTCTTTAAGAAAGTGTAAAAACTCTTTAAGAAAGTGTAAAAACTCCTTTTAATGCTTTTAGAAATAAATTTTGAACAATTTTTAGAAGCAGAAGCATCGCGTAACGATCACCCGGTAGCTCAGTGGTTATGGAGTCAGGTTTAGGCCTGTGAGCCTCCGAGTTCGCTCCTACCCACTGGCATCGGATTGGGTTAGGCCGGCCACGCACCAGCATTTCGCTCGGGCTCAGATGACCCTTGGGGTACACCCCCCTACGTAGTTGGAGAAATGAGCTTTCTGAATGTTATTTTTAAGAAGCGTCGTACAACAGAAATTAATGTAAGATGAGTTAGGCTCCTCTGCGTGAAATTGGAGGGGGCAGGGGTCCTCGAGAGGATTCGGGTGAACAGCCTAAGTGAGGGAACAGAGAAAAAGGCCAAGTGTTGAATAGTGAGAATAAGTTTGTGTATTTTAGGTTAATTAATGGTTTTTATTTATAATTTATTTACTGTATTATTTAATCTTAACTGCAGGGGATTAATATGTTTTATCTTTGATTAACCCTTTCGCGCCGGTGCCTCTATTGACGTACAAACTAAACAACTGCGCTGCGCATTCCTGCAGTGAAGCAGACAGTGAGAAATAGATGTTAAAATTGGACGTACGGTGTACGTCTTCGAGCTCTTGAATGGTACGTCCTCGCGCGAAAGGATTAATCCGAGAACCCAGTAAAGCCTAAGGTTTAACGGTCAATTAAATAAATAACATGGCAAAAATTTTAATACTGTAACACAGGGTGGCCGAAGATAAAGAAGCGCTAGTATTTCTTTTAACAAAACTCAATGGGGCTATTTTATCTTGGGCTACCCTGTATTTACGAGTATTTTATTAACAAAGAACTTCAGTTTAAAAATTTGTAAATGTCAGTTTCCAAATTTCAAAACCTCATTTTAAAAAAAATTCAAATTCACTTTTAAAACTTTTAAAACTTTTTAAAATTTCTATTTAAAAAATTAAAAATTTCACTTTTGAAACTTGTTTCAAACTTTTTAAAATTTCTATTTAAAAATTTCAAAATTTTAATTTAAAAATTTTATTTTCAAAATTTCAAAATTTCAATTTAAAAATTTTATTTTCAAAATTTTAAAATTTCAGTTTCAAATTTTCAATTAGGATTCAAAAGTAAGCTTAAAATGTCATTTTTAAAAATCTTCAAGTTGCAAAAGAAGTCAGAGAAAGACAGGAATGAATATTAATGTTTGAGGGTAACCTCCTTCGTAAGCTCTATAAAAGTCAGGTGACGAAGGGGCCTCTACACTTTTACATGGGGTCCGAACCACTAAACACCATCAAGGAAGACCCAGGGAACCACCTTAATCGCTGAAATTTAAAGTTGAACCGAGGCTAAAACCCTGGACTTTCAGATTAAGAACTCGTGTTTTACCCTGTTTACAGGTAAAACATGAGTAAAAGGAATTCATTCAAGAAAAAGTGGTTTAAAACTGGGTAAAATTTGTAACAAACATCTTACGAGGTATTTTCATTAGATTTAAATGAGTGAACTTAACTACACCTTTAAGAAAAGGTGTAAGAACTGTTTAAGAAAAGGTGTAAGAACTGTTTAAGAGAAAGTGTAAAAATTCTTTAAGGGAAAGTGTAAAATCCCATGGGAATTAAATGAATTACCACTAACGTCAACGTTATTGGTTCTTGTTCTTAGGCTGAATGAGAGAGCATCCTGAAGGTCGTAATTCTATACCCTCTGGCTACGGCTTTCATGCCAATCTCAAACTAAATACATCTGCGCTGTTTACCATTCTCCTAATTCTACTGACTATCCAAAATTCTTTCACTACCTCACTTCCAAAGTGGAATACATTCTATCACACTCTTCTTTGCTGAAATCTCCATTTTAGGAGATTCAATGTTCACCACCAACTTTGGCTTTCTTCCCATTTCACTAACATCCCTGGTGAACTAGCTTACAAATTTTCTATCCTAAATGACCTAGAGCAGATTGTAAAGCACTCTACTCGTATCCCTGATCGCCTTGGAGATAGGCCCAACATTCTAGATTTATTTCCCACTTCTCATCCTCCTTCTTACTCTGCCAAACTTTTTTCTCCGTTGTGCTCCTCCGATCACAGTCTTATATCTGTCTCTAGTGCTATCGCTCCAATTCGGCTTTTGGATCCTCCAAGAGGAGGCCCTTAGGCAGTATTTCTGTGATTTCCCATAGAATGATTACTACTTCCGTGGCGGGGCCCTTCTGGGTGTGCTGAGCGCATCACAGAGTGATTCTCTCGGGATGGAGCCGTACATTCCATATTCTATTCCTACTACTAATGCAAGAAAACCTTGGTTTAACTTTACTTGTTTTAACGCTATCCGCAACAGAGAGAAGTCTTTCAGAAGGTACCGTCGCCATCTAACTCCTGACTCTCACTCAGCTTATATTTCTGCCGGGAATCGTGCAAAATCTGTTCTTCGACTCTTCAAAAATTCATTCATTCGACAAAAAGGTGAAAACCTATCCAATTCTAATTCTTCTCGCTCCTTCTGGCATCTAGCTAAAAACATCTCCAACAACGTTACTTCCTCTTTTCTAATCTGACGGCTCAGCTGCCGTCTCTTTTCCTGACAAAGCTGAATTTTTCGTCGTTCAAACTTTCGCCTCCAGCTCAACCCTGGACGATTCCACTGCTGTTCCTCCATCTTCCCTTCCCTCTGATTCCATTGTGTGAAGTTAGAATTTCCTCTAAAGATGTTCTTTTTGCCCTGTCTAGGCTCAACTCTAGGAGGGTGTACGGTCCTGATGGTATTCCTCCTGTTGTTCTCAAAAACTGTGCTTCTGTGCTGACACCCTCCGTAGGCAAACTCTTGTCTTTGTTTTTCACCTGGTACATTTCCTTCCTGCTGGAAGTTTGTTTTCATTCAGCCTGTTCCAAAGAGGGGCGATTGCTTTCAACCCTCCAACCATAGGCGTAGGAAGCGGGGGTCAGGGGAGGGTCAAATGATCCCCAAAATTCACTTCGAGTGAATTTTTTCGGGAAAATTCGGGCAAAAGCCCAGTACACATATTTTCAATCACCACGATTTCACCCGAAACTTTTTATGATTTTCATAAAAGATATCATCTCTTTACCCGAAATGAATGTCTTCAGATCTTGAACCATGCAATATTTGATTATAGAAAGGAAAACCTATCGAAAAACAGCAGTATTTAACTACCCCATTTGATATAACCTGTTACAACTTACTCTCTTGTTGTAACTTGTTTGGTGCTCAGCCTTTGTACAGTTGTGTATGCCAACATGTAGTGTTTACTAAAAATATAACTTAAAAATCGATTTTCGGTTTCGCTTATTTTTTCTCGGGGAAAACTCGCTTGCACTTCCCCAGACCCCGGACAAAATCTGGGCCCCTACCCTTAAGCTTTCAACTATCGTCCAATTGCTTTGATTTCTTGCCTTTCTAAAGTTTTTGAATTTATCCTTAATAGGAACATTCTTAAACACCTTTCTTCTCACAATCCTCTTTCAGATCGTCAGTATGGGTTCAGGAAGGGACACTCTACTGGCGATCTTTTCATCATATATATCTCTCTGACTCTTGGTCAGCCTCGTTTCGGGATTTTGGTGAAACGTTCGCTATTGCGCTAGACGTATCAAAGGATTTTGATAGTCTGGCACAAATTTTTAATTTCCAAACTGCCCTCCTTCGGTTTCTATCCTTCTGTCTGTGCCTTCCTGCATAAAGCAAATCTAAAGAGAAATAGTAATCATTGGAAGATAAAAGTGTGTTTTGGTGTGTTTAATAAACAATGAGAAGCGCCAGATGCGGGCACAGCGCTCAGACCAGAAGAACGAAGCCCCCTGCGCTGACTCCTGGGTTATTATTACCAGCGCAAACGGGTGTCGAATACCCAACATCAGTGTCTTCTCTTCGTTTACAGAGAAACGGTGTTACCCAGTTAGCTACAGGCGCTGGCTTTAGCGAGCCTAGATCAGAAAGCCTTCCGAAGTCCCTCAGAGAGTAAATGTAGTAGGAAGCGCTGGTCGGGTCTGCTTTCATAGCAGAGGGGTCTTCAGATAATTCGTAGAGACAGGAAGCATAATGAAAACACTCGGGGGTTAAAAAACAATGACTGTACGTTGACTGTAAGGCTAATTGTTCCGGGTCACGGTACATATATATATATATAACTTTTACCAAAACTCCCAATTTTTCCTGACCTAGCTTAGAATCGATCTTGTAGTCTCTGTTTAGTGTTGCTATTCTGTAACTTTGAACATATAAAGATTCTTTTGCAAAAACATTAATAGCTTTAAAACTAATGTAAAAGGTCATGATCACTATAAACAAGAGATTACTGTGCAATTACAGAGCGATAAGAAGATCCTTTTAATTCCAAATAATCCTTCGAAGAAACTGGATCAGAAGGAAGTTTCTTGGTCCCCAAAAGAAAAATAATTTAAAAATAAGGTCCATATTAACTTTTTAATGCTTCTTTAGGAAGTTTATATTTATAGGCGAACTTTCTTCCGGAACTGTGCTTATACCTCGCGGCAAAGTTGTTAAAGTACAGCCCAAAAACAAAACAGGACCAGAAGAACATCGCTATCCGTATAGGCTGAAGGTTAAAACGAAGAATAACATTTATCCTGAAGAAAAATACGTTAGAGACTCACCCTTCAGCGGCATCTCCACCTCTCCCACCATCATTAGTGGGATTTGATGAAAGAGAGAGTTACTTCTAATTCTTATGCAGTGATTATTAATTTCTTGTTGTATTTGCCCGATAAATTACCAGTAAGAACTGTACTAATATTTGTCAAGATTCCTGGTCGACTTTTTACTGACACAAACTCAAGCTAGAAGTACCCAAAAAGTTAATGGTTTGATTAAGAGAGAGAGAGAGAGAGAGAGAGAGAGAGAGAGAGAGAGAGAGAGAGAGAGAGAGAGAGGATCTAGCGCAACGTGACAACAATCAAACTGATTAGCTATACAGTACTTACAAATTTCTTTCCTGTCAACATCTTTTTCTCTGCTTTGCTTTAAAACTTTCACTTGTCTTTAAATTTCCTTCCATCTTTTAACCTTTTTTCTTAAACAGACAGCCTCGTAGGGACCAATAGCCGGTCTGTTGGTTGCTGTTTGTTCATAAAAAGTCATAAAAATCTAAGTCATAAAAATGTTAATTTTAAAGTTACTCACACATCTGGGGCTGGACCAGCCCAAATGTGAGAGTAGCTTAACGATCTTACGACATCTGATCGACAATTACCTACAAGTTATTAGTAGATTAGATTAAGTTAGGTTAAGTTACACTAGGTTAGATTAGGTTAAGTTAGGTTTAGTTAGTTTTTGTAGAATGTCGATGCTTTGGTCTTGTCACCGAAACGGGTATACGTTCAATTTTAACGGTTTTACGACATCTGATCGACAAGTTATTAGTAGGTTGGCTTATGTTAGGTTAAGTTAGGTTAAGACAGGTTAGGTTAAGTTAGGTTAAAATAGGGTAAATTAAGCTAGGTTAGGTTAGGTTAAGTTAGGTTAAAATAGGGTAAATTACGCTAAGCCAGATAAGGTTAAAATAGGGTAAATTACGCTAGGATAGGTTAGGCTAAGTTAGGTTAAAATAAGGTAAATTACGCTAGGTTAGGTTAAGTTAAATTAGCTTTTTAGAGTGTCGATGGTTTGGTCCTGTCAACAAACTGGGTATACTGTAGATACAATTTTAGATATTTTCATAAAACATTAAACACGCAATTTTTTCAGAATTACTGTCAGTACCCACGTACCCATTTGCTAAATTAATTACAATTCAGATTTGCTCCACGTACTACTCTCAGTGCCCTTCATTATTAATCATAAATCAGACTGATCCAGTGATCAGATTACGCTCATCCTGCCTTCATAATCTGCCGCTCAGTGCTGGCCAGGGACTTGACCTAAATATTTATCAAGTCGTTATTTGAATGTATTCAAAGTTTTGTAGGTTCCAAAACTCCCTCAGTAGAATATTAAATAGTTTTGGGTCTCTAATAGTAATAGTTCATCTTTGTTCTCGGAGTTCCTTGTCCTTTTGCCTTTGGCAGGACTGCAAATCCTTCTTCTCATCTTATTTCAGTAGGATTTTTTTCATCTTAGTTTTGAATTAGGCCCTGATTTCTCAAGTATTTTCCATACACACAAAGAATAGATTTTTAGAGATATTAATTTTGACCAATCCAATCGAAATATATTTAGTTATTTTAAATAAACCATTAAATAATTAAGATCATTCACTACATCACTAATTAGGTAGTTCACTAGTTCTGAGAATAAAAAAGAACTTAAAACGTATTTCCTTAATTTTGAAAGTACCAAAATTATGTGGCAATTTCAGCTATGTACTTAAATGGGCGGAGCTTATTTGATTATACCAATTTGGTTTGGGTTAAATTATCTCCAAAGAATGATTATTTATTATAAAAATACATATAAAATGTTCACAAATATTTTAAACATACCTTTGCTTAGTGGAAAAGGCTTTTTATAAATTCGTTTTAGGTATCAATTGAAGGGCCGTTTTAGGGACATGGCACGTAGCAGACTTTCCCCTTTCGCCCTTCATTTGTTAAATGTCGACCTTAGAGTGCGATATTAGAAAAATTTTAAAGGTACACGTTAAGAGAACCACTCGGAAACAGTTGATTTCTTGCGGGGAATCCTTTGGGTGGTTCCTGAGGACTCTCGCGGAAGATAAAAAAAAACCTTATGTGTACAGTAAGGTACAGTTCGGAAAATGGTTCATCTACAAACCTCAAATCCCTCAAAAGTATTAAAAAATTACTAATAAGTTTCTGAAATTTTATTACCGTTTTGGTCATCAAAAAAGAACAAAATATTCAAACAAAAACAGGGTTGCCAATTACTAATTTTTATGCTTCTCAGAACTTTTTTTCCCAAATTCTACAGTTGTGAAGTAGTCCATACAAAATTGTAAACTCGTAAGTTGTAGATATGCGCAGTAGCTATCTATCATTTTCTTTTCCGCAATATACAAGCGACGTTGGGTTTGAGTAGTAGCTGGATGGATGAGCGCTCTTTGCGTGTAGATGATGTAACGACCCTCAAATGGTTCGGATCCCAGTAAAGCTTTAGTAGGTTCATTCCGTTACGTGACCTTTACGAAGGAGGTTAAACAACCCCATTACACAATGAATGATGATGATCATGATGATCATGATCATCATTATCATTATGATCTTGATCATGATGAAGATCAGCGAGATCTACAAACCTCAAACGAGTTAATTGTGTAGTGACGGAATTAGTTTTGTGCGACGCGCCACGGAACTTGCGACGCACCACGAAACTAATTCCGTCATTGCGCAACAACTCTTACGAAGATAGGATTAAAGAGTTAGATTTGCATTCACTCGAGACTAGAAGATTAAGGGGGGGGGGAGCTTATTGAAGTTTTCAAAATCGTTAATAAAATCGATAACGTAAATTTTGACAAATTGTTCATTTTCGATAATAGCAATACTCGTAATAACGGATTTAAATTACGTGGCAGACGTTTCATTACTAACATCGCTAAAAACTTTTTTACCTTTAAAGTAATTGATAAATGGAATAATCTTCCCGCGTACGTCGTGAACTCTACCAGCGTTAATATGTTTAAAAACCGTTTAGATAGGCATTTTAAAAATATTAACGTCGTTTAAAATAAAACAATTAGCAACAGGAGCTCTCCGGGTAATGGTCGAGGTTTGAATCTGTTGACGATTAATGCCATCTTGTGACATGCCAGCGTGTGATATGCCAGCAAAAAAGTTATATTAAAAAGAAAAAAATTAGACTAACACGAACTTAGATGTAGCTCATAGCGTAAACTAACCCACTTTTTTTTAATATTCTTCATACTTTTTTTTTTCTTATCCTCTCTTTACTTGCATGTCTGTAGTTTGCATGGTATGACAGTGTTTGAGTTAAGACTGTGTTTGCATGGTTTGTAAGCGTTCTTATTTTACTTCTTTTCATCTTTCACCCCTTTCCTATTCTCTTCGACTATTTTTTCGACTCGTCGGCAGTGGCCGGCGGATGATGATGGTGAGTCTTTCTCTCTCTTTTTCCGAATGAATGTTAACCCACGAATGATAGGTTTTGCTACTTACTTAACCCCTTATTCTCTTCTTTTACCTCCCTATTCTCTTCTTTTAACCCCCCTACTCTTTTCTTTCTATCGGGCTAACCTTAGAGTGGATCTTAGGGTCTTTGTTAGTTTTAGCTTCTGTAGATCTGTAGATCCCCACTCGTATAAATTTAGATAAAAAAAAAAAATGTTAAAGGCAGGAACAAGATGCTTTGCCTGGCCATAACTTTCCTGATTTTGAAGAACAGTGCTTTGCACTTCCATCGATAAGACGTTAACAGTCGTTGTTCCGTGTGCCAGATGAAGAAGATAACAAAAAAAGTGTATAAATGAACTAACTTGTTTAACAAATTGTCAAAGAAAAAGAATTGATTATGTGGTTACGTGACATGGCACACCAAACGTTAATATTTGATGAATCCCGTTCGTGGTGACCACTTAATTAACTCCCCACCCCTACTTTGGACGTTTATCTCTGGGGTTATGTTAAAACGCTTATGTATCATGACAAACCCAAGAAGGGATATGGCAGAACTCGTCAAAGAACTGGAGGTCACAGGATCCATTCCACAAGAGCATTTTTCTCATGCTCGAATGGAGTTTGAGCGTGGAATACCCACTGTGGCGACAAATGATGGTCATCAGTAGAAGTGCCTAAACCTGGTTGGACAATTGGAAACGTAAACTAAAACAAATTGGCACTTTGCCACTAGTAAAATGCTAAGTACAGTAATTATTGCTGTTTCTGTGTATGCAATCTAGACATTGGGCCGATTATAATCATAATCTTGTAATCGTAGTTAAATACGATTACGGCGTATTCACAGTCGTAATCGTAATACAAATATTCATACCTATGTAATCATAATCAAACATTTTCAAACACTGTAATCATTCTTAATCGTAATTCATCTTCTTCTATAGTTCCTAATCATAATTGTAATCGTAAGCCATCCAAAAACTCATCGTAATCTTTGATTACAGTATGATTACGAGTGAATTACATATATTTGAGTTACAGGATTGTGGTACTCGTGAATTGACGTTTTCATTTTTCTGGCTGGCTGAGACATGCCTGTGCCAGCCTACTGTGCCAGAAGACATCCTGCCCCTGGTCTACTGGAAAGACCATCAGGATACATTCCCATAGCTCTGCATCCTTGCCAAGTCCTACCTTGCCATTCCAGCTTCGTCTGCACCAGTGGAGCGACTCTTCTCTGTTGCAGGAAAGGTGTTTAGGCCAGAAGGGTGCGGGTTTATTGACAGCAAGTTTGGGGAGCTCATGTTCATTAAGCGCAATAAGCACTTTATGTCCTATGATAAGGGTATTTGGTGTAAGAAGAGTAAGTTAACTATGACGCGCTAGAAATGGTTGTGTTACCTTTATTCTAATCTCTCATTAACATAATGTGTGGTGAGACTAATGTATAATTTTGATAAAGTTATGTTATACAGGGTGAGCGAAAAGTCCCTGTGCACCTGTCAACTTCCAACACAGTGCAAGTACAAGTTCATTCACGTCTTGCAGGTGCACAGGGACTTTTCGTTCACCCTGTACATTGTGTATAATAATGAAGAAATGTTTGTCTTATTTAATTTCATGTAAAAACATAATAAAAAAAGGTCAATTTTCAATCTATTAATTTTTCTAATTATGTAAAATCAAAGTAAGCAAATGTAACTTATATTATTTTAGCTGTAATCATAAATGTAATCGTAATCCAGGCAAATAAACGTAATCCTAATCGTAATCAAATGTATCGAAACCAATGTAATCACAGTCGTAATATAGAAAAGTCACTGTAATCATAATCCAAAATACTAATATTTGGATTACGTAATCATAACCGTAATTAAGAAAAATAATTATTGGAAATCTTAATCACTCGTAATCATACGTAATCAATCGTAATCATTACGTAATCATAATCGTAATTAAGAAATATAATCATTGGAAATCTTAATCAATCGTAATCATTACGTAATCATAACCTTAATTAAGAAAAATAATTATTGGAAATCTTAATCACTCGTAATCATACGTAATCAATCGTAATCATTACGTAATCATAATCGTAATTAAGAAATATAATCATTGGAAATCTTAATCAATCGTAATCATTACGTAATCATAACCTTAATTAAGAAAAATAATTATTGGAAATCTTAATCACTCGTAATCATACGTAATCAATCGTAATCATTACGTAATCATAATCGTAATTAAGAAATATAATCATTGGAAATCTTAATCAATCGTAATCATTACGTAATCATAACCTTAATTAAGAAAAATAATTATTGGAAATCTTAATCACTCGTAATCATACGTAATCAATCGTAATCATTACGTAATCATAATCGTAATTAAGAAATATAATCATTGGAAATCTTAATCAATCGTAATCATTACGTAATCATAACCTTAATTAAGAAAAATAATTATTGGAAATCTTAATCACTCGTAATCATACGTAATCAATCGTAATCATTACGTAATCATAATCGTAATTAAGAAATATAATCATTGGAAATCTTAATCAATCGTAATCATTACGTAATCATAACCTTAATTAAGAAAAATAATTATTGGAAATCTTAATCACTCGTAATCATACGTAATCAATCGTAATCATTACGTAATCATAATCGTAATTAAGAAATATAATCATTGGAAATCTTAATCAATCGTAATCATTACGTAATCATAACCTTAATTAAGAAAAATAATTATTGGAAATCTTAATCATTCGTAATCATACGTAATCAATCGTAATCATTACGTAATCATAATCGTAATTAAGAAATATAATCATTGGAAATCTTAATCAATCGTAATCATTACGTAATCATAACCGTAATTAAGAAAAATAATTATTGGAAATCTTAATCTCTCGTAATCATACGTAATCAATCGTAATCATTACGTAATCATAATCGTAATTAAGAAATATAATCATTGGAAATCTTAATCAGTCGTAATCAACAACTGTAATCGGTCCTATGTCTGATATGTACTGTAGTACTTTAACATAAGCCTATCATGGTATGCTCGCGATTTTGAATATGGCATTCTTCCTCTCTCTGATCATTACAAACTATTAAAAATGCAAAAGAGAGTTGAAAATACTGTATTAAATATCCTCTCGGGCAACGTTTCTCAACCTGGGGGGTCGCGGGAAGTGCTCAGGGGTTCACGGTGTTTAGGTGCTTAGGGGAAAAAAATCAGCTTACAGAGAAAAATCAAGGTTTATTTTTCCATCGAAAGTAAATATATATATATATATATATAAACAACAACAAAAATAGAGGGAAAAACTGGTGCAATCTTACGGATTTACAATAAAAAATTTTCAGTTCGTCAACCAACCAAAATTCCTTTATCCTTCTATAAGAAGAAAGTAATTACCCTTTTATTAACATCTTATTAACATAATATGTTCATAAAAGAATGAAATTAATGAGGATGAGTTGCTTAGGTCATAAAAAATAAAACCCTAAACACTCGTACGCCCTTAATCAGAATGTAAACAAAAGAAGTATTGATATTTGTAAGAAAAAACATTAGTTAATTGGAGAAATACATGATGATATTTCAAATTTAGTATAAAATTGAATGGAACATTATGGAAACTCAGGTTATGGAATTAATAGCTAAATTACAGAGCTGTATAACAACATACACAGACTTGACAAAGGTAAATAGACACCACGTGGTGACTGTCCTTAACCCATTAGTGCCGAGAGGTCTTTCCCGATACTGAATAAAATTGTCTGGCGTTAGCCAGAACAAAATCAGTAAAGTGCCGCTCGGCACTAATGGGTTAAGTGAACAAATGTCAAAGCTCATCAATGGAGTGCCAGAACGTGCGTCACCTTTACATAATTCAAAGGGGAAAATGAACACAATTATAAATATATTCATTCAATAATCTGTTATTATTTAGTGAATTTTATTATGAAATCAAGAACTATGGAAAAAACTGAAGGTGTCTATCTACTTTTGTCATCCCTGTGTATTAGGTCCCGGGAGAGGGAAGCGCATGAGGTGTCAAAGCACTACGGTCCGGGCTAGTAGATAGAGAAGGTGATTTGGGGATAAAGGGAGCCCATAGTCAAAAGTAGTACCAGGGCCCGTGATTTCTGTCCCGAACCTTGTTCTGTATACTATGTATTCAATACTAAATGTACACATACCTATCCACGAAGCTCATTTCCCCACTACGTGAAGTGAGTGTGACCCAAGGTTCACCTGAGCCCGAGCAGAAACAGAGTGAATAGTCGGCCCAAACCTACCCGATGCCAGCAGCAGGGAGCGAACTCAGAGTCTCAACGCCCAGAGCCCGACATCAACCACTGAACTACCAGACACTCCTATACATACAGTACTCACTCAGTTATCAGTTATCCATGATTGAGGGGCGGTCCATGATCACGGATAACCTGATTTCGCGGTTAACTCAATATACAATGCCGGTGGGTGGGTGGTGCAGCTGCTGGTGCCCGCCACCACTGATTGGCCTCTCACCTCACGCGTCACCACACAATGTATTACCCTATTACAATTAAGTAGTTTGAACTCTTCACAAAACGTAAAGATATGCGAAGCCACAAGCGTAGATATGTACTCTGTGATGCGCGGAGAGGCACTGACTGATGCGCGTTATGGTGGGCTGGCGGAGGGCGAGCCGCGAATGTAAACACCGCGCCAAATCACGATTAAATCGGTGTCATGATCATGGATAAGCGCACAATGGTCACAATTAGTAAATCACGGTTAACTCGATTCACGATTGACTGAATCACGGATAACTGTATGATTACTGTATATAAAAAATATGTGAATAAATAGATACATAGAAATATGTTATAAAATTATAGCGTATCACTGAACTGGTTACATGATAGGCGAAAACTATGTAACACTGACAATAGTAAAGATTGCACTTCTGCAACTCTGTTCATGATGCCGAGCTAAGATTACCAACATTACCGACACTATCAACATTACCAAGATGTCTATTTAAGCGGGATTTGAAACTGAAGTTGGATGGTGCCTGTTTGATTAGCGTACGAAGGTTATTCCACAGTGAAGGATCGACTTCTGACACTGTCTATCTATCTATCTATCTATCACTGTCTATTCTATCAGCATGAGATCGTCTCATGTTTGTTTGCGGGTCGTCATTATTTCCAGAGATTCATGTCAAACTTGAGGTTGATGGTTAGGAGGAAACTATAGCACTCAGTGAGGAAGATAGTTTATGCATAACTTTACATGCAACTGTGCAGATATCAAACTGCAGTTTCAAGAAGTTACATGGTCGTTTTTCAAAATCCACGTGTCACATTGGCTGCAACATTTAAAAATTTTTGAACCTTATTTAGTAAAGTTGAGGAACATCTACTGTAAATGAAATACTGTATGCTTAGGATAGGTAACTCATTACCAGACTATCTCGTTCTCGTCGCTATATTGAAGGTGCATTTTAGATTTTTCAATTAGATTAAGGTGCCCTTCGCTTTTCTACACATTGTATTTACTGTACATGCTCTTCAAAAGACATGCGTTTGTCCAAATTGGTTCTGCATTTTTGACTGACTTAGAAATTGTTATAATCATAAGTATCCCATTTTATTTGAATTTCTAAATTTGTCTTCATGTATCGTTTTGATCTTAAAAACAACTCTCTACTTCACCAGGCCAACAAATCAGGCAACATATCTGACCTCCGTGAAATGAGGAATCATCGTACGGAACACTTGAAAGGTTGAAAGGTATGAACTGCGTTTTACTTGGATTTATTCTCAAGGTTATGTTGTTGTACTATCGTTTCAAGTTAGAAAAATCTGTTTCTGTTTTTATTATTTTATTCCTTTAATTTAGCTTGCTTCACTGGAGAAACTGAACATCATCGGTTTATTCGTAAACTTCGTAATATCATTACTAAAAACAATGAAAATGATAAAACCCAAGAGTGAACCTTGTGGAACGCCATAACGTGCTCGTTTATTATTGGAGAAATAATTTTTTATTTTGACGGATTGGCGTCTTTCTGTAAGATGGCATTCGAACCAAAATTTATGTACATTAACCGCATTCAGGTTTTTTTTTTAAGTAGGTTATCTTGAATTACTGTGCCAAAAGCTTTGAAGAGGTGCAACAGAGAGAGTAGTGTCATTACACTGTTCTCTATTGTTACACATATTTCTTCAGTTATTGTTACGAATGCTGTCTTAGTAGATAGATATTTTCAGTATCTGTGCTGAGATTGCGAAAAATAGGTTATTTGATTCACGCTGATTTATTACCAGTGGTGGGCACGCGCAACGATTTTTGTAGCGCCGCAACCGCAACCGCAACTCTGCTGAAATAGTTGCGCCGCACGCGCAAGCGCAACCCTTTTCAAAAAGTTGCGCCGCAAGCGCAAGCGCAACCAAAAATGTTGCGCCGCAACTTTTTGCGGCGCAACTGCCCACCTTTGTTTATTACCCACCTTCCGAATTTTCCTATATTTTTTAGAGAGAATCATTAGGAGAAAAACCGGTCTCAATCATTAGGAGAGAAACCATTTTCATGTACTGGTGTTACAACTGCGTGTTTCCACAGTCTAAGGAATACACCGGTACCTATCGAAATCGTAATCTCACTAACTGTTAGTTTATCCTTGCTTTACATTTGTTAACCTTTTAATATTTGGTTGAATATAGACCAACCACAAAGCAACGCATATAGATAGTCAATTTTACTGATTTGATTTATTTGCACTCACTGATGAGAAGCCCAATTCGCATAACTGTCATAACCAGTGGCGGCTCGTGACTAAAAATTCTAGGGGTGCTGTCTCTAAGAATGGGTTGAAATAATTACTGAAATAAAAGGATGAGCATTGAGCAATGAATAAAAGTTTCAAAAGTTATTGAAAAAGTTATTCAGTGAGCTCATCCTTATATTGTTCTTGATTATTTTAATTGTAAATAACAAATTTAGGGGTACTGCTGCAGTTCCGCAGTGCCTACCGACGAGCCGCCACTGGCACTCATAACCGCATAAGTATGAGACTGTAAACGAAATTAAAACTTTCATAGTTTCAGACACCAGTTCTGAGTATTTACTTTTTCGTGGTATCGAAAATGTACATAAACTTTTCTAATGAAATTGACACCTGTAGAGTCTTGTCGGAAGAAAGTTCAATCATTTTATCGTGTAAGTTTCCCGCAAATTCGGCGGACTCTACCACCCTTTCATTGAACGGATTAAGTATCCACTTCTTACCAAACTTTCTAGCATCACGTGGGAAACAGTTGGGAAGCTGTTTTTGCAGTTGAAAGATGTGTTGCATCATCATTTAGGGAAAGGGGGCCACGAAATACTTTTATGACCAAAGGGTGTATCAGCTAAAAATGGTTGAGAAATCCCGCTCAAGGGCCTAGCCCCTAGGCTTAACATTAATTAACATAAACTGTTTTGGAATTTTTAAACGCATGACGGACTTCTTTTCTTATTTTTATATCATTTAGAAATAAGTTCACTGGCTACATATCTATAGTTTTCGTTTGAAATGAAAGATTAAAAAAAATATGATTACCCCTCTTCTGTAGCATTGTAGGCCTAAGTATAAATAAAAGAAAATCTATTTTCCTATATTTAAACTCTATATATATATATATATACACACACACACACACACACACACAATATAATTTTGATTTCATAATACACAAAAAATAACTTACTGAAACTATACATTTATTTTCTGTGTAAATGAATTATTCCTGTATGTGTGAGAGAAAAAAAATATATGTATGTATGTAACAGTATTCGGATGTGAGCTTACATATCCAACTCAAAACTACACCACGAGATGTATTCCATATTAGAAAGATGTACAAACCAGAATATATAGGTCTTTTGGGGCTCATTTCAACAAAAAACCATAATATAAAGTAAGGAATTATGTATAACCACACACACACACACACACACACACACACACACACACATACACATGTTACTTTCGTGAAATAATTTTCATATATATATATATTAGTGGTGCACCGATTAATCGGTATCGGCACCTGGCATGCCGATATTAGGAAAATACCTTGCATGGCCGATTAATCGGCATGCAAGGTGCCGATACCGATTAATCGGTGCACCACATATATATATGTGTGTGTGTGTGTGTGTGTGTGTGTGTGTGTGTGTGTGTGTTGTGTGTGTGTGTGTGTGTGTGTTGTAATAGCTATTACATTTAAATCGTTCTCGTAAACAGATGTGACTTAATTCCTTTAAAAATGTTTTGTAACATTTGATAAAAATCGTTGCACTGTTGCATTGTTTTCGTGCGATGAAATCGTGCAAAGTGGGCAAAAAGACGTCGCACGAAAAGTCGGGCAAAAGTCGGTCGAGAATCGCGCGAAAAATTCGGGCAAAACACCATGAAAATCGTGCAAAAAATTTGCACGTTGATATTTGATATTTATGGCGTGCTCATCTCGATTCTAGAGCGCCATCCGACAATGCATAATGCGAGGAGAGAGAGAGAGAGAGAGAGAGAGAGAGAGAGAGAGAGAGAGAGAGAGAGAGAGAGAGAGAGAGAGTGGCTTATGCCCGAGTGAGAGGTGGGAGAGTGGTCGATATAGCGCAGGTGAGCGCCATATAGCGATGGGAGAGGGGCGCTTGGAATTTCAGGAATGTTCGGAATTCGAGCGATAAGCTTTGATGGAATAAACGTCAGTATAGCGCTCAGGTCGAGATCCGCTTTATTTTCGCCCCTGCATCCACCTAACCTCTCTCTCTCACTCTCTCTCTCTCTCTCTCACTCGTAACTCCAAGTCCCTGCTTTTCACGGGGGAAATAATTGGAATCCAAACAAAAACGTAAAAAACGTTCAGATAAAATCAACGAAAAAATCAACGGTTTTGAGATCAAAGTCGAATGAAATTAATTAAGAAAATTACTCCCTGAGAGACGCTCGCGAGACTCGACGATATCCAAACTCCAAATCGAGTTATTATATCGAAAAATAAGACTCGACCAATAAGATAATAATTTTATGACCTTTGTAACTCGATAATGATTGTGCGGATGCGTTACTCACAACACACACACACACACACACACACACATATGTAATCAATATCTAAACGTTTCGTGTTTTTCAAGGCACAATGGGTTTGAACCTTCCATGGGTCACTGTAACAAAAAACAACAACAACTTCAGAAAAACAATAAAAGTGACAGATTTTTACAATATTTTTACAATATATTTACAGACAATTTAGATACTTGATATGACTTTAATATATTCACATTATTCTAATCTGAATATGCCGTTGAAAGCATGGAAGCCTTTTAGGCAAAGTTGATGAAATTCAGTTTATTTATTACATAAGAGAAGTTAAAATGGCAAATATTAATAATAATAATAATAATAATAATAATAATAAACACAAGGTAAAAAAATGACAAAAGTATTGTTTGATTATTGTACACAATTTTAACTAAAATGATCAATTGTATATTTAATAGAAAATAAATGATTTTTAACAAAACAAAATTAGGATAATTTATGAAATTAAAAGTGATTAATGAAATTAGCATATTTTAGATGTTAATTATAAAATGAGAACTTAATTACTATATTAATAATGGCAGTAGTGAACTTATACATCAGTAGTAGCTAATGAGGTACTTCTTTTGATTTGCGAAATACATTTAGTGATGAAGCCTGTCTGATATTTATAGGAATTACGTTCCATACATCTACTCCTTTGAAAGAGAGTGCATTTCCTACAGTTTCTATTGAGCAAATGGGTTTGCGTATAAAGTCCCTTTGAGTAGGTGATACATATTGATTTTATTGATAACTTTGAACATATTGACAGCGACATTGAATCTTTATAAGTCATTTAATTTTAAAATATTTATCTCTTTAAACATTGGAGAAGTGTGACTTTGTCTATTGCCATTATTCAAGGGAGAGTTCACAGACATTTTTTATGAATGACTTCCAAAGAATGTTTTATCTATTTCTTTGAGTTACCCCATGTTGTAATACGATATAATAAATGTGGAGGGATGAAGGAATAAAATAGGATAAAGAGGGCGTTATGGAGAAGTGGGCAAGTCTTTTTCTTTTTAGTTTAAATGATAAAAAGAGAAATCTTGATGTTTTGGATTTGATATGTTCCGCACGACTTTTAAAATTTTGTTTTTCGTTTAAATTAATACCAAATACTTTAATTTCATTCATCTTTGCAGGAATAGTTTCCTCAATTGTTATTTGATGGTTTGTATTAATATGTTTTGTGGTAATAATCACATAAGATGATTTTGTCAAGTTCAATAAAAGTTTATTAGCACACATCAATTTATACATATGATCTCATTGCTTGTTCGTTTCATTTATTAGATCTAAATTATGATGGGAAGAAGTAAGTGTGGTATATATATATATAATATATATATATATATATATATATTATATATATATATATATATATAAATGATACGTAAAACATATATATATACAGGTGTCCCAAAAAAAACTATATACTCTTTATAGCATCATATATTTTATAATTTAAAAAAACAAACAATATATTGTTATAGCAATTGCCAATGAAAGGTAAATTAGTAATCTAAGTGATCAAATGTTATAGCGAGTTGTTTGCATATAAAATTTAATTAACTACGCCAAGTGCTCAAAATGTTCTCCGGCGGCATGAATGCACTTTCAATACAACAAAATCGTGTGGTCTGATGAAGCTACCTTCAAGCTGAATGGCCCAGTAAATCGACACAACTGCAGGTACTGGTCACTTGATAATCCACACGTTTATGTGGATAAACATGTTAATTTACCAGGATTAACAGCATGGTGTGGTTTATCATCCAGGGGTTCGGTTGGACCATTTTTCTTTAATGGGACAGTTACCGGTGCCGCATATCTCGACATGCTGCGGACAGAAATTATACCTGCAGTTCGGAAGTTGTTTGGAAACGACGACTTTTACTTTCAACAAGATGGAGCCCCCCCCCCCCCCCATTATCATTGTGATGTCAGAAGGTACCTCGATGAAACGTTGCCTAACCGTTGGATAGGACGAAGAGGAAGCGTTGAGTATCCTCCACGTTCACCGGACTTGACTCCACTTGATTTTTACTTGTGGGGCTACCTGAAGGATGCAGTTTATGGTACAAGACCCGCAACACTCGAACACCTTAAGGATGCAATTAGGGAAAAGTGCGGGACCATCACAGCATCCACATTAGGCCATGTCTGCGAATCAGTTAGTCGACGCATTCAAAAGTGCATTCATGCCGCCGGAGAACATTTTGAGCACTTGGCGTAGATAATTAAATTTTATATGCAAACAACTCGCTATAACATTTTGATCACTTAGATTACTAATTTACCTTTCATTGGCAATTGCTATAACAATATATTGTTGTTTTTTTTAAATTATTAAATATATGATGCTATAAAGAGTATATAGTTTTTTTGGGACAACCTATATATAATATATATATATACAGGGTGTCCCAAAATGAATATAGCAAAAAGAAAGTCAAATAACTCTTTTGGTAATTGATATAATGAATTGGTTTTTACATGAATACAAGGGTTAAACGTATAAATTTTAGTTGGTTTGAATATTGATTGTCACTTTCTTTCTTTTCACAATAAACCCCATTTTCCAGAATAATGACGGCTACATTTCACATATCGGGCAATATTAATCTGCACAATTGTAGGATTTGGGGAGAGGAAAATCCTCATGAGCTCTATGAACATGAAAGGGATTCACCTAAAGTTAACGTACGGTGTGGCCTGTCAAGTTCCCCATTTATGGACCCTATTTTTTTGATGAACGCACTGTCACCGGCATTTCGTACCTTAACACGTTACGAGAGTTCTTTATTCCACAATTGCAGGAAAATCCTGGCCTGCTACAAAGAGCTTTCTTTCAACAGCATGGAGCACCTCCTCACTTCGCTCGCAGTGTTAAAGTGTTTTTAAATGAAACTTTCCCTGGACGATGGATAGGTCGGGGAAAACCTATGAAATGGCCGGCCCGTTCACCCGACTAACACCTTTGGATTTTTCTATGGGGTTTCTGAAAAGTAAAGTCTACACAGCAAACCAAGAGACATTGAAGAACTTAACATCGTATTGTTGATGCAGTGACATCCATCCCTACAGTCGTACTGGAAAAAGCTTTTCGAGAATTTGAACGCCGCATACGATTGATCATAGTGAAGGATGGACGACATGTAGAAGTTTATCAATAATTTGAGAAAAGCTAAACAATACCATAATGAATTAAAGTAAATTAAACTTATACGTCTAATGCTTGTATTCATGTAAAAACTATTTCATTATATCAATTAGCGCTAAAATTATTAGACTTTCTTTTTTCTTTATTCATTTTTGGACACCCTGTATATTTAGATTTTGGTACCAGTATCAGTACCACTCGTTCAAAATTTCAAATACCAGTACCAGTACCAGTAACTTAAAAGCAGCTGGTATACCACATAATCTGGTGGTATTTTCACTTACAACATCAACCCTATCCTGATCCTCTTCAAGTAACCTTCGCCGAGTTTCTTGATACTGTAGGGGCCCTACAGGAACTATTGTAGTTTTAGTTTTATTACTGAATTTCTAAAAGGTAAATCGAAACGACCAAATCCTTTAGTAGAAGCTCCTCAAATAGTTTCTGCCCTTCCTCCAACTGAGATCAATGTGGAGAGGCTCTTTTCATCTATACACTTCATTCTCAATGGTTTGAGGTCATCTTTGTCAGAAAACTCCTTAAATAGCATTTTGTTTTTAAGTCTAATCGACTTAACTGAAGTAGACAAAGGTTTTTGGATCACCCGAAGATCAGGGCCCCCAGCCTCAATTGCCAAATGATATTTTCATTAAAACTAACGAAAATAGCACGACTTAACCTAACCAATTGTCGAGGGCGTACAATTGACCTAACCGGGCATTCATTTAATTTATTATTATATTTGGTACTGTAAAGCATAAAACAAGACGGTTATAAATTTTATTTAGTTACCGTATGCATATATAAGAAATAGTTAGTATTTCATTTTGGCAATATCAAAAATAGATTCTACAGTGATCAGAAGGTTAAAAATTTCTTTAGTTATCCATATATAAAAATAGTATTTCATTTTTTTAATATTAAAACTACAGAGTGTCCCATAAGTCCGGCATCATAGGAAAAATAATAAAAAAAGGCAAAACAAAAGCTTTTATTTACAGAATGTGCTCAATATGTATTGTTCCGTAGCCCATTCACAAAATTCCATCCGCCGGTCGGGATCATCTTCGCTTAATTTCTGCAGGATCTGAAGTTTATATGGATGTCATTTGTGAGCCTGAAGAATGCGATGGATGCTACTTTTCGACACTCCTGTCTCGGCGGACAATCGCCGAAGAGACTTATTGCGACTTCTGTTAAAATGAGCCAGGATAGCAGTCGCTGTATCATCGTCAGTGGACCTCCTTGAAGGTCCACTGCGTGGTTTATCTTCTATGGATCCTGTTTCCTTAAACTTTGCAACAAGTCTGCTAACACAACTCTGTGTTATTGGCTCGCGGTTTGGATGCAGTCTGTTAAATTCAGCAGCGGCCTCTCTTTGACTTCGATTTCCTATGAGTAGAATTATCTGGATTCGTTCTTCCTTGCTCACAGACATTATGGCCTGTAGAAAGAGAAAAATATGAATGGTGCTACTGTAGTATGCGGTCTACCTACGATTGGTTAGGTTTAATCATGATATTTTCGTTAAAACTAACGAAAATATCATGACTAAACCTAACCAATCGTCAAGGGCGATTGACAATGGGATGTAAACAAACAATTAGTAAACAAGATAAGAAGCTATAATTAAAAGGTAGACCGCCGAATCGTAGGTAGACCGCATACTACAGTAGCACCAATATGAATTATGGTTTGTAGAAATAGAAAAATATGAATTTCTCCTATGATGCCGGACTTATGGGACACCCTGTAGATTCTAGATGTATAAAGCGTTCGTAGACTCTATAACTATTAGCCAATACCACAACTAGTACCAGTACCACTTACTCACAAATACCAGAACCAGTAATAGCACCAATTGAGTTACAAATTACATGTATCATACCAGTACCAGTATCATTTATATTGCTAGTACCCAGTCGTGACCAGGTATCCCAAAAAATGCCCCTATTTCTAAATAAATGTTCTAAGCTCAAAAAGGAATCTAGACACACACAAATGAAATAGGGATGTGAAACATAGTTTATTAACCTTAATTAGACAACATGTTCAATGTAATCGCTATGTTTTTCTAACAAAATTCAACCTTACACAAATGTTTGACTATTTTTGGAAATACTGTAACTATTACTGTAACTATTTCACTATACTGTAACTATTTCACTATACTGTAACTACTTCCCGCGGTTCAGCCGGGATGTTGTTGATTATCTCATAGACTTTGGTCATTAGTTCTTCAAGTGTCTTAGGTTTGGTAAAATAGATCCTCTCTTTTGTATATTATGGTGTTCCAAAGGCACTGTTTAAAATGCATTCACCTGTTTCCTCTTCCTCCATCATCAAAACACCTTTTCATCACCAAAGAAATGCGATGCAATGCATGCATGCATACACCCCAAATTTGAGGCCCTTGGCAAAATTTCCACCAATCCGTGACCAATGTACTGATTTCAGGTAAATAAAAAAAAAGCAAGTAACATGAAGAAAAAGAGGAGGGGTAAAAAAAAGTATTTTGCGTGGCCTTTGAAGGGGGCACCAAAGGTGGTGTTAGCCCCACCTTTATCAGCTTTCAGAGGGGGGGCATGGTCCCTTTAACCCTACCCTGGGTCCGCTAATGGATGTGAATTAGGAATAGTAATGGCCCAAGGATAGATCCTTGTGGGACTCCAGTAGTTAGTACCACCTTGTCGGATAAATTATCGTTTAATCTGATGTATTGATGACAATTTGACAGATACCATTTGAATCAATCGAGGATATTTGCTCTTATTATCTACATGTGAAATTTAGTGAATAAGATTTCATGTGAAATCAGTCTGCCAATTTAAACAAATTTATCAACTTAATCCTATCAATTATTATTTTAAAAGAAAAGAAATTACTCTGATATTTAAACAAAAATTCGTTCAACTCCTTTTTGTCTATTTAATTTTTTCCTTTTAATATTACCTGATGCCAGTTCAAGTATTAAAATTTAAATTTTTACAGGTGCTGCAGTATGTCAAATAAAAAATGAATGAGTTTGACCTAAACAATTACTCTCTAAAAGATAAAGAAAATGGGAAAATATAAGAACTATGGAAACACTTTTCCATAAATTTTTATGAATTCAATGGGCTTTTTTTTAAGTTTATTAATGTTTCAGGATAGAACTTATAAGGAAACCTATAAATATTAATGTATTCTAAATAAAAAAATTGGAAACTCTGTGAATAATGTACAGAAGGCTTTTAATTTGTAAAAATAATTATTCTTTACACAAAATGTAACAAAGAAAAAGTTTCCCTTAAAAATTTAGGTTGAAGCAAAGAAAATGGACGCTACTGGAAATAAAGAACTCGTGGATGACGGTTCTTTATTTGCAGTATCGTCCATTTTCTTTAGCTCTTATTTCATAAGTTTCGTTTCCAGTCATGCAATTTAAATTACAAAGTAGGATAAAAATAATAACCTATAATTAAAAACATATAAAACAAATTCTGGTTAAGACTAAAATTGACGTTTAACGGTTTTTAACCCGTAATTGGCTGTGCAAATCCAAGCGTTCCTACTTTATGTGATCTGCCAAACCTACCCAATTAATTAAGGGTTATTTGTACAAAATAGGAGTACTATGCTATGATAGAATTTTCATTGATTTAAATATAAGAAAATAATAAAGCATAATTTATGTTATAGAAAAATATGAGTACAAATATAATCAAGAAATAATTTAATTCACTAATTTAATATAATTATGATGTTAAATGTTTTAAAAACTTTTGAGATTATGTAAAGCCTAAGATGCCATTTATCTGAAGAACGAAAATAAATTGCAAAAACATGAACTACCTGCCAGGGTAATTTCCTTCATATTTTTTTTCATTTTCTTATGGTTAGACTACGTCGTAGTCAATGTAGTAACACCACTTCCCGTTGATCAGCGAAGGTAATCGACATTAGGTCTGGATAGTAGTTGGATGGAGATCGTCCTCTGCGCCCTTAACTATGTAGCGACCTGTGTGTGGTTCGGATCCCACGTAAAGCTTTAGTAGGTCTCCTCCCTCATATGACCATAGATGTTGCGAAGGAAGTTAAACAACCCCGTCATTGGTATTCTTCCAATCATGAAAGTAAAGGTTTTTCACCCGATGATTTTGGTTTCTGACTCTTCCCCAATTGTGATAATTGGCAAGGTAGGTTGAACTATTGCGCTGGCTATCTGCGATAGATGTACAGACAGGGGCGGATTAACTTTACTTGGGTCCTGAGGCTAATTTTATTTTGGGGGCCCTTTTCTAAAGATTTTTATTAACAATACATGTACATGTACAGTACATTGTACATTTACACGAATTATATGTACGGTGCTCAGGCTAATTGAGAAACAAACTTAAAAGAACCTTAACACGGTGTATTTTGCCGTTTGCCAAAACCAAACAGTATTAAACAAACTTTACTTTAGGGCCTATAAAACATAAAATAAAAAAGGGAATTTGTCAGTTTGTGCACTCTGTCATATTTAATCAAAGAAGTTTGCGAAATCTCGAATTATATCATCAAAACTCAGTTGATTGGGGGCCACCCCTCAAGCATAGGGGCCTGAGGCTTCAGCCTCAATGATAATCCGCCACTGTGTACAGGGCGTTCGATAAGTCCCGTCACCCTTATAAAATTTACATATTATAATACCAATTTTATTTTTGTGTGATTAATTGAATTTATACGCGATTCATTGACATTTTTTCTTTTCCAGGTATTAGAGTTGTGTGAACAATGGCAGACCAGTCCACTTACACTCTGGAGGAAAGGATAGTGATGAGCACATGGGCTCATGAAAGGTCACATACTGGCAAAACGATGCATGATATCCAGAATGATTTCAACACAAGATTAAATAAGGCTGCACCACCAAACATGATGGTATTACGCCGGGAGAAAAAGCTGTTTGAAACCGACTCCATCAAGGACAGACCACGGTCCGGAAGACTAACAACGCGAGCAGAACAATGTGAAGGTGTGATTGCATCGGTGGCTCGTTCACCGAAAAACTCACATCGGAAACTGTCACAAGAACTTGCAGTCCGCATGTCCACACTGAGAGATCACATGACAAAAGATCTCGGCATGAAACCATACCGCCTGTCATTTGTTAATGAATTAAGCAATACAGACATGCTGAAACTTTCTTGATTAGTAACTGTAATTACTAACTGTATTTACTGTAATTAAAGTAATTGTTGCTAGTGACTTGTTTCTTAAATTACTCCTACCACATATAAATACAATTAATCACACAAAAATAAAATTGGTATTACAATATGTACATTTTGTAGGGGGTGACGGGTCTTTTCGAACATCCTGTACAACGCCTTCTGGAATGATTCCTGAGGGACTGCTCTGCACGTGAGAGTACTAGTTCTCGAAGGAAATGTTGATAGTGACCTTGTACTAGTCCATCATCCACAAGCTTCTAGTATACTGCAGGTGTCCTACATGAGAACTAAAGCGGATCTTTTCAGTTTTATGAATTGTAAACATTTTAAATAAAAATACATTTTTTAAATAAAAATACATTTTTTAAACAAAAATACATTTAAAAAATAATATTCTTTTTTTGGAGAAATGAAGAGAAATTATAATATAATTTGCGTTCAAAGTACTAATCAAAGCGTAGCGTACGCTATTTTTACTTGATATGAGTCATCCTAATGTGGTTGGTTATAACAACTTTTTAAGAGAGGTACAGTAAGTTACCTAGCTGAGACACTAAACTGATCTTAACTATATCTAACCTAATTTAACCTAACTTAACAGCCAAACCTAACCTAACCTAACACAACCAAACCTAACCTAACCTAACAACCAAACCAAACCAAACCTAACCTAACTCAACCAAACCTAACCTAACCTAACAACCAAACCAAACCAAACCTAACCTAACTCAACCAAACCTAACCTAACAACCAAACCTAACCTAACACAACACACCCAAACTAACCTAACCTAACACAACACACCCAAACTAACCTAACCTAACAACCAAACCTAACCTGACACAACCATGAAAACTCTGCACGATATTTGTAACTTTTCAGTTAAAAAAGCCTAGGCTAGGCTTTTTCTCCAAAACAAGACTAGTACTTTAAAAGCAAATTATTATAATTTTTTTTAATTTTTCAAAAAAAAATCTTATTTTTGAAATTAGCAAATAAAAGTAGACAACAAAAATGTATTTTTATTTAAAATTTTTGCACTTCATAAAACTAAAAAGATCCACTAAAACAAATGTTCAAATTAATGTCTTGTTTTGAGACTTTTTTTTTATTGCAGGTAGAATAACACCTTATGGCTAATATGGAACGGAGTTACACTCCTCAGGAAAAAGCGGCGGAGACTCGGCAGCTCGCTGTATCACTGCCAAGTATACAGAGGGTCAACGTACTAACAAGGTTTCCGTACGTGGTTCATCACCACCGGTAGCGATAATGCTCTGTTTATAATTTTGGTGTGATTAAATTTACAATCATTATAATAATAATAATAATAATAATATGTGACATATCATGCATGAATCAGCACGACTTTTTGATGATGGAAAAAACTGCTCCCCACCAGGGTTCCAGTCCACTACCCCTCGAACAGAAAGTAAGGGCGCTAGCCATCACACAACAGTGAGATAAAAGTTCAGACAACCTGTCATGAAACCGACGAAACACATAGCCCTTTCCCGTCCAGAGACATTTTTTCATCATGAAAAATGGTGAGTGTTCACGTGTGATTTTCCAGTTATAGGACCCCAGCGTCGTCCCAGGTAATTTAAATGAAATGCTGGTCCATTACCTCGAGTATGGGAGAGTTAACACGTAAAATGCCTCTGGGCACAAAAGCGTTATGCATTATTACAGGTTATGTTAATTTTTATCCCGTCGCAGTGTAGTGGCTAGCGCCCTCACCTTCTCTTCAAGAGGTTGTGGGTTCAAACCCTGGTGGGGCAGATCTTTTCACATATGCACACAACACACACACACACACACACCAGGCTTTGGTTCAAATGCAGGCTTATGCATTTAAATGCAACTGTTTTAATTAATCAAATGCAAGTGGAAATTCAAATGGTATCGAACACAGCTGCATTTAAATGCAAATCCAATTTTCAAATGTTTTAGTCAATTGATAATTTATAATACCCACTACAAGTTACAAATGTTTATTCCAAATATTATAACATCATACTTTTACATGACACCCAAACAGTTGTAATAAAAGAAACAAGTATTTTCAGTACAAACTATTATCAGTACAAATATTATCATTTTTTAATTTTGAGATATAACTACTGTTTTTTTACAATATTTGTTTACAAGAGAGGTCCATTGCATTTGATGTACATCATTATCTCAAAGTTGGTATCAGTCAACCTGATACGATCAGGGCGGAAAATCTTGCCAGCAGTGCTAAAAATCCTTTCCACAGGGGCTGATGAAGCGGGCACACTAAGATATCGTTTGGCAAGTATTGCGAGACCAGGCATCCTGTGCGAATTGTCCTTCCAGTAGGAAAGTGTATTAGCGCTGCTGAACAAACACTTCTCAGTGAGGTATGTCTCAACCTCTGAAGTGTCCTCTTGAGTGTTGGGACTTTCATCCATGAACGCAAACAAGCAGACTTGCTTCTTTAGAGGTGATTGTGATGGGTCTCTGGCTTGAGCACTGCTGGTGCTGGCTACATTGGAAAGGAGGGTCATCAGGTCAGACCTGACTCGTGCAGCCTCCGACTGATCACTGCACCAACGTTGGAAAGTTGGAAATTAAATATCATTCTTACCTTGACGTGATTGAGAAAATTACTTGTAGCTTTGGTTGAACTTTTTATTTCTCTTCCACAGTCTTTGCATTTCACTATGAAACTGCCTGAAACATCACTGGGCACATCATAATGGTCAAAAACATTAGAGCGCTTAAAAGACATTTTGCACGTCACTATAGTATACCTGGCACTGAGAAACCCACACTAGAGAAATAAAAGAAGAGATCCTGAATCACTGTAAATTTTGGTCCGAACACAAGGACCCTCTTCAGCAGACTAACAATAAATTACAGACGGGATAGACAAAGAGAGATGGTGGAGCGACACACGGATCAAAAGCAGGCAGTTCACCGTGGGAATGACTTAACCTATGAGCAATGTTCCCTCTAAGGTGTGCGCGTGTGCGCGCGCACACGCGTTGTGAAACCCGCGCACACAGCAAAATAAAATGCGCACAGGCTCAGGCGTATCATGAGTCACGACAGTAAATGAAGTAATTTAAAAAATTTCAGTTTAATGAATTCTATAAAGAACAAATTAAGAAACTGCTTGAAAGAAAATCATTTGGACATGCTCATGCGAATTAAAAGTTACCTGAATGATGACGGATGTATTAATCTTCATAGAGTTTATTTGGAATGGGCAAATGCTAAAGATCGTAGGGAGAAATCATAATCATACTTAAATGAAAGGCACATTCATTTAATGTTATTTAATGTTATTTAATGTTTTGATTGTATTTTATTGAATTTTATTCCTATTTTGTGAATGGATAAAATCATGTATTAATCTTGATAGTCTATTTTAAATTGCTAAATGCTAAAAATTGTTTTGAGAAATGATAACTAAAATAGTAATTTTCAATTAATGTTATTTTTATTTTATTTCTTTGTTTTGTTGAATTTTATTTTACTATTTTTTATTTTATTCATATTTTTAGAATGGATAAAATGTTTTCTTTTTTAAGAATATATAATATTGTAAACAGATTTAATATGCATTTAAGAGTACCGTAATCATCAAGCTATCACCTTATGGAAATAATATTTATTAAGTATTTAATGTTTATATATATTTAATTTTGAAGCTAATAGCTCTCAGAAAAGTTTGCACAATTTTTCACCATGAATCTAAATGTATGCACAACGAAAATTTCATGCGCACACGGACTAAAAAAAATTAGAGGGAACATTGCCTATGAGGCAGGGACGCGGCGGCGGCGCCTTTGTGCTCCTAATCTCACTTGGGAATGGCCTAAGCTACGTGTCAGCGAGGTCTTTGAAACCGTCCCTCCCTCCCTCCGTCCATACCTTTGTATGAAATATGACCTTAAATAGATGTGACCTTTGTATAAAATATGACCTTAAGTAGATGTTACCTTTGTATGAAATATGACCTTAAGTAGATGTAACCTTTGTATGAAATATGACTAAGTAGATGTTACCTTAAGTAGGTGTGACCTTTGTATGAAATATGACCTTAAGTAGATGTGGGGTGGAGGGGGGGGGGGGAATAGAAAACTATTTTGATTAAAATGACGTGACAAACCAGTAACGACCAGTAACGACCAGTGTTCGTTCCTCGTGTTTCCAACACCAATTTAACACGATTTTAAAAGTTGCTCAAGAATGGATCAAACAAATTTGTCACTGTTGACGGTTTGCAAAACCCCTTTCAGTATTTTGATCATCAACGTTTCTCTTGAATTTTGCAGAGAGCTACTTCACCTCCTCGTTTGACAACTGTACCAAGATTTTCGCTCAGATTTAAATTGGATGAGTTTCCAGGCCATCGTCTGAATTTTAACTTATCCAAAATTGCTATGCTGATGTCCTCTGTGAAAACTAAAGAAAATTCCGCCCCCCCCCTCTCCCCGAAACAAAAATGGTACATAATTTTTTTTACACCCCTTAATATTGGTGTATTAATACATTTTACTTTACAGGGTATTCCAGAATGAACATACCCAAAAACATGTAATATTTGCTGCTTTATTTTCGCAGGTATCAAAAGGAAAACATTTGATTAAGGATTTTTGGAACTTTGTTAATAGTTGTCTCCATTTAATTTTTGATTTTGGCTCTCTTCTTCTTCTTCTTCTATGGGAGGGGCGCTTTTGCGGGCATTTGCCCTTGGCCCCTCCTTTCTGTATAAAAAAAAATTAATCGTAGTTTATGGTTGTTTCAAATCTTAATTTGGTTACCGTGACATAAAAATATGGACATTGAAAATATTTTCTCTGATTCCGGACTTTTCAAACACCCTGTACATCCATTTTCACTAGTTCCATAAATCAGCTTTATGTGGGATGCGAGCCATGGGTCGGTACATAATTTGGACGCACAGGACGGTCTCCCATCTAACTACTCTCCAAACCCAATGTCGCTTACCTTCGCTGATCGACGGGAAGCAGAGTTACGACAATGACCGTGACGTTTGCTTAGATCGGCAGCACACAGAATCGTCTTGCGACTCACGACTGACGACTCGGGTCGTGACGACTCGAGTCGCGTGTAATTTTACATTGACAGAATGGGAGTCGCGCACATGATGCAGCGACCGCGACGCGATTCCTCAGAAATCCCCAGAATCGCTTCGCGGTCGCTACAATGTACGGGGCTCCCATTCTGTCAATGTAAAATTACACGCGACTCAAGTCGTCACGACCCGAGTCGTGAGTCGCGAGACGATCCTGCTTGCGGCAGGTCTTAGGGAAAACAATTTCTATAGATTTTTCTTTGTAATTTTTTCATACTTATTTTTGTCGTTAACCAAAGTTTTATATTTTTACATTAAAACTGTTTACAATTTCTTGTAGGTCTACTCACTCACTCACTCACTCACTCACTCACTCACTCTCTCTCTCTCTCTCTTCACCTTATATTTACAATACAGATTAAATGCTTGTTTCTACCTCTTTTCTTCATGCTTTCGGCAGCGCCGTAAATGCCATAAATATTTGAACAAACTAACTGTGATTGGCCACTATCAACCCATTCACTCCATCGAACAATGGTGATTTCTGTGAACATAATCTTCACTCCAACGAAAAATGGTGACTTCTGTGATGAAGATAATCTTCACTCCAACGAAAAATGGTGACTTCTGTGATGAAGATAATCTTCACTCCAACGAAAAATGGTGATTTCTGTGATGAAGATAATCTTCACTCCAATGAAAAATGGTAACTTCTGTGATGAAGATAATCTTCACTCCAACGAAAAATGATGACTTCTGTGATGAAGATAATTTATAAAGTGTGAATTATTGTCTACTCTCATCCAGGGTGTGAAACTCACCAAAATTTTCTGATGGCCCACAGGACCAGTGAGTTTGGAAATCTACTGGCCCGTTGAGAAAACTACTGGCCCCCTCTGCTTACAATATAAATGCAAAAAAAAATGAATGGTATGGGGGATTGGGGCAATAAAATTCTAAACTTTAAGAGCTAAGAATCTAGGTGATGACTGATGAGTTAAATGTTTGATAAACAAGAATTCATGGATTTTATTCAATTCAATTTTATACAAATAAATCGAACTTTCACGTCTACACTTACGAGACCTCACAGTCATCACAGTCACGCACTTCCTCTAGTGTAAAAGCGATATCAGAATTACGAGACTCTTTTGATGCTTTCCTTCCATAAATTGTGGACGCCTTCCTTAAGGCCAGCGGGTTAAAACATCGCTGGTCACTCGGACCAGCTGACTTATGAAAATTACTGATCCGATGTGGAAACAACTGGCCTCGGGCCAACGGGCCAGCGGAAATTTCGCACGCTGTTCTTATCCCAAAAATACAGCTAAAAAAATAACATAAATAAAGCTAATTTTGTCTGGGGTGAGTGTAATAGGTCATTTTTCGTATCGTACTATTTTAAATTAGGTATTCTAGTCAGTGCCATATACCCACAACTTTCATTCTGAACTTACTCTAAAAGCGAGGGATACCCGTAGCCTCCGTGCTATAAGATGGTGTGGGGTCCTTAATAATACTTTATAATAATACTTCTCAGAGGGGAACGAAGGCAACCCGTTTGCATCCCTATCTGAGTTGCCCTGGTGGTACCTAAGAGTCAGGGACAGGTCAAAACCATCAACACACTCCTGTGGGTCAGGTCATGTTCGGTTCGGTTATGTCCTGTTAGATTAGGTTAGGTTTAATTAAATGAAGTGTCCATAGTTGTGATGTGTTAATATTTTAGGGCAGTTTCAAATGTAGTAGACCGTCGCTTTATGCGGGGGTTACGTCCAGAGAGAACCCCCCGCGTTGTGAGAAACTGCGTTAAGAGAACTTAACTAAACATTCCAAATTCTCGTCGTCATCATCGTCATCAAAACTGCACACCCCCGAGGCCAGCTATTCCTGGGTGCACACCCGACCAGGCTACTGTTTCGGGGATGGTATTGGAGTTTTCTTCACAATCTCATCGTCCGACCTTTGTTCGATGGAGGACGAGGGGAAGCCACGATAGCCACGAGGTAACTGAGCCGCATCTCGTCACGACAAAGAAATATGGGCAAAACATACGGTGCGAACCGTGTTATATCGAATCTTCCAGTGTTATGTAGAATATTGTACCACAAATTTCCAACCGTGTAATGTGAGATCGCGTAAAGCGAGGGTTCACTAATAGCGTGTGAGGTCACGGCAAAGGTCATGTGACGGGGGAGAGGGGCCCTGTATAACTTTACGGGGATTTGAACATTTACATCCCCTAGAAAGACAAAGAGAACCACCTTAATCGCTGAGCTACGACGTTCGGTCTGAGAATCGAACCGGGAACCGTCAGATTAACAGTCAGACGTTCTACCCTCCTAACAGAAAGTAAAACCAGCCCACAAACACCATTACAACCAAGCTATAGGCTGTCCTAAGCCAGTCTTAAAAATGGGGAATGGGGGGCAGTGACGAGCTCGCTGCACGTAATGTATTTGGATCGATCCAGCTCCCACTTTAAAGGGGACTTACGGACTTATTATTTATTTCGGTTAGTGACGGCGAAACAATCGCCCATCTCAATGACCCTTCGTGGCTGTAGGATATTAAACGGATCAACCAACCAACCAACCAACTAAGGGTTCGAAACACAAATGATAACCGTTTCGAACAAACGACATCTATCGATTAGGTTAGGTTAGGTTAGGTTAGGGGATCTATACCCATTTCGTTGACAAGACCGAAACATCGACACTAAAAAATTTAACCTAATCTTAACTAAACCTGGCCTAATCTAGCGTGACCTAACTTAATAATAACGCAACGCGTCGATAGAATGTCAAGTCGATCAGATGTCGTAAGGTCGTAGGTTAGGTTAGATTAAATTAGTTTCATAAAGCTTCGAACTTATGTTTTGTCGATCAAATGGGTATGCGAGTCCAACTGTTTACTCAAAATAAAAAAAAAAGAAGTTAATTGATATAAAATCCATTTCTGAGGAATCGGATTCTAATCGAAAAATATAAATTCTGGATTTGGATTCAAAATAAAAGAATTGATCCAATTCCTCAGAAATGAATTTTACATCAATTAACCTTTTTTTTTTTTTTTAATGTTGAATAAACAGTTGGACTCACATACCCATTTGATCGACGAAACATACTGTAACTTCGTTATTAAGAACAAAGACTCAATTCCGGAATCAATTCCAAATCTTCAAAAAATGTTAATGAAACTACTTTAACTGCATGACAACAGTATATATATATATATATATATATTATATATATACACTATATATATATATATATATATTCTCTTGACTGTTATTCTAGCATCAAAGCTAGAAAGAAAAAGAGACCATTTTAATTTCTTAATTAAATGTAAACGACAATACAATATATATATATATATATATATATATATATATATATACACACACACAGTATATATATGTATATATATATATATATATATATAGAAGGAGAAGATGGTACATGTTTATTGACAGACGTTGTACTCGTATATATAAAACCCTGGTGTAACCTTGGTTTTTCTTCTGCCCGAATTGTTCATTCTGACGAAGGTCAAACTCGTTACTGCATCTTAGACCTACAGTTTAATGTGGAATCCGAATCACGCCCCACCGGAGGGGGTCAGAAATTATAAAGTCCTCGTCTCGATCTCACGACCTCCCGATAAGCAGCAGCCAGTGTCTTAACCACTAGGCTGCCCACACAAGGTATCATTTAACTACCAACCAATTTTTTTTTATCGTGTGGAAGGATAAACAGCTGGGTTTTGCTGCGTGCCGCCTGCTGTCACTGGGTCTCGATCCCGGGGCCGATGGATTTGTAGTCAGCGACGCTAACCACTACACCACCGAGGCATATATATATATATATATATATATATATATATATATATATATATATATAAACACACACACGCATATATATATATATATATATATTAGTTACCCATTTTAATTAAAATATTTTTTTCTTCAAAAGAAAATAGTAAAAATTAAGAACTATTTCTTTGTTATTATTATCATTATGATCATTATGATCATTATCATCATTATTATCATTATTATGTTAATAAATTACGAAATACAAATTATTTAATAAAGAATAAAGTGCAATTTTAGAGTGAATTATCATGATTTAAAATTACCATGCGCACCGTGCATGGTCTTAAAATAATTATGGTCATACTATTTTAGAGGGGTGGGAGGGGAGGAGCGGGAAAGATGGGGGACTGCCAGGCATGGGGCATTGAGGTAGGGGGAGGGAGAGTGGTATGGCGACACGTAAAACTGGAACCAAGCCTAAAAAGGGAGCTTAGAATGAGAATCCCTTAAATTTATCCCAGATAGGAAATACCTCTTGGCAGACTGAACGGTCAAAGGTCACGGCGCGGGTACAAAATAAGGATATATATTTATATATATATATATACATATATATACTAAATGTATTCATTTAATATCTCTGTTATTATTTAGTCACTGTTATTATCAAATAGAAATCTATTGGGGGGGGGAGAAAGAAACCACACCGAGGATGTCTATTTACTTTGTCAACCGTTCGTTCATTGTTTCCTGCTGGAAGATATAATATAGCATAACATACATTACTAATGCATAGTACGCGTGCGTTGCTTACAGGAAGGCCAACATTACCGAATCCGTTTCTATATTGAGTAGGTCAGTGGTTCCCAACCTTTTTTGAAGCGATGGCCCACTAGAGCTAATTCGAATAACTCATGGCGTACCTCCCATGTTGCTAAGCTCGTATCATATTTATATAAGGTTTAATAAGCAAACTTTTTTTATTAACATTTATTAACATGATGCTAAAAGACAAGCAACTGGGCCATGGCCCACCGGTTAGGGACCAGTGGAATAGTCTTCTGCCAAGGAACGCTAGTTAGATATCGTCAACACTAACACAAATCCGTTAAAAATCGTTCACAAAATCGTATACTTTTTGAAGACACAACATTACGAGTTTTTTTTTACGATAACTCGTTAAAAAGTATGTCGTACTTTTTGTTTACGATAATTCGTTAAAAAGTATGTCGTACTTTTTGTTTACGATAACTCGTTAAAAAGTATGTCGTACTTTTTGTTTACGATAACTCGTTAAAAAGTATGTCGTACTTTTTGTTTACGATAACTCGTTAAAAAGTATGTCGTACTTTTGCTATAAATATGATGTTGTATTGCTTTGTATCACTCATCGGTATCGTATAAAACGTCGTTTTGTATCGCTGTGTATCTCATCCGCAGTTCCAAATGAAGAAAATGTCCGCGAATGTTAATAAATAATGAATAATTTTTCATTCTTTTGCAATCGTTTGTCATAATTGGCTGTCACGAGGGATTTTCAGTAACAAAGACAACTCTCTCTCTCTCTCCCTCTCTCTCTTATTATCGCTTGTAACTCCTTGTAACTCTCTCTATCTCTCTCTTTCGACAATCAACTAAATCTTTCCGAATCACGCAGACTGCCCTCATCATTGGAGAGAGATTTGAGTCATTTGACCTGTTTCGAGATTGCCTCTAATTTCACGGTGATTTTCAAACGCTTGACACTTATTACGAGGGAAGAGGCACAGCTGTTTCCCCTCGTGTCTGGTTGGTTGGTTGCAAACTGCAGAGCGAAGCTCCATAGTTCGATTCTCATACTCGATTAATCCGATTTGGGGGGAAAATCAGGGAGAGGACAAGTTCTGACATGAAGACACATTAGCATCCTACAATATATATATATATATATATATATATAAGGTGACGCAAAAGTCAGGAGTCAAAGGGTCATCATTGCATAAATTATACATTTTTGAACTAAAACCGTAATTTCTATTTAATAAAAACCAACTATGGCTGCTTTCACTCCTGACTTTTGCTTATAATGGTTAAGATACCACATGGACTGCTAAACTGGAGGTCGTGGGATTGAGTCCCGGTTCGGACTTCGTGATTTCCGACGTTTTTGGAAGGTCGTGGTTCGGATTCAACGTTAAGCTGCAGGTCGAAGATGAGGCGACAACCAGGGATAACCGCGATGATTATATTGTTAAATATTTTATTGGGGTGTGTGGGGGGGGAGTCAACGTTTCGGTGAAGCGCTAGTTCCCTCATCAAGGCTTTTATATAACGTAAATAAATGAATAAATAAACAAACCCGTAATAATCCTAAAATATTCACTGAACCATTTTTGGTGTTTTGGAAAAAATATTCAATTTTTGTAGTAAAATCTGTTCATTTTATTTTATTATCTCTCAACTCTGACCACTTGTGATGTTTGTCTTATTACGTCGTCGTGTATTGCTACGCTTATAGTAAGTGTGATGTTAATATTTTTTAATATTTTGTCTAATATTTAATTAATTATATCCAGTATACAATATTATACACAATATACAATAATTGTATAATATTTTTTAAGATTTCATGGAAACTATGCGTGATACGCCAAAATGAATAACATTTTCGGTATCAGCAGCGTCGGCTTCATATAGACAAGCTTTGTTTGTTACTGAGACAGAATAAAAGTAAAAATTTGTTGTTCACTGTTATTTACAAACGGAGACTCTCTCTCTCTCTCTCTCTCTCTCTCTCTCTCTCTCTCTCTCTCTGTTTATACATCGGTGCTATCTAGAGACTAATGTACGATCTCTGTGTGCATAGCGTAATTGTAGAGCTAGCTTATATATTCTCCTCTCCTGTAAAATGTTTTGGCTACTTTTCCGGGGTCAAGGTATTTTTTCAACCTTTTTCCGTACCAGCCTCTGTCGGAGAGGGAGCGGAAAGTGGGGAGAGAGCCTTATGCTTTCCTATCCATTGTTCTACTACTGTTAAAATAGTTAAAAAAATGAACCTGTTTAATAACAGGAACCTCCCCGAGTGGCCCAAAAGGTCTTTAAGGCTTCATCTTGTTCTTGTAACTCAGGGTTGTCGACCCGGCGGTGCATGCACCCCTTGGGGATGCACGGAGCATTTCCAGGGGGTGCTTGATGCTTGAGGGGTCCCTGGGATACACTTCTTTTCATGCTTTCCATTCTGTTCGACTCCATATATATATATATATATATATATATATATATATATATATATATAGAAGAGAGAGAGAGAGAGAGCTGAAATGAGTTGGTCAGGGGTGCACGGCTCAAAAAAGGTTAGACAACCCTGTAAATGGAACTCCTTGTAACTCTCTCTCTCTCTCTCACTCGAAAAACAACAACAAAAACAACAACAAAAACAACAACAACATGAGCGAATAGAGTTCCACGAATTTTGAAATTTAATTGAACAAATTCATATTTTGGTAAATACACAAACAAGAATACTTTGAATAAACCCTGAACGGGTTCTTTAACAACCTCGTTCGCAACCTCTAAGGTCATATGAAAGAGGAGACTTACTATAGCTTTACGCATGATCGGAACTGCGGGTCACTCCATCATCTGGACACTGAGCAACATCTCTCACCCAACCACTCACCAGACCCATTATCTCTTAACTTGGACTCCGGGAGGCAGTTGTACAACACTGGCCACGACGCAGTCCTACTTTGAATAACGAGTTATACTGCAGTTTGCGACCGACTAACGACGTCTAATCAACAAGATGAAACAATTGACAAGTTACGCTAAGTTAGGTTAGGTTAGGTTACGCTGGGCTGTGTTAGAGTGATGACTGTTTGGTTTTGTCGACGGAATGAGCATAGATTAGGCGACGGGCATCATTAAAATAGGGGCTTATAACTGAAGTGTGAATATATATATATATATATATATATACACACACACACAGCGGATTATACACATATATATATTATATACATATATACACAGTATGTGAATATATGTACAGTGTATATATACCTTACCTTACAACCTTACAAAGGTTCCACGTGATGATTTCTCACTTCGCGAAGGTCAAGCGTGTCGCCCCTCCTCTCGAGTTGGCCTGGTGAAGTAGTGAGTTGGATTCTTGCGCTCTCCACCTCACATAGCCAGGTACGCCCGGCTCATCGGGGATTGTTCTGAGCCAGGCGTCAAGTCTTCTTTTGAAGATTTCCACTGCAACTCCCTTCGTGTTTCTTAGGTCTTTGGGCAACTGATTAAATAGTTTTGGTCCTCTCACTACAAAACTATTTTCTTTCAGGGTTAAGGATGTTCTCTGTCTCGCCTTCAATTTGGGAATACGACACAGTCTACCGCTTCTACTTTCCACCGTTGTTTGGGGAGTTATGGGATTCAGAGTAAGATTAGGGACTAGTTTCTCCATTATTTTCCAAGTGTAAATAATGGTGTATCTCTCTCTTCTCCTTTCCAGTGAATATAGGTCTAGTTCTCGTAACCTTTCCCAGTAATTTAGTTCTTTGCACCCATTGATCTTGGCTGTGAAACTTCTTTGAATCCCCTCCAGCTGTCTAATGTCTTCTTTTTATATGGGGATGTTAGGACCGAGCAGTATTCCAGTTTGGGTATTATCAGGGTTTTCAGTAGAGGGATCATTACATTCCTATCCCTTCGTTTAAAAGTTCTCAATATCTGACCCGTTATTCTCTTTGCTCTGTTTACTGCTATCTTATTTTGTGTTTCAAATTTCGCATCATCTGTCATTACAACCCCTAAATCTTTTGCTCTGGAATTTCTCTGGACTTCCTGTCCATTTGGGTATAATATTCCATGGACTTTAGGACTTCTCTTTTTCCGTACCGTAATAGCTGAAATTTCTCGGTGTTAAACTTCATATTGTTGTCTTCCGTCCACTTGTAAATTTTGTTTATGTCGGTTTGTAGAGATCCTATGTCTTCTGGTTTTCGTATTTTTCTACTGATCTTTGTGTCATCTGCAAAGGATGTTACTGTGCTGTCTCTGGTAACGTCCTCATCTATGTCAGTTAGCATGATTATGAAGAGTAGTGGAGCTAATACCGTTCCTTGTGGTACTGAGCTGAGGAGCTCTGATTCTGATGAAGATACTCCTTGTACTGTAACGACTTGCCTCCGCTCACCAGAGCTGGGCAATTGCGGCATATTTTGCGGTACTGCGGTACTGCGGTACTACCGCAAACCGCAAACCGGCACCGCATAACGCAGTACCGCAAAGGATCGCTGAAAATACCGCAGTACCGCTACCGCATTCAAATTTCCGCGTACCGGTTTGGTGCCGGTTTGGTAGTTTGGTAGTACCGCAGTACCGCAGTACCGCAAAATATGCCGCAAATGCCCAGCTCTGCCGCTCACTAAGGAAATTATATATCCATTTCCCTACTTTTCCTGTTATTCCCATATATTTCAGTTTATGTATTATGATTCCATGGTCACACTTGTCGAACGCTTTAGCAAAGTCTGTGTATAGTACATCATAGTTTTCATTACTTTCAAGTGAATCAATAATGTTGTTGTAGTGTTCCATTAGTTGTGACAGGCATGATCTGCCTGACCGAAACCCGTGTTGGTTATCATTGAATTTTTTCTGAGTTTCCAAAAAGTCATAGATTTTCTGTCTAACAATTCTTTCAAATATTTTGGTGAGATGAGATGTAAGCGAAACTGGCCTATAATTTTTGGCCTCGGATCGATCTCCTCCTTTATATATTGGGACTATGTTCGCGCTCTTCAGGATGCCCGGTATTTCTCCCGTGTTTAATGATCGTCTCCATATCCAGTATAGGATATATATATATAAAACTTATATATATATGCAAAATATCCCCACCAAGGTTCGAACCCTGGACCCTTGACTCGGAGTCAAGGACACTGACCATTAGCTACGACAGGATAAAATTAAATGCTGTCCAATCCATTAGCTCGAGTGCAGGGGATTAATGGCTAAAAACACTTCTGGGCGTGAAAACGATATTTTTTTCTCGGGTAATGAAATATACGCCAGGTTGTACAAACTTTTATCTTGTCTTAACCTAATGGTTGGTGGCCCGCAACTCCGAGTCAGAGGTCCTGAGTTCGAATCCTGATGGGATGCCAATTAGTGCGCATGTTCAAGCGGTTTTATATATATATATATATATATATATATATATATATATATATATATATATATATATAATATATTGTGTTGAAGTTTATGAACACCCTGTATATATGCCGTAAATATAAAGGCATGAATATAAATGACATAGATGAGTAGTAAGTGCCAATGAATGATATATTTGTAATGAATAAGTAATAAAAATGAATGCAAGTAAATTACAGTACATATATAACAATATTCATTAATGAATAAAAAATCTTAAAATGATTACCACGACACGTTGTTAAACATTAATATAATTTATAATTAAAAAAATAAAAAAATAAAAAATGTTTTAATCCATTTTAGGAGTTTTAATATAACGATACAGATACATCCGTCCTACTTTTTCCCATTTTATTCAGCTCAAACCATTTCAATAATGTGGTTGTGGGCGATAAACCAGAGAAGAGATTTCGTCAGTGGGTTCAAAGCTGGAAAAAGGGCCACCCCAATGGGTTCGTTCGAGATTTGACCCATAAAGATAGAAGAGTTTTAACATTTAACCGTTTGTAAGGGGTAAGAGTGCTTTCGTCGCGAGAAAGAGGGGAAAATATTCCCAATTAGAGGCAAAAAACGCGATTAATAATGAAATAAGGGTACTTTTATCGAGTCTAAAAAGTCGGTATTGGGTGAAAATAGAGGAAGAAAAGTCTCCATAATATGCACAATTTTATATTGCTTTACTCCCTTTTATATCCGTCGTGTTAAGCTATACCGACGCATACTAATGAGGTTCGCAGGCAGATATATATGTATAGAAGGCACGGAAGAAGAGGAAAATGGGAGAAACACGGACAAATAAGGAAGAAAGAAGGACAAACGAGGAAGAAAGAAGAACAAATGAGGAAAAAGATAAATGTAGGAGACAGAGGAACAAATGAGGAAGAAAGAAGGACAAATGAGGAAAAAAGACTGACGATGAGGAAGAAAGATAAATGTAGAAGACAGAGGAACAAATGAGGAAGAAAGAAGGACAAATGAGGAAGAAACGGACAATTGAGGAAAATGACAAATGAGGAAGAAAGACGAACAAATTAGGAAGAAAGTAGGACAAATGAGGAAGAAAGTAGGACAAATGAGGAAGAAAGAAGGACAAATTAGAAAAAAGATAAATGTAGAAGAAAGAGGAAGAAATGAGGAAGAAAGAAGGACAAATGAGAAAACGAGGATAGGAAAGGTGAAGAAAAATACGCTATACTGTATGAGATAAAAGGAGGAGAGATCTCTCATCAGCATTAAAATATGAAAATAAAAACCCACTCTAATAGACAGAGTTTATTTCCACAACAGTTTCGACGCCCACTGGCATCCTCCTCGGGTGGATACAGAAACACGAATGAACCAAAACAAGAGGGAAAAACAGTCCAGGGACCGACCGTTAAGAAATTCGCACCTAGGTTAGATCCCATTCTCCCGACACCGGACTGTTTTTCCCTCTTGTTTTGGTTCATTCGTGTTTCTGTATCCACCCGAGGAGGATGCCAGTGGGCGTCGAAACTGTCGTGGAAATAAACTCTGTCTATTAGAGTGGGTTTTTATTTTCATATTTTGACCTTCACGTAGAAAAAAGTGAAGTTTTTTGCATTTATCAGCATTAAAGTTGAAGCTCAAAAAATAGTAATCTGAGAATGAGATAGGAAACAGGTGTAATAAGTTAATAACACGTGTCGTGTGCAAGCAGTGAATCACATCAAGCGCTGTGCATACCCTTTTTCTCACTCAGTGCCGTATCAGGGGTTGACCGCCCCAGGGTCCACCAGGAGGGGTTCGTATCATCAAATCTTGGTTAAAAGCCAGTATATGTTACGCAGTAATTCAAAATGCTTTTGTTCATATCAGTGTATAGGAGGAGATTGTAGACATCACTCGACCAGGAAAGTATTCTTGGGGGTAGGGGTGGGAGGACGTCAGGAAGGAAACAGGACGTACTGGAACTTCCGTTTCTCCTGTCACTGTCCTTAGCTGATCTTTTTCCGTGTTTCATCTACCCTGTGAGCAGTTCGGCATGCTCTCAAACACACGCTTCTCTCCCTATTCTTCACTATACATACATGACTCTTACACAATACACAACTTTTTCAAAATAAAAAAAAAATGGTAACGACTTCAAGAGCCTCGGAGCTCCCTGGGGAGGGGACCATGTCCCCACTTTTGACTTCCCCGCTGCCGATACCGGGAACGCAGACCCGGTAATCGGGGCTAGTTCCGATACTGCCTATTCGAGATATCCTGGGCCTCTGCTTGATTCACTTTTCATTAATTTCTGCAACATTCGTGGCCTTTCCTCCTTCAAACCTCATCTTCTCTTCCTCAGTGAAACTCAGCAACCCCTTTTCTGTATCTTCCCACATTCTCTATACTCAGTAGGGATGGAAAATAACCGAAAAGTGTAAAACCGGTTTTCACCGTCGCTATATTCTTAAAGCCGGTTTTTACCGGGTTTCACCGATGGGATTCTGTATGCTTTTTAGGGAGGTAAATAATCAAAATATTAAACAGAAATAAAGTTTTAATTGATTCAATCAAGTATGTGTAACATTTGAATTAAAAAGTTTATTAATTATCGAACTTGATTTTTGAAATAACACTTGAGAAAACAAAGAGCATTAAGTGTCTCATCTGACATTCTTGATCGAATCTTTGTGACGAATAAACCAGCAGCTGAAAACACTCTCTCGGACTCTACGCTGGTGGCTTTTATTGTAAGCAACGCCTCGTACATTCGATCCAAATTTTCTCTTCTATTCAAAGTAGCTTCAAAATATTTGAATTCATTGTTTACGTCAAAGGTCTCAGAAGAATCTTTCTTGGGTTTCATTTTCAGTTTGTTCATCTCACACATGTACTCGTTCATAAGTTGATCGTCATAATTTACTTCACGACCTGAGCTGCATTGTGAATCTTCGAGTTTCGAAGCAATTGATTGGACTTGGTCGTCTGTTTCTGAAATCTGGCAAGCTTCTGGAAAAAGCCTCTTAAATGTATGATCCGCATACTTCTTAAGTGCTTGTCTTGAAGGAAAGAGGAACGGTGCTGATGATTAATTTTTCAAGACCTCGGGATTGTGGAGAAAATTCAGCAAGGCGACAGCTTCTTTTTGTCTTCTCGATGAGTAGCGATCAATGAGACACTGACGTAGCTCAAAACTAAAGGATTGTTTTTGCTTTCAAATTTATCCAAAATGAACTTCATGGAAGATTCCGCTTTGAGCAAATTTGCATCTTCGGAACAGAGTCCCTTCAAAACAATTTCCAGTGGACGAAGCGTGTCAAGAGGCTCTTTAGAGCATTCCATTCTTCTCTGAAGTCGTCTCTGTTGAGCGTATCACTCTGAGGGCCTTTGGAATGCAATTTTTGAGTTTCAAAAATCTTTCTATCATGGCCAAAAGACTGTTCCACCTCGTTCTACAGTCAAGGATAAGCTTCATTTCCTTTCCATTAAATTCATTTTTGACAAAATCCTGCAATCTCTCATTTTTTCAAAGGAGACTCGAAATATGCGGCAGATTTTTCTCACCTTATTTATTACTTTTAAGCAATCTTCTCGAAGTTTTGGAAGAACAATTACGTCATCTATGTCGGACTCAAAAATTGTATCAGTGCATAAAATTTCACACTCATCTTCGCTTAACTCATGTGCAGAGTGTTCATCTTCGATGGCTTCATCTTCAGGGGTAGGGTCACTTTCCCCTTCAACTGAATTTTCAACAGTTTTTGAATACAAGATATCCGAAACCGCGAGATGTATAGCATGTGCTGGTGATCAGGTACTATTTCTCTTCCAAATTTGACCATTACTGAGGCACCGTCGGTGGTGCAACCCACGATATGCTTATCTAGGTCCAAGCCAAAGTCTTCCAATCTTTTCCTAACGATTGCAATAATTTTGGTGCTATCGAGAGAACCATTTATTTTCACGAGACCAAGAGACCAATGTTGATTTTCATCATGAACATTAATATTAATATATCTTTGGTTTTGCAAAAATGTATACTCATCCATAGTTAATGAATAGCGGATTCCTTATCTCACCTGATTCTTGAAGTAGTTGACCAATTCGTGTTTCTTTTTCTCATAAAAACTAAGCACCATTTTTCTGACACCATTATGGGAAGTTGGATGAGACTTGTCGTATTTTATCGTTCTTAGGCTTTCTTGAATGAATTCACTTTTAGCAATTGATTGGAAACTCAGTCTATCTATCTACACAAGCAAGTTTCGAAATTTCCTCTTCTATGGACTTTTGTGTACAAACTCTTCCACTGTTCTTTGTTTCTTCAATGGCTGATTAATCTGGTCGATGTTTATGCCATGAATATTTTTCATGTGGGATGATAAACTTGAAGTAGAACTTCCACAACACTTTAAAACTTTGTGACATGTCATACACTCTGCTTCTTCTTTATTCTTACGAGTGAAATGATACCAAGCATTTGATTTCTTGACATGATGGAGTATTAAATCTTAGAATCTAACTGATCAATGTGCAATCATCCACATAACATTCAAGACTGAAGCATCAATTATTTACACTTATAAACAAACAAAAAACGATACGAAACGATGCAAAACGTAATTACGATGTTTTTAAACGTTTGGAAACGTTTGTTTCATAGAAAATGGACCAAAGTGATCGGAGACTTGCGCAAAAATGTGAAAACCGGTTCTTATCGTCGGTTTCGGTGATGATTACAAATTTTCATCACCTGTTAAAAACCGGTTTTTTAAAACCGGGTTCCATCTCTAATTCTCAGTTTCATTCCAAAGGTGGATGTTGCGTATATGTACGCAACGGCCTAACTCGCTCTGCTCTCGTATTTCCGAACTTGAACCCTTCGAATTCTATACCCTCTGGCTACAGCTTAATTGCCATTCTCAAACTAAATACATCTGCGGTATCTACTTTTCTCCTAATCCTACTGACTACTCTTTCACTACCTCACTTCCAAAGTGGAATACATTCTATCACACTATCCTTTCGCTGAAATCTCCATAGATATTTCAATGTTCACCACCGCCTTTGGCTTTACTTTCATTTCACTAAAATCCCTGGTGAATGAGCCTACAACTTTTCTATCCTGAATGACCGAGAGCAGATTGTGCACAGCACCCTACTCGTATCCCCGATCCCCTTGGAGATAGGCCCAATATTCTGGATTTATTTCCCATCTCTTATCCTTCTTACTCTGTCAAACTTTTTTCTCCGCTGGACTCCTCCGACCACAATCTTATTATACTGTTTTCTCTCCAATCGTTCCAGTTCGGCATTTGGATCCTCCCAAGAGAGGTGCCTTTGACACTTTGGCGCTGCTGATTGGGGGACCGTTAGGCAATAGTTCTTTGATTTCCCATAGAATGATTAGTGTTTCCGCGGCCGGGGCCCCTCGGGGAGCGCTGACCGCATCACGGAGTGATTCTCTGGGGCACGAGGGGCATTTGGGCTCAACTTTAGGAAGGCGTAGGGTCTTGATGTTGTCCTTCCTGTTCTCAAGAACTGCGCTTCTGTGCTGACACCCTTCCCAGTTAAACTCTTGTCTTTGTCTTTCATCTGGTACTTTTCCTTCCTGCTGGAAGTTCACTTTCATTCAGCCTGTCCCAAAGAAGGGTGCCCGCTCTCAACCCTCCAACTACCGTCCAATTGCTTTGATTTCTTGCCTTTTTAAAGTTTTTGAATCTATCCTTAATAGGAAGATTCAGATTCGTAAACACCTTTCTTCTCATAATCTTACTTGAGATCGTCAGTACTGGTTCTGCAAGGGACGCTCTACTGGCGATCTTCTTGCATATCTCTCTGACTCCTGGTCATTCTCCTTTCGGGATTTTGGTGAAACCTTTGCTATTGCGCTAGACATATCAAAAGCTTTTGATAGAACCTGGCACAAATCTTTAATTAGGAAACTGCCCTCCTGTTTCTATCCTCCTCTCTGTGTCTTCCCCTCTAATTTCCTTTCTGGTCGATCTATAGCTGCGGTTGTAGATGGCCACTGTTTTTCTCCTTAATCTATTAATAATGGTGTTCCTCAGGATTCTGTTTTGTCACCCACACTTTTTCTTTTATTTATTAATGATCTATTAAGTCGCACGTTCTGACTCCTATGTCGATGGTTTCACTCTTCACTTCTCCACCCGCTTCACAAAGCGTCCTCAACAGTCACTCTATGATTCACGAGGGACGACTATGGTGCACCTGACCTCTGGTCTTTCTGTTATCTCTGATTGAGGCAGAGAAAACCTTGTTGTTTTCAATGCTTCAAAATCTCAGTTTCTTCATCTGTCTACCCGTCACAATATTCCACACGACTATCCCCTTACCTTCAATAATATACAATTCAAGCCTTCTTCGTCTCTTAATATTCTTGGTGTTTCCTTTTCTCGTGTCCTTTCCTAGAAAGATCACATATACTTTTTTCTAAAACAGCTTATAAGAAGTTAGGTGTGCTGTACTGCCTTCGCAGTTTCTTCACTTCGACTCATTTGCTGTCTCTGTACATTGGTCTTGTCTACCCCTGTATGGAATACGCTTCTCATGTGTAGGGTGGCTTAACCAAACACAGCCCTATTTGACCGGGTAGAATGAAAGGCTTTTCGTCTCATCATTTCACCGCCTCTTACTGACTGTCTTCAATCTCTCTCTTTTCACCGCACTGTTGCCTCACTCTCTCTTTACTCTCGCTATTATAACGGGCACTGCTTTTCTAAACTCTCTAACTGCACGCCTCCTCCTTTAAGGAGAGCACGCAGTACCAGACTTTCATCATATTCTCATTCCTTTTCTGCGCAACTCTCTAATGCAAGGGTTAATCGGTATTTTCAATATTTCATCTACTCGCTCAAATCTGGAACGATCTTCATAAATCCATCTTTCCTTTTGTCTATGACCTCCAATTTTTTAAACGTAGTGTGTCCAGGCATTTCAAAAGCTTTTGACCTTGATTATGGCTTTCTTCTTCCTCTATGGGGGTCGTTTTTGCGGGCATTTGCCCTTGACCCTTTCTCTTCCTTCGTGCCTAAAAAAATATACACTAATTAAGTGACTCTCCCGTGAATGCGATCCTCATAGCTAGAAACATTATTTAAGTTTTTGGATGGGAGAAATGACTGTTATTTTAGTACTAATGGTAATGGAAATTAGTGGGGTAGGCGGGGGGACGAATAGACAAGATCTTTGACACGGGGGCTTTTAAAAAAGGCTGGAAAAGCTTGTTTTCACTGATCGTGTATACTCATATTTTATGAATCTGTTATAGTCAGTCTGGGTCTACTCCTGTCAACAAGAAGAAAGTGAAGGGAGGTTAATAACTGTTGGAAATGTTGTTGTTGTTAGAAATGAAGTAGACCCTCTTCGATTTATCTTTTAATAATAGATTTCATGATTCTTCCTGAGTAAATACTCAGTTGAGTGGGATTTATTGCGGTCAGAGGGCTACCTCATGACCGCGTCAGAACACCGCCTCCCGTTACGTCAGCGAAGTTAATTGATCGACGTTGGGTTTCTGTCCAATAGTTGTATGAATGATTATCCTCCAAGTTTAGATGATATAGTGACCCGTAGTTCGTATCCCAAGTGAAGCTGTAGTAGTTTTCTTCCGTCACGCGTGAGGTTGTCTTTGACGGTGTAGCATAAGAACTAATGATTTATAGTAAGTGTTTTTGTTACCGTACACAGTTTTTAGTAAATATTAAGTTTCTGGGACACCAGTTTTTTGACAAAGTCGAAATTTGTAACAAGGATCCTGACTGGCCTAAAGTTAGTCACATGGGAAATAACTAACCAACCTAAAACCACCTCCTAACCTAGTGTAACCTAACTCGGATGTAAGACTTACCCTGATTGGTTCGATGGATAAAATGGGCTGATATCCAAATCTGGTGTCCCCGAAACTTAATATTAACCCAACTTTTTCAGCCCACTCCACACATATCAAAAAATAGCCATTTTTATTTTTAAAATGGATATCTCATAAAATAACACATTTGTTGATGTGAATTTAAAAAAAAATACCTTTTCGAAACACTAAAATCAAAATGAAGTCTTGAAATGTGATGCTCTTAAATGAATCACACGTTTCGGCAAAATGATCCTTTTCTGTGTTTTAAGACTGAAACAATAAACGCCAAAAGATAAAAGATAAAAGTCGTACCCAGTCACCCTGTACCCGTGTACGACACTGTAGCTTTGATTTATTACTCATTTTGTCCGAACCCCATCGGTTTACACTGAAATACTCGCGTTTCTCCGAGTCTACTTCGTGACTAATGTCGGACTACCACTTCTCGTCGATCAGCAAAGTTAAGCGACGTGGTTCTGGATGGTAGTTGGATGGGAGACCGTCTTCTGCTTCTAAATTATGTAGCGACCCGCGTACTATTATAAAAAAATAAAAAAATAAAAAATACTAACTTATATGACCACGCATCATTTTATATGTATGCATAGGCGGATCCAGAGGGGGAACAAGGGGGTTTAATTTAAGCGACGGGGCTTAATTTGGAGTCCCCATACATCCTGGTTAAACAAAATTAGGTAAAATGTTTGAATGCTTATGTTCACGTTGCTTCAATTAAGCCCCCTAGACCCCTCTCTGGATCCGCCTGTGTATGTATGTATGACTGCCGTATTAGCCTATATTAAGCCTACCATAAGAGTTTACCCCCTTTATGTCTGGTGATGACTCCATCTAAAGCTTCTTAATCCAATACACTTAATGTAAAATGATGACTAATGAAGGGGAGCCAATAATATATTATATATATATATATATATAATATAATATATATATATATATATACAGGGTGTCCCATAAGTCCGGTCTCATAGGAAAATTTATTTTAAATTAAATTTCCAAAAGTAATACATTAGAATTAAAACATGTTCAAGTTCATGTCTTGTTTTGGGCTCTTTTCCTGAGGAGTGTAACTCGCTTCCCATATTAGCCATTGCGTGTTATTCTACGTGCAACCAAAAGAAAAGGTCCCAAAACAAGACATCAATTTGAACATTTGTTTTAGTTCTAATGTATTACTTTTGCAAATTTAATTTAAAATAAATTTCCTAACAGACCGGACTTATGGGACACCCTATATATATATATATATATATATATATATATACTGTATATATACAGTATATATACACACCTTGGTCAACTTTGGTTTTGCTTCCGTCCGAATTGTTCATTCTCATAAAAGTCAAGCTTAGACCTACAGTTTAATGTGGAATCCGAATCACGCCCCACCAGTAGTCCAGAGTCTTAACCACTAGGCTACCCAGGGTACCCATTTATCTACCAACCAATTTCTTTATTGTGTGGAAGGATGAACAACTGGGTTTTGCTGCGCGCCGCCTGCCGTCAGTGGGTCTCGATCCCGGGGCCAATGGATTCGTAGTCAGCGACGCTAACCACTACACCACCGAGGCGCATCTAACCCCTACATCACCAAGGTGCATATACACACACACACACACACCTCGTTAACCTCGTTGCTGTTCCGTGCGTTGGCCTCTCTTCACACGAAGGTGAAGCTGGTGGCCCCGTCTCTACGTCTGGCTTGGTGGAGGAGCGAGTTACTTTCTTGCGCTCTCCACCGTACATAGCCAGGTACACCCGGCTTATCTGGTACCATCCTGAGCCAGGCATCTAGGCTTCTCTTGAAGACTTCAACTTTGACCCCTGTAACGTTTCTGAGGTCATATATATATATATATAATATATATATATACATACTGTAATATATGATGAAAATAATCACGAAGGAAAAAGGAAACACATAATGGTGCTCAAGCGCTTTCGTCTAATGACATCCTAATGAAATACATGTGTGTGTGTGTGTGTAAAAAGAGGAACGTGAGTTTTAAAGAGAATCGAAGATCGCGCATTTATGGATTAAACTTAATTTGAGCGCCTCTGAATAACCCTTTTTAATTGTCTTTATCACGTACGAGATATTGACGTCACTTTTAAATTGAATTTTTCATAATTTTATTCCTTTTTCATCAATAACTTTTTTCATTCACTTTATTGTAAACATAAGTAAAATGTGAGTGATGTAGCGGTTGTCATTTTTCATAGCTCTGCGGTCGCGGTTGCGGAGCTTACGAATAGAGCTTCGCGCGGTTGCGGTTATGTACCCTATAATATCATAATATTACCTAAGAATAAACAACACAATAAAATATCGCGTTTTAGCCACGCTTTTCACAGTCTACAACAATATAATGACTATAATCTAAACTGTAAAAAGTCTGTTTCCAGGATGCGGGACGAGGACCCGACGCGTTTGCATCCCACCAACCACCGCCCATTCGAAAGTGGTATATATAATTATAAATATATATATATATATAATATATATATATATATATATATACACACACTATTTAATCCTTATATTTAAATGAATTGCTAGGAGACAGTATTTAAAAAATAAAAGTTTTTCAGCTTTGTCCCCCTTCGGCCTATTCCTTTTTTCATCATAGATGATCCCTGCTCCGCTAAATAATTGTTCACTAGGAACACTTGAGGGAGGACATCCAAGGTGTGTCCGAGCCAGTTTGCTCAAATTTTGTATTTCTTTGATTTGATCTCCACCAAGCCAAAGATCATCTTCTTGTCCAATCCTTTTCTCTTTGTGATATTTCTCGATCATTTTTTGCGAGTCTCTGCTTGACTCCAGTTTAGGTCTCGTCATCACTACTGGAAACCAATAGATCACTTATTGAGTCCATTATTGTCATTGATTACTCGTAGAGGCTGATGCCTGGTCTAAATCAATCAGTGGTTTCTTTGCCGGTGGTCACTAGCTGTTTTCTAGTCCGATGGTGTTTGAATCTTGTCCATTTCATCACAAAGAAATCCAATTTTTTCTGACACCTTTCGTGACATGTGGAGCGGAAAAAAATTTTGCTTTGTACCTTGGATCCAAATAAGTAGCCAAAGAATACGTGTCATTTGCTTCTAGGCCATCAAATCTCCTTGCTAGCTCTATGCGCATTATCTCCTTCATTGTTTTGATTCCACGATCAGCTTCAGAATCACCACTTCGAGGTTGCGGCACATTTTTCAAGAAAACGACGAGGGGAATAACCTCAGATATGGAAGAGGTGGAACTACTCAATCTTTTGTTGATATCATCGAATGGTTCCAGCACAGCCACACAATTTGACGAGAGAGTGAAGTCGGTGTTAGTGAGTTGTTGCATTTTGGATTTAGCAGCGCTATATAGACTCAGTGGTTCCTTCAACTTCAGTGTTCTCTGCATCATGTGATAAGTGTTGTTCCACCGTGTGGCGACATCATGAATGACTATAAGCTCAGGTTGATCTAAGTGTTTCTGATTTTTTTTAACTCATCCTGCGCCATCGTAGAATGGTTGAAATGAGTAGCGATGGATCGAAGTTTAGCCAACAAGTCAGTGAGAGATTTTTGTGAGGATAATCCACTTTTTTACAAGTTGCAGTTTATGAACAGTGCAATCGATATTATGTTTGCTCCTGGTCGCGTATTACACAATGAATGGATGAATGGGCTGCGCAATATCCCACTTCTGAAGCATCTGCTCAAATTTTTCTGACAAGTATTCTCCAGTGTGGCGATCTTCATGTGGTATTACGCTGAGCACCAAATTGGTTCTCTTGAAGTCTTGATTCACTGCATGGCATGTCAAAGAGAGTAAAGACACTCCAGCAGACGTGTCTGACCATGCATCCGTTGTCAATGATACTTTCGAATCTTTTAGAGGCTCAAGAATTTTGAACACTTTCTTTGAAACAAAGTCATAGATATCGTTGCACACAAGATCAGTGTAGAACTGACGCTGTTTCACTTTATACGGTGGGTCTGTTTCAGCCATGACTCTAATGAAACCTAAGTCCTCAACGTGACTGAATGGCAAGTCATCCATTATTATCATTTCGGCTATGCGATAGTCCAGTGATTTTGATTTGGAATGATTCGCATCCCAAATTTTGACTTTTTCGAATCAACTTTCAATCGTCTGATTCTTTTCTTTCGCTGCACATTTCATTTCCTGTAGGGGTGTAAGAGACACTTTTGATTCCTTTTTCTTCTCTGACTGTTCATTAGCTTCATTTTCATTAAATATCACTTCATTATATTCCTTCTTGTGTATTGAACGCGGATCGTTTTTTAAGTTAGTGGTACTCCTTCCCTTTCGTGAATAGTTCTTATTACATATGACACACTTCCTTACATCGTTTGACACTCTCGAGAAGTACTTCCACACTGCACTCGTAGATCGCTCCATGATGGTTGCACCACAGTCTAACACTTTACTAATGTGTTGAAGCACGTGACGTTACAAAGGTAGCGACGGAGAGCTAGCGCAACACAACGACCCTCACTCGTGTCTGAACAGATACTGAAGCTGGTGCTTCAGTTTAGTTTGTAACTGTTAATGAAGATTGCCTAATTTTTAATAAAAAAAAAAAAATTGAGTGTTTTTATCTTTTCTTTATCAACAGTAATTATACATTATCATTGCTTTATTAAATATAATTAAAGTAATACTTTTTATCCACCTAGCGTTGATAATGTAGTTATTACATAATGCATCTATCCATCCAGTCCAAGTAGCATTCTAGACATGTCGCATTTAGGACGTAGCGAACTTTTATTTTTTTGCACCCTTGAGTGAAGGCATGAGGCATGACGGAACAACATTTGGCAACATTTATAGCATTTATAGCCATTACACTATCATTTATAGCATTTGGTTGCCCTAGTAAGAAGATATCCTCAAACAACCGCAATAACCGCACTGATAAATGCGGTTGCGGACAACCGGTACATCACTAATATACACACACACACACAACACACACACACACACCTTTCAACCTTTCAAATGTTCCGTGCGATGATTCCTCACTTCACGAAGGTCAAGCTTTACTCCCCTCCTCTCGAGTTGGCCTGGTGAAGTAGAGATTGGTTTCTTTTGCTCTCCACCTCACATAGCCAGGTAGCCCGCCTCATCTGGGATTGTTCTGAGCCAGGCGTCTAATCTTTTTTGAAGATGTCCACCGCAACACCATTCGTGTTCCTTAGTTCCTTGGGCAGCTGGTTAAAGTCTTGGTCCTCTCACAACAAAACTATTTTCCTTCAGGTTGAGGATGTTCCCTGTCTAGCCTTTATTTGAGAACCCGACACATTTTCCTTTTCTATTTCCACTGTTGTTTAGGTGGTTATAGGGTTCAGAGCAAGATTAGGGGCTAGTTCGTCTATTATTTTCCAAGTGTAAATAATGGTGTCCCTCTCTCTTCTTTCCAGTGAATATAAGTTTAATTCACGTAACCTTTCCAAGTAATTTAGTTCTTTGCATCCATTGATCTTGGCTGTGAAGCTTCTCTGAATCCCTTCTAGTTGATTAATGTCTTCTTGTTTATATGGGGATGTTACGACGGAGCAGTATTCCAACTCGGGTGTAATCAGTGTTTTCAATAGAGGAATCATTATATTCCTATCTCTTCTTTTAAAGAGTCTTAGTATCTCTCCAGTTATCTTTGCTCTGTTTACTCTGTGTTTACTCTGTGTTTTGCTCTGTGTCAAATTCCTCGTCATCGGTCATTACAACACCTTAATCTTTTGCTTTAGAATTTCTCTGAATTTTCTGTCCATTTGGGGTATAGTATTCCATGGATTTTAGGTCCTTCCTTCTTCCGTACCTTAACAATTGAAATTTCTCGATGTTAAACTTCATATTGTTGCTTTCCGACCACTTGTAGATTCTGTTCATGTCTGTTTGTAGGGATCCTATATCTTCTGGGTTTCTTATTTTTCTACTAATCTTTGTGTCATTGACAAACGATGTTACTCTGCTGTCTCTGATAACGTCCTCATCTATATCAGTTAGCATGATTATGAAGAGTAATGAAGCTAATACTGTTCCTTGTGGTACAGAGCTGAGGGCCTCTGACTCTTAAGTCATTTCATACAGAATGACTTACGCTAGTGTAGGATTAGGCTAATTAACATTTTCTCTGGTGTTTTTCATACAGTTACAACGCCACCCCTACGATATTACAGTAATTGAAAAAACATGGAGCCCACGAAAGAGCATATTCGACATGTGATGCTGTGTGAGTTTCATAGAGGATCTAACGCTAGTGAATCCGCAAAAAACATTCAGAGTTTATGAAAATGATGTTGTGAGCGAATGGATGTGTAAGAGATGGTTTGAGAAGTTCAGAAATGGAGACTTTAATCTGAAAGATTACACTGGGCAACACGTATTTTATTGAATGATACCTGACACTTGATTCTAGGTAATTTGGGTGCGCTGAATACGAATTTCAACTCGGTTTGGCTCTATCAGGTCCTGATTCTTGTCGACAGCCTATGTGCCATTTCCAGATTTTTCAAATTAGGACTAAAAAATTAAGTCATGTGTTAAATTTTTTTTTCAAGTTTCATGAATACAAGCAGTTCAAACTACAGTAAAATTACATTATAACGATAGAAATGACTTAAAATAAAAAAACAAACAGATATGAAGCTTTCACTGTGGCAAAAATTTTCTTTTGTAAGACTTTCTAGCGTATTTGCTTGTTGATGGCAGGTCTCTTTTCAAGCACCAGCAGTAATCAGCCATCATGTGGGAATCCCAGCGGCCTTGGTACCGTTCCTCCATAATTTTGATATCTTGGTGGAATCTCTCCCCTTGTTCGTCACTTACATCACCTAAATTACTTGGAAATTGGTCAAGATGGCTATTCAAAAAATGCATTTTTATGCTCATATTGCAACCTAACTCTTTGTAGTCCCTTAAAAGTTTTTTTACGATTTCTTCGTAGTTATCTGCCCTATAATTGCCTAAAAAGTTTTCTATCAAGTCCACGAATGAGAACCAGCCATTTTTTTCGCGTTCATTCATGACATTAGGAAAATTGCTGTCTTTAATCATTGTTCTTATTTGTGGACCGTCGAAAATTCCGCCTTGATTTTTTCATAACTTAAACTTGGAAATTTTGAAGTTATGTATTTGAAACACTCGCCGTTCGTATCTAAAGCTTTTACATATTGTTTAATGAGGCCTAGTTTTATATGCAGAGGAGGAAATATGATTTTATCTCTGCTCACTAAAGGTGGATTAATTACGTTTTTTTCTCCGACAGTAAGTGATGTTCGTGCTGGCCAGATTTGTTTGAAATAATGTTCTTCCTTGGCTCTGCTGTCCCATAAGCAAAGGAAGCAGGGATATTTAGTATACCCTCCTTGTTGTCCTAGCAGAAAATTAACCATTTTTAAGTCAACACATATGATCCACTCGTGCTCCCTATATTTGATAAGATTTAAAACCTTTTCTATATGTTCATACTTTTCTTTTAATTTTGTTGAGTGCCCAATCGGTATCGAGCCGTATAGATTGCCATTATGCAACAACACACACTTAAGACTTCTTTTCGAACTGTCTAAAAACAAGCGCCAATCATTTGCATCGTAAGACTCAACCCCCATCTTCTTTAACAAACCAACTATGTCGCAGCAATATACTAAACTATCCTCTGTTCTAAAATATTTAACAAGTTCTTCTTCTCTTTTTCTGTAAAATGAAATGTGTGTGTTTGAAGTAAGCAAGTTTTTCTCTTTAAGTCTTGAAGCTAAAATTTCCGCAGCCTTTTTGGCAAATTTAGATCCCTTACAAGATCATTCAACTCGGCCTGGTTAAACTTTGCGGATCGTTTTGACTTTCAAATACGCTGGGGTCAAAATCGGTGTCTGACTCCTCAAAGTGCATAACAATATTTTCAGGAACATCTTCAACTAATTCTTGAGTTGGCAGACCCTTAAATTTTGGAATGGGGATCTCATTTGAATGTAGCACAGGTCGTATCGCGGTGTCGAAATTTGGGTACTCGATACAATGTTTATTTTCTTAGTGAAGCCCGAAGTCTTGACAAAGCAAAGGTAGCAATCGGTCTCGTGGTTAGTAGGCTCTCGCCACACCTGATATGGAAAAAAAATTGTAAAGCGTTAACAAAAGCGACGAGAGACTTGTTTTTATGAATTTTATCAAAAGTTATCACCCAAACATTTAACATTTCTATGTGTTTCAACCTTATGCAATATTTGAGATTCTTATAAACATTTTCTGTAAATTTTTGTTTATGTACCTAAGTTACAATTACATTTAGGTAAGTTACAGTATACTAGTGATTAAATTACGTAGTTTTATGAAATCATAAACTTACCATCGGAACTCCAAAAGGTATTTTTGAATCCGAACCCTTCGTCCAATGTCGCAGTCTTTCAATGCATATAGTGCAGGCTTTATGTGGAGCCCACGATTTATCTTGGTCCCCCAGTTTTATGCCAAAATAAGCTAAGTAAGCTCTTTTTACGAAGTCAGTTATATTTGCTCGTTGATGTGGAAGTGTAAAATTTCCACATATATAACAGAAGGAATCAGGGTTGTTTTTGCATTTGAACTTTCTAGTGCTTGATGACATATTGCTTGATTGTTCTGCCAATTTGTAAAGGTATTTAAAGCCCTTAATTCATATAAATTTAAGAAAATCTGAAATATAAACACAAAAATTAGTTTAAATAGGTACTTATTATGAAATAGGTACTTACAATCTATGAAATTAAACTAGAAACACGGATGAGTAGGTACAATATAAATTACGTCTAATTAAATCAACTATATTAAATCACGATGACAAAATTACTCACTAAATCATATGCCAATTCAAAATTATGTTAATGCCCAAACTTAATTAACTAACTCAACTGACTGACTGACTGACTGACTGATTGAATTGACTGATTAACTCTGGAAACGAGTCGCTTTTATATATTTTAGTTGTCCCTCTAGAATACTCTACAGAGAACAGGAACGCTCGAGAAAATTTTAGAATTCTATGATATTTTTAGCTTAATTTACTAATATTAAAATGGGTTAAAAATGACAAAATTAAAAATATTTTAGGGTGTTACATATAAAAATATACATAATACAACAATACCATAACAATAGGTACAAATACCTAGATAAAAACCTAGTTGCATAATGTGTAACTGCAAAAAGACTTAGCGAGTATTGAGAAAAAACCTTTTTATGAATACGACGAAAGAGGAGGGGTGTTGAGCAAAATCAGGACCTGATAGAGCAAAACCGAGTAAAAATTCGTGCTCAGCGCACCCAAATTACCTAGAAGTAACTGTCAAATCTAATTCAATAGACAAAAATTTGAAATTTGTTCCCCAGTGTTATCAACGAACAGGACGACCAAATGAGTTAGATGAAGAGTTGCTGAAAGCAACAGTGGAGGAAAATCCAACGGTAACTGTAAGAGAACTTGGCCTGCAGCTCGGCGTTAGCCATATGACCATTCATCGTCATTTGAAGCTGTTAGGAAAAGTAGTGAAGGTTGGAAAATGGGTTCCGCATGATTTGTCACAAGCGAATCTTCAACATCGAATCGATATTTGCACATCATTGCATTCTCGGCAACTGCAGGCACCGTTTTTGAATCGGATCGTCACTGAGGATGAAAAATGGGTCCTCTATAACAATATTAAGCGTCGACATCAGTGGCTTAGCCGTGAAACAAAGCCTGAACATCAGTCAAGGAATGGACCCCATCCAAAGAAAATTTTGTTATGCGTTTGGCGGGATATCAGGCGCGTATCCAGGATTTCCGAAAGGGGGGGCAAAATGCAAAGTAGTGCTACCGAGCGTAGTGAGGCAATACAGCTAGGGGGTCGGGGGGAGCGCTGTGAGCTCCCCCAGTTTGCTGAATGTTACGGAAATTTACTTATCCTTAGATACATCCTCTTCACCTCCAAAGGGGTGGCAAATGCCCCATTTGCCCCCCTCTGGATACGCTACTGCGGGATATGCAAGGAATTATTCATTTTGAGCTTCTGCCAGATAACCAAACAATCACAGCTGAAGTCTACTGCCAACAACTCCAACGACTGAAGATGGCATTACAAGAAAAACGTCCCGCATTAATTAATCGCAGAGGTGTTCTATTCCACCAGGATAACGCGCGCCCTCACACTGCTCGAATCACCACTGCTCAATTGGAGGCATTTAGTTGGGAAAAAATGTCTTATCCACCTTATTCTCCGGACATCGCACCTTCAGACTACCATTTATTCAGAAGTCTGCAACACCACGTAAATGGACAAAAGTTGCAATCCAGGGAAGCTATCGAAAACGAAGTGATCGCTTTTTTTAACTCGAAACCAAGGGATTTCTTCGAACGTGACATAAAAAACTTTTCTACAGGTGGGAAGAGGTTATAGAAAAAGAAGGGAATTATATTGATGATTAATTTGTCATTATGTCATTTAATTTTGTTGTGAATAAACTAAAAATTCGAGCAAATTTTTCTTTATAAGTCCTTTAACTTTGTTCTGAATGAACTAAAAAATCGAGCAGAATATATGTTACAACCTTATATCAATCAAAGTATGTATTTCCAAAGGAATATTCCCATCAATGCTAAAAACTGGTTGTATAACACCCCTTTTTAAAAGGGGTGATCCTACACTAGCAACAAATTACAGGCCGGTGTATTCATTATCTGTGTTCAGCAAAGTTTTTGAAAAAAATTGTAAAAAGTAGAATGCAGCGATATTTAGAATCTTACAATTTATTATCTCCAAGTCAATATGGTTTCCGTAATAATAAAACAACGGAAATGGCTATTTTAAATCTTTTGGAAATTGCAAATATAGCTAGAGAGAACAAAGAAATAATGATATCAATATTTATGGATTTGAGTAAGGCGTTTGATGTAATAGACCATAATATTCTGCTTAATAAATTATATTTATTACGGCTTTAGAGGAGCAATCAGTGATTGGTTTAAAAGTTATTTGTCCAATAGATATAATTTTGTATCAGTAAACAAGTTTTGCTGAACTAAAGCGCTTGTCAAACATGGTGTGCCACAGGGCTCAGTTCTGGGTCTACCGTTATTTTTATTATATACAAATGACCTTCCACGTTCATCTGATATACTGAACTTCATAATGTTTGCTGATGATACAACCGCGTCTTTCTTGCAAAGTTGTTAATTCAGCTAAGAATATAATTGAGGGGTCCCGCGTCTTAAGGCACCTAAGTGCCAAAATTAAAATTCGCCAGAAATTGCCTCCAAAGTTCAGCAATATTCTGGCAATAGTATCTCTGTTATTAATTGAACTAGAACGTTCATTTTTGGCTAAATTAGAGTTCTAAGTATGTTAATGAAGATGTTGATGAGTTTTTGGAATAGATTTTCATATTTTATATTTTATATATATGTATTTTTTAAATTTTTTTAGTTTCGTATTATGCCGAACTTTGGGTGCGATTTCTGGCACAGAATGATTCCATTTATCACTATCACTAGCACGGTGAGACATTGCTGCAGACGTTGATAATAGTTAGAAGCCGGGTGAATAGAATAATCCACTGAATATTCAGCAATATGAGCATGAACACAGGACGCCTGCTAACAGCAACGCGAGTCTTAAGGTACTGGCGGGATGTTTGTGTCGTGTCCCTCTCGGCGCGTGGAGCGGGTGGCCAATCAGAAAGCAGAGCGGCGTGGCTGCCATGTTTTCATTGGCTCGCGCTCCTCCTGCTGTTCCCGCCACCCAGAGACCAAGCGTCCCATCCCTACCCCCATCACCTCCCACCAGTTGAACTGGATATTGGGGCCTTAAGACGCGCATCACATCTGGGCGGCAGAGCCCAGCTGGCGATAGGGGTGAAAAAAGTAGTTCGCTTCATAAAGTTTTCAACCATACTTCTAGTGTCGTAAGGTCATTATAACCCAAACCACGCGATAGAGGAAGGGTGAAAATAGTGATATCCATCAAAAACACGTTTTCGCCTGTGGTGGCGCTTAGGTACCTTAAGACGCGCGACCCCTCATTATTTAATTCAGAATTCATCAGTGTAATAAAATGTTTGACCATCAATAAACTCTTCTTAAATATCAGTAAAACAAATTTCATGATTTTTACTAATAAAAGAAATGTATATCTTGATGAACTTAATGTTAATGAAATCGCTATAAAGGTGTGTACTGTAACAAAATTTCTTGGTGTAATGCTAGATAAGAATTTGCAACGGAGTGATCATGTAAATTATATCGCGAAAAAGATTTCAAGGAGCGTTGCTATAATGTTTAAATTTAGAAATGTAGTCTCTAAACAAGTTTTATTGACTCTTTATCATACTCTTGTCCTTCCTTATATAACGTACTGCACCCTTGTTTGGGGAAACTCCGCTAACAACGCATTAAATGGTATCTTTGTCATTAAAAAATGAGCAATAAGGTTAAATAATGCACTAGATTGATGAAGGATATCAGCATCAGATAATAAAGAGCTAAACCTACTAAAGCTCAATGATGTAACCAAAGTGGCACATTTTATTTTTATTTACGAATGTAAGAACAAAATCATTAATTTACAATGGATTAATAGATATTTTGTAACTCATCAGGAAATCCACTCGTATCAGACTGGAAATAGATCAAAGCTCGTTATACCTCAATTTAGATTGTCTTCATCTCAAAAACTACCCATTTTTATTGGATTGAAACTATGGAACTATGGAACTATTGGATTGAAACTATGCCACTCTAAAAAATATTGTGAATGTAAATTTGTTTAAAACCAAGTTGAAATCCCGATTAATAATGGCATACTGACAAAAATCTAGGATTAATGTTCATTAATATTGTTTACTAATTACAGTGGCCTGCGTTTCAAATCTTTTTTTCAAAGGTCAGAGGTTTTTCAACTGATTTAGGATCAGTTTCGCACGCTGAATTCAGAAATGTAATCCATTCTTCTCAATCAGGTCAGGTTTTTTAGATATGCTCGATTTGAAAAACTACATGTATGTCTCAAATGGTGTTACTGGACTGGTGTTTATGAATTATATTTTTGTCCTAACTTGTCACGGGTGCCCTTAAAATAACCTTCCTTTAACCTTCCTTCCTGGCCGACTACTGCTGGTGCCTGAAGAGGGATGTGGTGTCTGCCCGGCACAAGCGGAAGTCCCTGAAGAGGCCATTCATCCCTGATTAGCCTATTATAGTGTGCTGTACCCTTCTTGAGATCTATAAGAACAGCCTGTAAAGCCTGTATGTATATACCAGTCGACATATGCTACTACATGTATCGCTCACCTACCAATAAAACGGGAAATGAGAATTTCTAGAAAGTGTTTATATTTCGAAAAGTTGACCTGATTGAGAAAAATGGATGCGATTTTCGGAATCAGCGTGAGAAACTGACCTAAGAACAACAAACATATCCTTGACCTTTAAAATCACGCAGACCAGTGTTATTAATTTCTCGTGTGTAAGCTAGTATTAAAAACACGTTTCTTGGGATTGTTCAGTTCTTCTCTCGTGTATAATATTGGTTTCTTTGTATGGTATTGGTATAGTGCCTTTAATGGTGACCTTGTATTTGTCATGTCAGTAGTGATAATTTAAGATTAATACACGTTTTAACTATTAATAATACTTATTTACTTATTTATTTATTTATTATTATTAATTAATAACAACTAGCTGTTTATTTTTAATAAGAGCCCAGTAAAGCCTAAAGCTTACGCTCCAAATTAAATTAAATAAATAGTCGAGCTTCACAATTATTCATGTCATTGTAAATTAAAACGAATGTATTTATTTTATTATTAATAAAGGTCATTCAATTCAAATTCAATTAAAAATATTTTCTTCCATATTTCTTCGCGTTCTTATTTAAGATCGCCAGTCCGGAATACTTGGATGCCGAATTAGAAAAAATCAACAGTGTTGGAAGTGATTTGTGTTACCCACCTGCGTTTTTTGGAATCTTGTTTTAACAAGACAAAACGAACTTTCTATCGTGTGAATAATGACACTCACACTTTGTCGAAGAATATTTTAGTACTTCCATTTTTCCCGGGCTTTTTCGGCATTGCTAATGTACTTAAACTTTTGAATATTAATGTAGTATTTTCATATAACAATATTGTGAAAAATATCATAGTAAAAAATAGCTCTACCAATAATTGAGGCATTATCTATAAAATTGGTTGTAAACAATGTGTTTCCTTTTACATTGGTCAGACGGGAAAGGATTTGCACACGCGTGTAAAACAGCATCAATATTCCGTTAGAACGGGACAGTCGTCCAGTGCCCTTTTCGTCCATTTGTCAGAGTTATCCCACTGTATTGATTGGAATAATGCTTCAATTTTGTTTCACTCAAGCAACATTGTTAATAGAAATATTCTGGAGTCTGCTATTATTCAACTTACAAATAATTTCAACATTAGCCAGGGCCTTTTTCGCTTGATCCTGTTGTTCTGAATTCGTTCAGAACGGATTCAGACAAGAGGGGCAAAGTGCTAAAACGCTGGTAGCTTTTCCTTATAAATTTGTATGCTCCTCCTACAATTTTTATTTTTGTATTTAACTTTTTTTTGTGACCTATATATAGTCTCGAACTTGTTATTTATTTCAGTGTTCCTGAGGATGTCATTAGACGAAAGTGCTTGAGCACCATTCTGTGTTTCCTTTTTCCTTCGTGGTTATTTTCATCATATATATATATATATATATATTAGGGTGTCTCTTATTGGGTAGTCAAAAATTGAAATGTTGAATTATTTTATCTGCGCCCCCTAAAATAGTTCCATTTAGCATAAAAACTAAAACTTGAAAGTTTGACACAAATTGGCTCATATTTAGGGGTCGCCCCCGGCTAATAAAAATGGTGACCATGGCATAATAGCTCCTGACATATGATTATGCTCATTATACACATAATTCCTTCCTTCTTTTTTTAGTTTGATTCGTTTTTATAAGTATAGGCCTTCTTATTTATCATTGATCCTTTTCTAACCTATCCTTGATGTTGTTATAATCCATCCTTTGGTCCTCAATCCTTCTTTATCCCAATCCTTTTTCTCCTATCCAAAATCCTTCCTGGCTCTTTTTTTATATACAATCAGCAATGAAGCATTGCTACAAAAAAAAACCATTAGTTTATTATATAGAGATAAATTCAAAATGCCAGTGCTATTTACATACTTTAATTACTTTAATTAGCATTATTTCCTTATACAACATTTATTTAATATACAATGATTATACAATATGGTGTATTTTAAGGTGCGACCTCATTGATGGTTATTTTTTGAGAAGAACAGTTTTTGATGGAACTGGGTGACTCTGGCGGTGTTTTGCAACAATTTGGAGCAGGAACTGGAGCTGCTCTTCCCCCACTGTCAATTTCTTATTCAGCTCTTGAACTAAAGCTACTGCACGTTCTGCCCGGTCATTTACAACAGATAGAGCTGCAACAATAGCTCTGGCCCTTAAATATTCACAGTTGGATGTCCAAGTGCTGGGTGCCTTGTTCAGAAATCCTTCTGGCAAATTCAGCTTAGTAAAGAATTCTCTAGTATTTCTTGTAACAAGTTGGTGTAGTCCTTCACCAGAGCAGAAGGTCGATTCAGGAATCCGAGGACGCTTGGGTGGTCTATCAGTGGACTCATCTTCTAATGCCTTTACCATGCGTTTCTTTACATCTGTAGTAATTCGCTCATCAAAGAAAGCAAGACCAACTGCTTCTTCAGACAGGTACCATAAGTGGTTAGAGAGCTTTTTTTTAGTTGCATCAGAAATCTTTTTGTTAGGATAATTAATCAATGACCTCATAAGGAGCCAGTCATTAAATGGGGTTTCAATAGGGAGTGAGGATGTTGTCCAAGCCTTCATATAGATGAGAACAGAAAAAAGGGAAAGATCTCGAATTCCTCGTTCTTCAGTCTTAGTCATCTTGAACTGGTTTCGAAAAAGCCACATCTTGATAGAATAGAGCGCTTTGGACATCCAGCGAGCTCGATGCATGGCACCTGGTGCACGAAACTTGATGCCTTTATTGGGGACACCTCCAAGAAAGATGATGGACAGATCCAAAAGTTCTTGATAGTCATCCCGTAGCATAGGTGCCTGGGATCTAGCAAACTGAATTAGTTCAGTTTTAGACTGGATAATTGCTTCTTTAGTAATCGTGTCTGTCTCACCTGTTTGGAACTGGCTTTGATCAACAGAAGTCCAATTGTCACGAAAACGCTTAAAGATCAATATCTCTGGACCAGTTGATGTAGATCCCAATGTTGCTTCAAATGCAGCTCCCAACAATAAATCTAAAACATGGTGTCTACAAGGCAAGTACAAAACATCATGTCCCAATTTTGCTTCGATGAGAGCACAGGCTCCACTATATTGACCCGTGTTTGAAGCTGTTGTATCGAAACAAATTGCTTTTACTCTCTCTGTAATTCCCCATTCATTCAGGCAGTTAAAGACGGCTTCAGCTTGTGCTTCTCCAGTTGAGTTTGGGATTTTGGGGACACCAAGCAGCTGTTCAACACCAGGTCCTGACACAAGTACTGGGAGACGATCAATGTGCTTGTGCGAGGTGAGGTCCTCCATCATCTTGCCATCCCAGTGGACTGTCATAGAACATTCTCCATGGAAATGCTCCTTAAGTTCTTTAGCATGACGAGCTCGGTTCTTATTTCGAAGGCGATGGATAGAATGTTGGTTTATGTTGTAATCTGAAGCGTCCAAACCAAAGCTTTTAGCTGCCTCTGCGAGGATAAATGTTGCCTTTCTAGAGGAAATTTGTGTACGATCCAGGGCAGCAGACATCTGAATAGTCATGATGTTTTTCATGCCTCGTTTTTTCTTAGATTTTGGTAAAGCACAAGCTCCTTTGGGCTCCTCCTCCTCATTCTCACTTTCATCAGTGTTGCTGGAAGATGTGGAAGAAGCCAGTACAACTTGACTAGTAGACGCCTCCATCAAAGATTCTGACTTTCTTTTTCTCTCTGCCTCAGCTTCCAACCGTTTGACTGCATTTTTTGTGCGGTGAAGATGTACAGTGTCCACACCACCGATTGAGCCAGGACGACCTTTTTGTCTTTGCAGTTGAAGGAACTCCCAGTCCTCACGATTCTTGATCAGCTTCTCAGCGTCTCCATGGGCGATGTCAAAGAGATCTTCCAATCGCTCTACAAAATCAGCCTCCTTGGTTTTATGGCTCTGGCTTGTTCTGGAAGCATGCTTCTTTAAGCAAGTCCATTCGTTAAAGAAATTCTCTAACTTCTTCATGGCACGAGGTTCCTGCTGAGTAGGAATATTGGCCTTATCCCAGATAACTATTGTGGCTCGAATAGATTGACGCAGAGCATCGCGGATTGTCATGTTTTTCTCTCTGTGGAGGTGCATAAAATAACCAAAAGCTTGCCTATATGGGGGCAGCTTTGAGCCTTTAATATCATCTACTGTAGATCCGAGCAAATAGAATGGTCTTCTTGTATTCATCTGCAAAATAAGAAAACAAAATATTAATGTAGTGTTATGGTTTTGTAGAGCAGGGCTAAATCACTGTTTTGACTTTTTTAAATTACAAAAAAAAAAAAAATTTGGTAGACATAAAGTTAATTTGGTCTATTTTATAAATCTAACGTATTTTTCTCAATTATTATTCCTATTATTTTTTAATCTAAGAAACAAGGAATAAATATTTTTGTAGTAGAAATTTATATTTTGCTATTTTATTGGAAATAGAAACAGTGGCGTCACTAGGGTTGGTGTCACCCAGTGCGGTAACTCATGGTGTCACCCCCCCCCCATGGACCTCCTCCCGTACCAGACCATACAGAATCCTTAGTAATGTTTTTTGTACTAATGTTACTCGTAAATCGTAATTCCCGTATATCACTGAATGTAATGGCAATAGTAGTGACATAAACAACTAGCAAAATTAAAATTACTCCTTTAAATTACAATATCATACGCACAGCCTAAATGTATTTACATTTACATAGTTTCATGTGGTTAAAGTGAAAATTCGGTAAGAAAACAATAGAATTCGAAGTAAAAACGTTTAAGAACTACATCAAAATTATGTTCATTTTAACGTTAAACTTTACCGTTACATGAGATACATTAATGGATTAGGTTTGCATAATCAATAACGGCCCAAATAATGTAGAAGTTGTAGACAAATGCATATGGAAATATACTCATAAATTTGAGGCTGCAACATCATAAAGACAGAGGCTGCAACAACTGAGCGGAAGCCTTTTTTTATTTTTCTCCTTCTTTTCCTTTAATTACTACTTCATTCTCAAAAAAGTTATTGATATAGGTTCACAAATACTAATTACCACAATATTGTAGCTAAAACAACAGAAAATTTGACAAAATCAGCGACTATAAAAACACCAGCAGCAACGAAAACAACAGCGCGTGCTTGTAGAGCGTGCAGACGAAACCACGTGATTCGAAGCGTCATTGTAATTGGGTAATAATGACAGCTCTGACCGGAGCGCATTAGAAGGTTCAAAAAGTAAATTAGCATAGAGTTTTAGCCTTGTAGGTATATTGATACATGTAAGCTGGGCTTACGAAAAATGTTTTTGTTGTTATAACTAACTACAGGGATATTTTTAAAAAAATAATAAATTTCTGCTCAAACACTGCACAAAAACCCCCCGCACCCCTCTAGTGACGCCACTGATAGAAACACAGATCATGAAACACATGTCAGGTAAAATTTCCATTGAACTAAATTAAATTCTTTGTGACAAATAGCAACATTGTTTAAAACTTCATAATATGTGTATAAGAGCATAAATTCTAATTTTTTCATTAAATTCATTAAATTTTTTTCAAACACTAATAACAAAATCAGTATAAATAATTGTGAAAAATATAAATAACATAGTTTATTATCTGATAATAGCAAAAAAGAAGTATAGTGATACACAGTTACACACCTTTTACTTATGACAGCAGAACACTGAATGATGACAAATAAACAATTGCAACATAATCTGGAGCATTCTTGATGAAACATGTTTAAACAGGTTGATCTTGTCTTATCAAGCAATATTTTCAGCTACAAACTTGACAATTATCTCTAATATATTCATTTAATTGAATTCATCATAAATATGATGATTAATTAATTAAAAACATATGTTTAGTATACTTGACAACTGCTAGTAATTTCAAATATTAATTGCATAAATAATAGCTATATTTTATGAACTTTAATAAGCGGGGGCGACCTCTAAAAATTGTTCAATCCAAAACATTTTTTATATGTGATGTTTTTTCAACCAATGGAACTGGTTGAGGGGGCGCAACCTAAAAAAATCAACACTTCGAAAATAAGAGACACCCTAATATATATATATATACTTATATCAGACATGGGGGCCTCGGCCTCGGACCTCAAAAATGGCCTTGACCTCGGCCTCGAGGCCAGCTGAAAAGTGGAAAGGCCTCGTGACTTTCGTGAGGCCTTAGGGAATCCTGATTTGTTTTGTTCTGTAATTTTCAACCCCCGGTAGCGTTGGGGTGGAGATTCTTCAGGTGGGCGCGCTCGGGGTGGATATTCTTCATGTGAAGACCATGACCTGGCAGGTGACCGTATGTGACGACATACTTTGAAAAATCTCATTCAGACAGGTGACTAGTCAGGCCGCAGTCTTTGATAAATACTATTCAGTTAGGTGACCAACGGATTAGTGACAGGTCACTGTGACGTTAGGTACATAAATATTATATATGTCGCGGTGTATAAATATTATTCAGTCAGTCAGCAGTAGACCAATTGACTTAATGTAGCAAAACTAGTGTAGGAAAGCAATCTATCAGTTGGTCATCAGTTGAACTGAGCTCATACGAGTATAATGTGTTTGTGTTATTTATGTGTATAAACTATTGTACTCTATCTATTTTTATAACAAAAAATAAGCCAAACTAAAGAAGAACACCACCTGGTATACTGATAACTAGCTACTAGCGTCGATAATTTTGTTTTTCGCCCGTCGTAAATTCTAACCTAAACTTCTAAATAATATGATTTGAAATGAATCTATAATATCGGATGCAAACAATAATTTTGCTAATATCGGCATTATAATTGAGATGTAAATTGTTATATTGCTTGCAAATAATTTTTTTGGATTTTTTCATTTACTTTAATAATATAAAGTATTATACATATAACTTAAAAATGTCTGATAATGGATAATATCAGGTGCAAATATACTCTTGAATCAAATTACATTTATAACATTGTTGTTGTGTTGGTTAGCCGATCAACCCACCCTGATCGAGCAAGCCGGCGACACGCAGGTAACCGATCGCCTTCTCCGGAGTGGACCAGAGGTTCAGCGCACTAGTGATGTTGTGTTGTGTTCCATGTTGTGCTAGAGCGGTACAGTCTTTCATAATGTGTTCAATTGTTTGTAGTGTGTCCTGGCACAGGTGGCAGGTGTCGTCTGTGGAGTTGTCTAGTCTGTGTTTATATGTCTGTAAGTTGGGGTGATGTCCACATCGGAATCGTGCTAAGTTAACTCGATCCGATCTGCTCAGGCTGGTCTCTGACCTGTCAATGGGTGGCGGCTTCGCACCTAGGACCGCATTCGGACCGAGTCATGTCAGTGCTTTGTGGGTTAGGTGTGTGTGTATGTGTTTTCTGTACTGTGTGATGTCTGTGGGGCGTGGTATGGAATGGAGTATTTGGTTATAATGTCTCTCTGGTGTTACCTTAATGGTGCGAGGTGTCGGTGCATGATTGTACATGTAGTGGCAAGGGTGTTGTGGGTTAGTTGTCGCTGCTGCCATGAATTTGTGTTCCCCTCATGTCTAAATGTTCCCTAACTTTCAGTTTTTGTTTCTGTGTGCAGGTGTTCTATTGGTGTTGTTTGAATACATCCTGTAATGATACGAAGTGCGTTGTTTTGTATTGTCTGTAAGGTGTTTATGTTTGTGTTTGAGATAATGGGTGCCCAGCATGGGCTAGCATAGTCCATAACTGAGCGAATATATTGTTTGTATATGAATGATGTTGTTTCTTGCTGGTGTCCAAAGTTTGTGCCTGTTAGTACCCTAAGCGTGTTAAGTCTTGACGTACATTTATTTTTAATGTCCTGAATGTGGTTTGCAAAAGATAATGATGTATTGTATGTGACCCCAAGTATTTTGGTCCTGTGAGTGTGTGGAATGTTGTTGTTGTTTAGTGTAATCTGTGGGGTTATCTGGTGTTCTTTTTTGTTGCGTTGCTTGTTAGCAAGGTGATGGTTGATTTTGTGGGCGCTACTTTGAGTCTATTGTGTGTGAGCCAGTCTTATATACTGTTTATGTATGTTTGTAGGATATTTGTAGCGGTGTCGATGTTGTTGTGGGTGGATGTTAGAATGATGTAATCTGCATATGATGATAAGGTAAGCTTGTTATCTATGGGTGTTAGAATGTCATGCATGTATAAGTTGAACAGTGTTGGTGAGAGAACAGAGCCTTGAGGGTCCCCGCTCGGAAAAAGCTTGTTTTTGGATGATTTGCCATTAAATGTGACATGCGAGTATCTTCCTGAAAGATAGATGCTCAGCCACCTTTTGGTGTTATTGTGCATGTTTGTGTTGAGTATTTTGTTTATGAGAGGGAAGCGTGGGGTAGCATCAAATGCTTTACTAATGTCTATTGTTGCTAATAGTGTACGTTGAGCTGGTCGTCTGGAGTTCATGCCATCCATGATGTGCTGCGTGAGGTTAGTGAGTAATGTCGTGGTTGAGTGGTGAGGTCTGAATCCATGTTGAGTAGGCGATAGTGGTATGTGTGGGTTGGTGATTTGTAAGATTAGTCTTTCTGTTACTTTGGAAGGTGTGCATAGTAAAGTAATGGATCTATAGGAAGCTGGTTTTGTTGGATTTTTGTTTGGTTTGAGTAGTGTAATAATTTGACCTTGTTTCCATATGTCAGGAATAATACAGTGTTGGTATGAATATGTGCTGATGTTTGTGAGAGCTAGTATTCCCTGTGGGCCCAAGTGTTTAAGGTGTATGTTAGATATGTTGTCTGGTTCAGTAACCCTTGAATTCTTAATGGTTTTGATGATCTTGGTGGTCTGGTCTGTATTGAAGGGTGTAATGGTCGTGTCGAGTCTGTAGGTTTTCTTGTGTCTGGCTGTTTGTCTGTCTGCGTGTTTCTGGTTGTTGTCTCTGTTTAAGTGACTTGTCTTTGCGTAGTGATTAACTAGAATGTTAGCTTGTTGTGTATATGTTGGGATATTATTTTGGCTGCGACAGATAGCTCGTGTGAGGTGTGAATGCCGCTGTTAGAGTGGGTTATGCTGTTTATAGTCTTGTATAGCCTGGATGTATCTGTGGAGTGGTTTAGTGTTGTTATGAATTCCCTAAATGTTTCTGTTTGTTTTTCTTTAAGTTTGTTGTTTATTTCTGTGTTGAGCTGTTGTATCTGCTGTTTTATGGCTTCTGTGTGTGGTGTTTGTGTGTTATGTTTAAGGTTGTTACGTTGTCTTATGAGGTGGGCTATTTATCTAGTGTAATTTGGGTTGTATTTCCTAATGTTGCGCTTGGGTATGTATTTGTTTGCATTATTGATGATCTGATTAAATGTCTTGAGTGTTGTATTGATGTTTATGATGGGTGTGCTGTTTAATGTGGTGAATTGTTCCTCAGTCTGTATTTTGAACTGTTCCCAATCAGCTTTCTTGTAATTTCTGAAGTGTGCCTAAGCTGTTGGCGCAGAGTGTAGAACGTGTTGTAATGATGACGGGCAGGTGGTCTGATGACAGTTGTTTTTCTGTTCTCCAGTGTGCATGTGTTGCTAGTGAGGGGGAACAGAACGTTATGTATGGGGAGGAGTTTGGGTATCCTGCTTGATGTAGTATGTGTGTATGTTCTTCTGTATTGTTAAGAATGAAGAGGCTGTTTAGTTGTGTGGCTATGTTGGCGCCTCTGGTGTTGCTTTGGTTGTGCAGGTACCAACTAGTGTCTTTAGCGTTGAAGTCTCCTCCTAAGATGACATTAGTGAGAGAGGCCAGATTGTGTAACTGTGGATTGTAATAACATGTTGAAATATCAGGTGCAAATATATTCTTAATATTATCGTTATTATATTATTATCGTATATATAATTATATAGTAATGGCATGATATAAACTTCATACCTATAGGCCTACCGTACATCAGAAATATCTTTCACATACAGTACAAGCTAATAATTGTAGCTAATAATTGTAGCCATTCAGAAATTACACGATCAAAAACTCAGTGAGTTAGTACAATGTTGAAATATTTTGTTAGATCATCTTCACATCATAACTTTCCATAGTATCGTAAATACTTGAAATATTGCGGATATATTAAAATGAGAAATAAGAACTGCATGAAATGAGAAATAAAATATTATTGGGCTAATGTATGGTGCCCAGGAAATCTTGTTCTGGCAACTGTGTCTGACTGAGTGACCCGGCAAGTGTAAACACACATCGTGTCGGTGTTATGGTGTGGCCGCGTGTGATAGATGAACGTGCTTAATGTTTAATAATTCCCTTTTATTAGGTAAGTGAAGTGAGCTATGTCTTTGTTTAGTAATTTTGAGTACAATCTTGGTTTTCTTTCTGGATTTCAGAGAAAAAAAGAAGAGATACAGGCTAGTGTGAGGTTACGATAGATTACCTTTGGAAGAGTTTTAAGCCTAGGCTAGGCTAGATTGTTGAGCCTTCCCAAAGCATGGAGGAGCTCATTCGTAAAAGATTTCGAAGTGAGTATCTGCACCCAGAGGTGCAAATACCGCATTCGTTGTTTGCATCCGAATATCATACCTGTGGGTGAAAATACCTTCAGCCTAACAATCTTAAGGCCTCGTAGGGCCTCCCTAAAAAGGCCTCGGCCTCGACCTCGAGGCCTTTGAAAAATGTATGTCCTCGGCCTGAGACCAGGCCTCGTCCCCATGCCTGCTATATATATATATATATATATATATATATATATATACATTTTAAGTGCAAACACGCAGTATAATTAACGTAAAGAACGACGCTTGTATAGGAGAATATTCCGCGCAAGATGAGGAGAGAGAACGAAACAAATTAAAAAATGAGGTAACCACCCGGGAATCGAACCCGGGATCTTCCGATTGCCGGTCAGATATGATAACCATTACACCATTACACCATGGGCCTCATGGTGTAATGGTTATCATATCTGACTGGCAATCGGAAGATCCCGGGTGGTTACCTCATTTTTCATTTGTTTCGTTCTCTCTCCTCATCTTGCGCGGTATATTCTCCTATACAAGCGTCGTTCTTTACGTTGATATATATATACTGTATATATATGTATATATATAATATATAAATATAAATATAAACACCTTTCCTTTTAACCTTATATATATATATATATATATATATATATATATATCGTAAAGAACGACGCTTGTATAGGAGATATTCCGCGCAAGACGAGAGAGAGAGAACGAAACAAATGAAAAAATGAGGTAACCACCTGGGAATCGAACCCGGGATCTTCCGATTGCCGGTCAGACGCGATACCATTACACCATGGGCCTCACTCTTCCAAATGCCGTAATTCTTCTACATACTCGCAGAAACCAATGCCCCAAGGGGGCACCTCCCGCATGCCGTAACATTATATACATTCAACTGCAAAGAACACGCAGTATAAATAACGTAAAGAACGACGCTTGTATAGGAGATATTCCGCGCAAGACGAGAGAGAGAGAACGAAACAAATTAAAAAATGAGGTAACCACCTGGGAATCGAACCCGGGATCTTCCGATTGCCGGTCAGACGCGATACCATTACACCATGGGTTCGATTCCCAGGTGGTTACCTCATTTTTTCATTTGTTCCGTTCTCTCTCTCTCGTCTTGCGCGGAATATCTCCTATACAAGCGTCGTTCTTTACGTTATTTATACTGCGTGTTCTTTGCAGTTGAATGTATATAATGTTACGGCATGCGGGAGGTGCCCCCTTGGGGCATTGGTTTCTGCGAGTATGTAGAAGAATTACGGCATTTGGAAGAGTGAGGCCCATGGTGTAATGGTATCGCGTCTGACCGGCAATCGGAAGATCCCGGGTTCGATTCCCAGGTGGTTACCTCATTTTTTCATTTGTTTCGTTCTCTCTCTCTCGTCTTGCGCGGAATATCTCCTATACAAGCGTCGTTCTTTACGTTATTTATACTGCGTGTTCTTTGCAGTTGAATGTATATAATGTTACGGCATGCGGGAGGTGCCCCCTTGGGGCATTGGTTTCTGCGAGTATGTAGAAGAATTACGGCATTTGGAAGAGTGAGGCCCATGGTGTAATGGTATCGCGTCTGACCGGCAATCGGAAGATCCCGGTTCGATTCCCAGGTGGTTACCTCATTTTTTCATTTGTTTCGTTCTCTCTCTCTCGTCTTGCGCGGAATATCTCCTATACAAGCGTCGTTCTTTACGTTATTTATACTGCGTGTTCTTTGCAGTTGAATGTATATATATATATATATATATATATATAAAACCTTGGTTAACCTTGGTTTTGTTTCCCCCCACCCCGAATTGTTCATTCTGACGAAGGTCAACTTGTCACTCCACCTTAGACCTAGTTTAACGTGGAGTCCGAACCACGCCCCACCAGCAGCCCAGTGTCTTAATCACTAGGTTACCCAGGGTACTCATTTATCTACTAACCAATTTTTTTTTTTTAATTGTGTGGAAGGATGAACAGTTGGGTTTTGCTGCGCGCCGCCTGCCGTCAACGGGTCTCAATCCCGGGGTCGATGGACTCGTAGTAGCGACACTAACCACTACACCACCGAGGCGCATTGACCTATATATATATATATATATATATATATTATATATATATATATATATATACACTCTTCAGGAAGACGTGAATTTATTTCTTAACATCAATACAGTTTTGGCTCCTCGCGAGCCCTTGTTACCAATTAACAAGTGCTCGCGAGGAGCCGAAACTGTTACTGGTGTTAAGAAATAAAAATTTACGTCTTCCTGAAGAGTGGTTTCCTTCTTCATGCTTCGTCGCGACAGTGTATTGTTTACATCATCATATATATATATATATATATATTATTAGTGATGTAGGTCACATCCGCATCCGCGGAACATCCGCACATTTTCTCGCATCCGCATCCGCATCCGCACTTTGGACTGCGGATGTCGTGCGGATGTGGACCGTTGAGATAAAATGTCATTAATAAGCGGAAATTATCAAATTCTACTATATTAATAGAACTAGTTCATTGTGCGCAAAAGTGATGCAAGCGACAAGACGAGAGGCTGTTCTTGTATGAAGTTACTCTCTTGCAACCTACTTAGATCCACGTTACAAGCTAAGTTATTTTCACCAGTACATTAGAACGAGTTAAATCATCACTTGGCAAAGCAGTTGAAGAGCTTCAATCTCTTGAATCTGTCGCTTCGCCACCCACCAAAAGAATAAAAGTTTCAGTGACAGAACCAACACCTTCAACAAGCAAATCTATCACAGAATCTGTCTCTCAGTTTCTTGAGTCAAGCAGCAATGACGAGACCTACGCGATGTCAAAAGATGTAGTAAAAATGATCGAGAGCTATCACCAAGAAAAACGCCTGGCTGCATGTGACAATCCTATTAGTTGGTGGAAAAATACGCAGAATATCTATCCATACTTGAGTAAACTTGCAAGGAAACATTTAGCACGTCCTCCAACAAACGTACCAAGCGAGAGATTATTTAGCAGTGCTGGATTAATATATGATGAAAAGAGAAAACAGACTGGCAGCAGAAAAGGCAGAAAAATTAATGTTCCTTAAGCATAACCTTCCTATAATTAAGTTTGAACATTAAACGATGAACATCTTAGTTTACTTTATTTTAATTACTCATTTATAAATATGCCTAATAAAACTTAAACTTAATATAAATAGTTATCAAGCTAATTAAAGATCTCTTTCTATAAGGGTGGAGGAGGTTGGGGAAAGAGGTCGGTGGGGTGCATTTGAGTTGGGTTCACGTCCCGCATCCTGGTAACACAATTATGGTTTCTAATTGTGGCTGAAACTCAACAAATATAACGAATTTATTTGCAGACGAATTCACTAATTGATTTCTATATTAGTTAGATGCTTGATATTATTTTATATGTTCAGAGAAAAGTACAGCAATTATTGTACAATTAATCAATTATACTACATTATAGCTACAGCTCTCTCTATATAATAACTTATTATATACGTTAAACACACAAATCTCGAATATATCCTAAAAAATAACGAAAATGTAGACATCCGCATCCGCATCCGCGGATGTTGAAATCAACATCCTATCTGCATCCGCATCCGCGGATGTGAAAAAAATGACATCCGCTACATCACTAATATATATATATATATATATATATATATATACACACACAGCCACCTCGCGTTTTACGCGAGTTTGGTTTACGCGTTTTTAGAATAACGCGGGCTGGCCGGTGATTGGAATAACGCGATCCGTCACGCGACACGATCTTGTTCAACTGGAGAAGGAACACCAGTAGGAGGTGGTAGCAGCAGATGGTGATGTCGAGTAAGTGCGTTCTCTCACCAGCAAGAGGTTGGCTGAAGCATTTCGCTACGTCGACCTTGCTCTCGCTATTTTGGATGAGGACCCGAACACGGAACGCGGCTCAAAGGTGGCCCGAAATGTCCTAGTTGACATCAATTGCTATAAAGAAATCCATGGTGAGAAGACGATGAAGGCCTCGCAGAAGACATTGGATTTCTTTTTCAAGAAAAATGAGACTCGTAAGGACGACGAGCCATCAACATCTAGCGGCGTAAGAGCCCAGTCCACTCAATAACTTCTCCACTCCCCTCCTCCCTCTCCACCAGCGCCAGCAAGCAATTCAGGAGCAGCAACCAGTCAATGGTAAATGTTGGAATTAACTTTGTCATTTTCTTCTTTTACTCGCTAGAATTTACTGTACGTGTGTTAGATTTAGCAGTATACAGGGTGTACATAAAGTCAGGATCTATTTTTGTGAAGCACTTGGAAATTATATGGAATTCAATCATAAAATGATAAAGTGGAAACATTTATTAAATAATTAAGAGTAGGATTCGGACGTGACGCCCCATCAGCATCCCTGCACAGCTCAAATCGTTCCGCAGCACTTCTAAACACATTCTGGAGCATTGCGGGGTTATGTTATCTGCAGCAGTTCGTATACTTGTACGTAAGTTTCAAGACTCGTAATCTTCGTCTGATAGACGTGCGATTTGATAAAGCCCATGCAAAGAAATCTAAAGGGGTTAATATCTGGTGATCTCGCTGGCCAAGGTCTGTTGCTTCCGCGTCCGATCCAGCGATTTGGGAAACGTCCATTTAGATAATCCTGAACAATTTTGGCATAGTGACAAGGAGCACCATCATGTTGATAGACGACGGTACTAACAATCCTATCCCCAATCAGCTGAGGTTCAAGGAATTGCTGCAACATGTCCAGATAAATAAGCCCCGTAACTGTAGCTTCAGCAAAGAAAAAAGGGCCATAAACCTTAGATTTGTTAAACCCATCCAGACATTAACTTTAGGTGAGTTCCTTTCCCAATTTGGGACGAAATCATTCGGTCTTTCATCTGCCCAAATTCGACAGTTATGGCGATTTACTTTTCCACACGTATGGAAAGTGGCTTCATCACTAAAGAGAATGTTGTCCATTAAATATCCACTCAGATTGTTCTACGAGATACAGCACACACAGCACTTCGTCGAGGGAAATCTTCTCATGTAAATCATGTAAAACCTGCAAATGATAGCTTTTCTTCCGCAAATTAACTTTCAGAATTTTGTGCACAGATGACGTCGGGAGGCCGAGTCTGTGTGATGCAGCACGAACCGACGTACGTGGCTCCTCAGTGATAATTCCGCGTACTGCATTCACGGTAAGATCTGACATACACGGTCGTCCTGATCTTGCTTCATCATTTATAGATCCCGTTCGTTTAAATTTGTTCACCAATTTTCGTATTGTCTTGTCTATTGGCCCCGGCTTATGAAATCTCCTTCTAAACTTCTCTCTGGTGTCATTGTATTTCTTTCCCTCGATCGCCCAAATTACTATTGCCACACGCTCTTCTGTATTCATTCTAAGGGCTTCTGAAAAGAAAAATAGAAAAAAATAATTATTTCACAAAAATAGATCCTGATTTTATGTACACCCTGTACTGTTGTATACTGTTGTATACTGTTGTTTCTCATTGGTGTAATATTGGGTACTGTCTTATTCATAACAAAAATCCGTAACCTCAACTTTTTACATTATTTCCTAGGGAAAATTACGTTTGATTTAAGTGGTTTTGATTTACACGACCATTTTCAAAAACGTAATTATCGTGTAAATCGAGAGGTGGCTGTATGTATATATATATATATATATAGTGCGTCGTGGTTCGGATTCCACATTAAGCTGTCGGTCTAAGGTAGAGCAACAAGCTTAACCTTCGTCAGAAATAATAATGTCGGCAGAAGCAAAACCAAGGTTAGCCAAGTTTATATATATATGTGGAAAAATGTTTCCACGAGAAAATAAATTTGTTAAAATTTAAAGACATTCGGTTTGTATAAATTAAAATATTACTCCTTTAAAAGATATTATTCGGCTCGTATAAATTAAAACATGACCGTTAAAATTCCTAATATTTGTATAAATTGCCTCAATGCCCAGAAGATTCTCTGGCATCCTTTCCATAAGCCTAACGATGCTCTCCACAGTTGCCACATCTACAATCTTAAATAGATTTCTAAATTCTAAATGTTGTTTTTGATTATTATAAATCACATAAAAGAGTTAAGTGTAAAAAACTACAATTATATAAATTCTTGTGCTAATATCCAATTATATAAATTCTTTTGGTAATACCATTATTAGACTAGGAATTTACGAGTAAATAAGCTTTGGTAAACGTGGCACCACGGGGGTTTTCTCAAGGAGGAAATGAACTCGCCTTGAGGAGTGAGGACAGTCTCGCCTCGGCCTCGAGTGGGTGTGTGTGTGTTCCGCCCTTGGGCCTGGCCGTTTCGGCTGGTTCCCTTAGCTTTTTTTGATGTAAGCATTTGTTCGTTAATAACTCTCTAAGCAAGTGTAGTGAAAAGGTTTTGATTGTTTTCTAATTACTAAGAAATTCTAATATTTTAAAAGTGATTTCAACCTTGTGAAAATAAAGGACTGAACAAAGGAAGACTCGTCATTTAATATCCTTCCAAGAAAACAATTCCCGTTTCTCAACGGACTGAGAGAAGAGAGGACGCCATCGAAGCGAAAGTATAAATTGGGTTGGTTTTATCGTAATTCGCAGTCAGATAAAGTGAGTAAAGAAGAACCGTGGACGTCAGCGGTATAAACTTCCTTGTAGGTGCGAGGAAGCGACATACTGAGAATACCTTAAAGGATAACATCACCATATTATATATATATATATATATATATGTTAACCCCTCCGTCTATGGCCCTGGGGTGGTTCGGATTGACGGGGGTTCTGGTTTAGGAGGCAAGCAACGGATAGGTGCCTTGAAGTGGTTTTTCTTCTATGTTATTCTCCGAGTTCTTCTATAGTGGCTCGGAGGACTCTGGTAGATTTGCAATCTAAATGCTGAAGGTTCCGGATTCTTCTTATAGCGTATCCGGAAAGTTTTCTAAGTTTTTCTGAAGAGAGCAAGGCTCGAAGGGGACAATAAAAAGTTTCTTCACTGTAAATTTACTGCTAAAAAATACAGGTAGTGCTCAGCCTCTGAATTAGCTTCTGAATGACAATGGATGAATTTGAATGGGTTTATATACCCAAAAACTGCTAACATTATTATTATTAAATGCTAAGAAGGCTGTATTATTTTTGCACAATATTTGAAAATAAGTAAATTTTTTAGCTGTGGTAAGGCTTGGACGAGTAAACAAAATATTTGAAGACGAAACCATATTTTTATCTTAAACCGCGACTTTTCAGATCTGATGTTATCATGATCTGCCAAGTTAACTAAAAGTGGAAATCGGACTATGCATCTTTACACTAAAATATGCATATGAGTGAAATTTTAAGGTTTAAGTTGTACAATTTTAATGCTTAGGCAAGACATGATCTCATTGTTTATAACGAAAGAGAGTGTATACAAAATGTGAACATTGCAAAGCTTAACAGGATTCCTTAGTAAGCGAAATCTAAAAAATGATTATGAGATTTTAAAAAACAACAGGTTACCAATTATTTAGCAAAGTAGAAAGTGAATCAAATATTTTATCCAAACTCGCGTTGGGCGATTTTGGTCCTTATGTAAAAATGAATACACACACGTACATACATATGAGTATAGGCATTATATAAAGTTAAATATATAAGATTATACATGAACCATATAACACATGAATTTTTAAAATGGATACTTTTTCTTACAATGGATACAGAGACTATATAAATGAATACAAGAATTACATGAAGGATAAGATAATATAGGAATATGGGAATTATTTATGGTTCATTTTTACAGGGCTCTTCCCTCTAGAATGATATTAATATAATAACGTAACATCCTAACTAAGGCTAACTAGATGATAACTATTGGTTTTATAATACAGATTTATATATATAACATAAGTCGGGTGGTTTAAGTCTAGTTCACGTGGTCTGGGTACGCACTCTTGGTCGTGCATAAATAGTTTCATGTTCCGTGTCACTGGGTTTTCTTTGTTCCCAGAATGATCTTTTCATCACAAATACACCGAGGATAATAGCACACACAATAATGATACTAACGGCAGATGTTGAGAAAATGGTTACCGGTTGTAGTATTTGTAAGAGGTTGTTTTGGTTATCATCCGAAATTTTAAACCGGCTCAATTGATCATTCCATTCAGGGGCATGCAGTTCGGGTAGGATGGTTACAGGTTTTATGGAGAGATTTAAGATCTCTATGACGGGTTTAAATTTAATTTGCGACGGAAATGGGTATGAGTTATTAAAGGTAACCTTATACGGGTTGTATATTTGGAGGGCTTTTGAACGCAAGGAGCAACCAATTGGTAGCCGAATAATCATAGGGATTGTAATGAGGGAATAATTTGATGGACACTCGAGGGTAGCGGCAGTCCTGTTCGCGAAGGAAACCCAGATGTCTGGTCCAATTCGTAGTTGGATGGTTTTAGGGGAATGAAATTTTTTAAATGAACATACGGGGGCATGCCGGTCACGAATTAAATCGACAAAGCAAGACCTAGTAGTGGGAAGAAAACTGGTTTGAGTGGAGGGCAGATGAGTTGTTATTTGGTTGCGGGAATCGGCATGCCGGACGTCGCTATCTGACATCATAGAATAAGCTGATAGATTCTTGTGAGGAAAGGTAAGGTGGTACGGGGAAATACAATCGATAGACATTAGAGTTATTTTGGTAGGGTGTTGGGAAAGGGTGAAATCTATATACGTCATAAGTGAGGAAATCGAAAAATGGTATAATTATGAGGTATGTGTAGGGGCGTGGTCCATGTACAGTCCAGGTGTATTCTAGAAATTGAGGGTAATTAGTGTGGTTGAGTGGGAATATGGGTGATAATTTTAATTGTGACTGGGCGGTGTGAATCAAGGACTGGAGTATTTCCCATGGTATTAGGGTGGAAAGAGTGATTTTTCCATGGGCTAGCTGGGTTGCACGCAAAACCTTGGAATGAATCGTAGTTATTCGTTGTAAGTATTTATCGATTAGGGTTACTTGTATGTTCATTATTTCTATTAATTCTAGATATCGTTTGTGTTCTTTGTATTGAGCTAACATGGATTCAAGGTATGTGAATCTGTCCGAAAGGGAGTGAAGGAAGCGATTGTTTTCGTGTAATGACCTAATAGTTTGTTCTAACATGTGTCCATTATATTGTCGATTCCGAGCGAAGAGATTCAATTTAAGTTCAACTCTTTTAATATCTTCTTCGGTTGCTAATCCGAATAAACCTTTGAACAGTTTCCCTCCTATATCTATCAGTCCCCTTTTACTTCTTTGGTTAAAGTTTTCGGAATTTTTGGTTTCAGTTTGTATCCATGGTAAGGCTAATATTTCTGATAGGGCGCGTGCTGTAGTTTGAATATTTTCGAGGGTATTTTCTAACAGAACGCGACTAATCTGATCTTTTCCTTGGAAAGAATTTTGGACTTTACTTTCAAACGTTTCTAATTGGGTTTGTATCTGAAGGAGATTGATTTTAATTCTAGCAGGGGGTTGCAAATTTATATAAAGGTCTGCATGCCCTTTCAAAAATTTACCTTCTGCAAGTTTTTCTATAACAACTCCGGTAGAAATTTTAATGCTAGGTCTACAAGAGTAAATAATTTGGAAAATTATAAGGGGGACAATTTTATTCATTTCTACGCCTTAAGTTATACGGAGCTGGGGGTAGTTGTGTGGATACTTGTGTGGATACTTGTGTTGGTGGGCGAAGGGGTCGGCCTCGTTTTGGTGGCAATGGGGGTCGACCGTTGAGCTCGGATTCTGAGCGGGTTCGTTTCTTATGTGAAGGTTCTAGTTCACGTGGGTGATGCATTTGCGGGCGGTATGTCGGGTCCGTGCGTCGATCATCAATCGGCGAGGGTGGTGACAGAGGAGATGGTGGAGTTGGAGGAGATGGTGGAGTTCCACTGAGTGATTCTCTCGAAGGGGTTTCTCCAGGGTCTGGGTCCGATGGGACGCTTGGCTCTGGGGCCTCCTCTTGTTCAGAGATTGCCTCGAGTAATGGTGGTATTACGAGGTACCAATCTTCGTCATGGGTAGCGGTTCCCGCGGTGACTACTTCAGTTTTTTGATCCCTGCCCGATTTGTTAATATCTTGACCTTTTGAAGGATAGGCGGCTCGAACGCCTGGCAGCTGTTTTTTGGGAAGGTGTTGCTCGGAAGCTATCTTCAAATTGTCAGCGTGAATGATCTTTAGTTTGGAATGATCCCGGAGGTCGAGGATTTCATAACGATTTTTTCCGAGGTCTTTCATAATCCTATATGGGCCATCCCATTTTGGGTATAATTTGCGATGAGCCCCTGGCGGTTTCACGCTCTTCAGATAACATCGCATACCAACGATTATAGTCCGTTGACGGGGATGACGCCTATGTTGTTCTTGCTCCATCTGTTGGTTTCGTTGGTCGAGGGCATAGCGGATTATGTCAAAAATCTTGAAAGATCGTTCAGCTAGTTGCTGATTTGCTTCTGCCATTTCGGAAGATGTTAGGACTGCCGGGTCGGTTTGGTCGGGCAAATCAAAAGGTAGACGCTTGTCGTAGTGATATAGAACGAAATGAGGGGTGTCCCCGATGGACACATTATAGCCATTGTTGATGGCTGTTTGTACCATGGGAAGGGAATCATCCCATGTACGGGAGGATGCATCGACAACGTGGCGCAGGGCTTCCAAGATCTTTCGATTGTGCCTTTCCACTAAGCCGTTTGCCTGCGGGTGGTATGCCACAATGTGTGTATTTTTAATTCTACACATGTTACAAGTGACTCGAACAGTTTGGAAGTGAAACTACGGGCGTTATCCGAGATTAGGATGGAAGGAGTGGTATGGTTTTGGATGACGCGTTCCACTAGGGCTCTTGCCACAGTTTCCGAGGTCTGATCTGGAATGGCGGCTACTTCGCTGTAACGCGAGAAGTGGTCCGTAAACACAATGATGTACTGATTTCCCTTTGATGTTTTGGGAAATGGTCCCAGTATATCCATTCCAGTTCTTTGCCAGGGCCTCTGGCATACTGGATATTTATGCATTGGAGCGGTGGATGGTACGTTGCCCTTATGCTTTAAACACGACGGACATTCGGCGATGTATTCATGTACCGTTCTGTTCATCTCGGGAAAATGGTATCGCTCCAAAAGACTTTTGATGGTGCGATCCGGCCCCATGTGTCCATAAAAAGGTGAGTCGTGACAAAGTCCAATGGCTATATCAACGAGATCCTTTGGTATCTCCACGAGGTCGTTTCCATCTTCGTTCCTGAAATGTACGAGCCCATCTTTGAGGTTGTACTGTTCTTTTACCTTCGATGGTTCCTTTTGTTCCAGGCGCGCCCGAAGGTTTGGGTGTGTTGGTCCTGTTGTTGGGAGTATTGCAGACACTCGTAGTCGAACACAGGAAGAAGTCCTATTTTATTCACTCGGGCGTCGGGCTTGAGTCTCGACAATCCGTCTGGAATAACTTGCAGTTTTCCCGGTTTGTATACGATTTTCGCTGCAAAATCCTGAATCAACAGAGCCCATCTACTCAATCGTCCTTCAAGTAGCTTGTCCTTGAAGAGGTACGTGAGTGGCTTATGATCAGTCTTGATGGTTACATCGTAGCCATAGACGATATTTCGGAATTTTTTCAAAGCCCAATATACCGCTAGGGCCTCTCGGTCCGTAGTGGAATAATTCCGTTGAGGTGCAGAGAGAAGTTGACTGGCATAAGCAATGGGTAATTCCACACCGTCTACGTCCTGTAACAGGACGGCTCCTAGTCCATAGGAGGAAGCATCTGTGGCTATGATGAAGGGTCTTGTGTAATCAGGATATTGTAAAATGGGATGACAGGTTAGTTTATTAATTAAAGTTTCAAAGGCATGTTGGTGATCGGATTCCCAGTTAAATTTCGAATTTTTCTGGAACAAATTAGTAATGGGTTTAGCAATATTCGAAAATTGGGGGATAAAGTTCCGATAGAATCCGACAAAACCAATAAATGCACGGGCGTCGTCGATGGTCTTGGGTACAGGGTACCTTTCCAGGGCTTCGAGTTTGGCTGGATCAGGTTTAATTCCTGTGGACGAGAGTAGGAATCCTAGGTATACCAGGGATTCTTGTAAAAAATTGCACTTTGCAAGCTTCAGTTTAAGGTGTGCTTTTCTCAAGTGTGATAGCACATTATGAAGGCGTTGAAAGTGTGTTTTTATGTCCGAACTATAGACGATAATATCGTCAAGATACACGAGAGCTTCGACACCTAATAGGTCGGAAAGGACTATATTCATCAACCTAGAGAAATTAGCAGGCCCATTTCGGACTCCGAAAGGTAAAACCTGGAATTCGTAATGGCCTCGGTTAGTGGAGAAAGCAGTCAATGCCCGAGATTCGGGACTGACCTCCATTTGCCAATAACCTGATGCTAAATCGAGGGATGAAAAAAATTCGCTTTCCCTACGTTCAGAATTGTTTCCTGCATGTTTGGAATCGGGAAACGGTCTGGGATGGTAATGTTATTCAGGCGTCTAAAATCTATACAAGGGCGAGATGTTCCGTCCTTTTTGGAGACGAGAATCATAGGAGCGGACCAGGGACTAGCTGAAGGCTGAATGACATCCTGCTCCAACATGTCCTTGATGTGTTCCTCAATAGTGACTAACTGAGAATGTGGAACCCGATAGGGAGGAATGAAAATGGGTTTGGAATTGGGTTCCAACTTGATTTCAAAAGGGACCAAATTAGTTCGGCCCAGAGGATCTCCGGTTAGGGCAATCACATCTTTATTTCTTATCAGGAAATCGAGAAGTGATTCCATTAGTTTGGGATCCTGTAAAGCTGGTGACTCCTGAAGGGAGTGCTTCAGACATTTCTTATATTCTTCTTTTAATATTGAAGGCTTTAATTCTAAGGAACTGGAAACACGATTTATCGTACTGATGGGGAAATCTGAATCTATTTCTACTGTGGAAACAGTTCCTATTTTCTGATTTGAAGTTAATTCTATAGATCTTTCTCCTTTGTTTAAACAAACAACAGGGATAGCTGAATTCTGACTCTGACTAAGGACTTGGGCAATAAGAACATCTCTTTTGAAATTACTTTTCTCTGTAATCAGAGTACGCTCTGACTCTAATAATTTTCCTTGACTGTTAACTACTTTTGCTAGGAAACAAATCTTCTCATAAGGTGCTACTGTTATATGCTCGGTAGGGCATATGAAAAATTGTGAATCTGATTCTGGTTCGGCGACTAAAATTTGCCTTATTGGCTGAACTGAAGCTGGCTGACTGGAAACTGACTGACTGGAAACTGGCTGACTGGAAACTGACTGACTGGAAACTGACTGACTGGAAACTGACTGTCTGGAAACTGCCTGGGTTGATCCAACTGGATTCAACAACTGGAACTGATTACCCTGGGGTCTGATTTCTGGAGCGGTTGTCCCTCTGGATGCAACCGGCCGACTTGATCTGCTATCAAGTAGAGGGGGTTTCCTATTTCTTTCGGAAATCTGAACTGAGCTAAGTCTATTAGCATTAAGTTGTCTGTCATCCTCGCGGAGATGGTGTGTCCTATTTCGACACTTTACTAACTTTCCGGCTGGGTAAATCTCCCATTGATTCCGGTTAAAAAAATCCATCCCTAGTAGGATGTCTGTCTGAAAGGTGGCGACTGTGTCCACTATACAACATTTCGCGGGGTATACCGCGTTTCCAATTTCTAAATATAACTCAATTTCTCCATATGTGGGTATGGGTGTGCCCGTAACTCCTCTAAGTTGGCAGGATGGTGCCTTAAGTTCATATTTATAATTGTACTCTCTAGTAATTCATCTACGCATTGTTTCTTAATTAACGTTGCGTGTGCTCCTGTATCTAGGAGAGCAGTTAAATCTTGGTTATCCGTACTACAATTTATTATTAAATCTAAGAGGTCCGCACCTATTATCCTGATGGGGAGTTTGTGTGCGTATCTGGGCTTACTACTGTAATTTAGGAGGGAGGAGGTTGAACTGCTGCCTCCAATGTAGGGTCTAAAAAAGGGATCACATGGTCTTCTATGGGAGGACCTGGATCATATTCTACGGGATATCATACGCTGAAGGGTGTTCTTGAAAACTGTTCTCTGGGGAAAATGATTCCTCCCCGGGTACTTCTACGTACCGAACTAGTTGACCTTGCTGGTTGTATTGGGGTTTATACATGGGGTAAGAGTGTGGGTGACCCTGTGGTCGTGATTATTGGGTTGGTAGTTCGACTGAGGCTGGGAATGGACTGGTTTCTGGGGATTGGTTGACTTTTGGGATACGTTTTGGGGACGTGGTTGGTTTGGTTTCTGAAAGTGGGGTCTATACCCTGCAGGGGCTTTATCAGCACACTTTTGGCGATCGCCACCATGTTCGTGACAGTGGGAGCAATACGAGGGGTAATTACATTGACTTATCATATGCCCGAAACTATCACAGTTAAAACACTGTGGAGGAGGGCGTGTATTCTGGGTTTGGGGGGCTTGTTTCTGGGGTGTTCCCTGTATTTGCCTTGGTTTATATTGTTGTTGTTGTTGCTGTTGGTATTGGTGTTGTGGCTGCTGCTGAATATACTGTACAGGGGTTTCTCTACCCTTTCGGTAGTTTGGTTTGCTAAATCGGGGTGATGTTCCCGTGTTTTGTTTATGGCTACACTGACAGGTTTGTCAACATTTAAAAACTCCTGAAACTTTTTTTTAGGCGCTCCGGGTAAGTTTTGGTAAATGGTTGTGGCTACTATTAGATTTCTTTGTTTCGAAGTAAAAGTTATGCCACATGCATTTTCTGCGGCCCGGAGGGCTTCTCCTACAAGTTTGTGTGTACGTGTAATAAAATTGTTTAAATCCTCGTGTTCCTCTTTCTTCCATTTAACTTGGAAGACTGCTTCTAATGTGGCTAAGGGTTGTGCAAGGGTTATTTCTTTAAAAAATTCTAATAGGTTTTGTTTAAAATCGTCCCATGTTATAGCTTCGCTAATTGATGGGACGTAAGTGACTGTGTCATGGGCATTTCCCTCTTTAGGGTCAATAAATCTTTTTGCTTCTCTGATTTTTATATCATCATCGGTAATATTCTCGCGTAAGAAATGTTGCTCTAAAGACTCAACCCAAGGTCTTACGCGCGGTTCAACAAAACGATTATCTATGGTCCCCTTAAAAATTAAAACAGTATGAGGAAGATTTACTAATCTGCCTAAGTTAATATATGCTGGGGCGGGGGTTTGAGACTGAGACATACTGACTTGTGTGTTTGGGAATATGTTTGAAGGGCGCGGGGTAGGTGGAAAAATGGGTGTAGGTAATTCTTCGATGTCAGAAAGCGCACCGTCTGAATCGCTCATATGTGAAGGTACTTATTAATGTTCTAATTAGGTCTGCTTGACCGATCTTAATTCATGGAATGATCACTTAAGGGGTTTTCCTAACTACACTATCTAAAAAAAATAATGCACAACAATTTGCCTAACTCGGGGAAAATTTGAAAAGATTGCAAACAAAAATAAAAATGTAAACAAAATTTCACTCAAATGTACGTGATGGTATGGTAATACTATGTTTGGTACATTAAATAAAATTATACTATACTAACTAGAATAGTAAAAATAACTGTGAAAATAACTGTGACAATACTGTTTTCAATAAAAGAGTGTATCACTGGTGTCTGTAGTGTTCACTGTGTTTTTTGTTAATTCTGGCTCAATACTAAATATTAATTGTTAATAATAATGACTTTTCAAATGTTTAGAAATTATTTTAAAAAAGAGTTTTGTACTTAACAAGATTCCTATGGCGAAATCCTTTTGAGGTGTGTCCTGAAGACGTGTCTGGCTGGCCACTTGTTCCTAGATGAAAAGTAGGCGTGAAGAACTTGGAGTCGTAACGCACCGGTTCACGGGTGGATGTGACGAACTCGAAGTCGTGACACGCCGGTCAACTGGGTGTTGGTTCTGGTTCCAGGTCTGGAAGACTGGAAGAATCCTGGAGTCGTGAAGATCCTGGTTAAAGGGTCGCCAGTTGTTAACCCCTCCGTCTATGGCCCTGGGGTGGTTCGGATCGACGGGGGTTCTGGTTAGGAGGCAAGCAACGGATGTGTGACTTGAAGTGGTTTTCTTCTATGTTACTCTCCGAGTTCTTCTATAGTGGCTCGGAGGACTCTGGTAGATTTGCAATCTAAATGCTGAAGGTTCCGGATTCTTCTTATAGCGTATCCGGAAAGTTTTCTAAGTTTTTCTGAAGAGAGCAAGGCTCGAAGGGGACAATAAAAGTTTCTTCAACTGTAATTTACTGCTAAAATACAGGTAGTGCTCAGCCTCTGAATTAGCTTCTGAATGACAATGGAATAATTTTAATGGGTTTATATACCCAAAAACTGCTAACATTATTATTATTAAATGCTAAGAAGGCTGTATTATTTTTGCACAATATTTAAAATAAGTAAATTTTTTAGCTGTGGTAAGGCTTGAACGAGTAAACAAAATATTTGAAGACGAAACCATATTTTTATCTTAAACCGCGACTTTTCAGATCTGATGTTATCATGATCTGCCAAGTTAACTAAAAGTGGAAATCGGACTATGCATCTTTACACTAAAATATGCATATGAGTGAAATTTTAAGGTTTAAGATGTACAATTTTAATGCTTAGGCAAGACATGATCTCATTGTTTATAACGAAAGAGAGTGTATACAAAATGTGAACATTGCAAAGCTTAACAGGATTCCTTATTAAGCGAAATCTAAAAAAATGATTATGAGATTTTAAAAAACAACAGGTCACCAATTATTTAGCAAAGTAGAAAGCAATCAAAAATTTTATCCAAACTCGCGTTGGGCGATTTTGGTCCTTATGTAAAAATGAATACACACACGTACATACATATGAGTATAGGCATTATATAAAGTTAAATATAAATATACAGAATTATACATGAACCATATAACACATGAATTTTTAAAATGGATACTTTTTCTTACAATGGATACAGAGACTATATAAATGAATACAAGAATTACATGAAGGATAAGATAATATAGGAATATGGGAATTATTTATGGTTCATTTTTACATATATATATATATATATAATGGGATGAATTTCACAATTAAACATTTTAAGTAAATGAGTGATGCAAACCCACAAGGAAAACGTAAAGCTATTTCGTGTATTTCAACAGTACACCTCGTCAGGGAATGATACATTCCCTGACGATGTGTACCATTGAATACACGAAAAGCGTTGGAATCATTTTCCTTTATTATGCAGGAAGGAGGGGCCAAGGGCGAGTGCCGCAAAAACGACCCCCATAGAGAAAGAAGAGAGCCAAAAATCCAGGTCCAAGGTTTTTGAGATGCCTGGACACTCCGCGTTTAAAAGATTGGCGGTCATAGACAGGGGAACATGGATTAAGGAAGATTGTTACAGAGTTGACCGGTTGAGTAGATGAAAGATTGAGAATACCGATTAATTCTTATGTTAGAGAATTCGAGAGAAAAGGAATGAAAATGTGTCGATCGAAAGCCTGGTACTGCGTGCTCTCCTTAAAGGAGGAGGCGTGCAGTTAGAGAATTCAGTAAAGCAGTGTCCGTTATAATAGCGAGAGTAAAGAGAGAGTGAGCAACAGTGCGGCAAAGAGAGAGGGATTGAAGACAGTCAGTAAGAGACGGGGAATTGATGAGACGAAAAGCCTTTGGTTCCGCCTGGTCAAGTAGAGCTGTGTGGGTTGAGCCACGCCACACACGAGAAGCGTACTCCATACAGGGGCGAATGTCACATTTGTAAAGAAATGAAAGTTACATAAATCATTATATCCAATTCTAGTGATGTAATAGTAAATTCTAATTTTAATTCTAAATTCTAATTTGAATTCTAAGTTAAATTCTAATTCTAATTTTAAAATCTAATTTTACCTCTAATTCTAATTTTAATTCTAAAGTCTAAATTCTAATTCTAAAGTCTAAATTCTAATTTTAATTCAAAATTCTAATTTTAAATTCTAAATTCTAATTTTAATTTTAAATTCTGATTCTAAATTCTAATTCAAGATCGTAATGTACCGATGATTTCTGTTCTACAGAAATTTATAATTAAATATAAATAAATAAATAAATAAATAGAAAATGGACATCAATAGCAAAATACAGATACTAAAAATGGACATAAAAACCAACTAAAATTGAACAATTAAAACTTTTAATTTTAAAATAAAAAACACTAAAATTTAAAAGAAACCCATTTAATAAAAGAGATTACGAAAGCCATTTTTTTAAAAATTATTTATTTAGTCTTTTTAATTCAATGAAATTTAGTAATGAGCATTTTGGCGTCTTTGATTCTACAAATGACGATAACGACTTCCGGAATATGAAACTAAAATGGCTTTTATCGAAACTAATCCTCTCTCTCTCTCTCTCTCTCTGCACACACACACACACACACACACACACACGTTTGCTTACCTTACAAAATTGCGAAATTTTTGCGTTATCAATCCTGGATGTCAGTATTTAAACTAATCTATAAATAACCTAATCTATAAATACCAATTAACTCTTGCGTTAGAGTTGGACAGAAAAGGAAGGAGAATGTGTCGAAAGTCTGGTGCTGTGTGCTCTCCTTAAAGGAGGAGGCATGCAGTTAGAGAGTTCAGAAGAGCAGTGTTCGATATAATAATGATCGTAAAGAGAGAGTAAGGCAACACTGCGGCAAAGAGGGAGAGATTGAAGACAGTCAGTAAGAGGTGGGGAACTGATGAGAAGAAAAGCCTTTGATTCCACCCGGTCAAGTAGAGCTGTGTGGGTTGAGCTACCCCACACATGAGAAGTGAACTCCATACAGAGGCGGACAAAAGCCGTGTACAGAGGTAGCATTTGAGTGGGGGTGAAGAAACTGCAGGGCCGGTACAGCACACCTAACCTCTTAGAAGCTGTTTTGGAAAGAGAGTATACGTGATCTTTCCAGGAAAGATCACGAGAAAAGGAAACGCCAAGAATGTTGAGAGAAGAGGAAGGATTGAGTTGTGTGTTGTTGAAGGTAAGGGGATACTCGTGTGAAGATTGTGACGAATAGACATGAAGGAACTAAATTTTTGAGGCATTGAAAGCCACAAGGTTTTCTCTGCGCCAATCAGAGATAGTAAAAAGATGAGAGGTGAGGTGTGCCATAGCCGTCCTACGCGAAGCATGGAGTGACTGTTGAGAAGGACGCTTTGTGAAGTGGGTGGGGAAGTGAAGAGTGGAATCATCGGTATAGGAGTGAATAGGACAGGAAGTACGACTTGATAGATCATCGATAGGACAGGACAGGACAGAGCCCTGAGGAACACCATTAACAGCTTTAGGAGAAGAACAGTGGCCATTTACAACCGCAGCGATAGATCGGCCAGAAAGGAAATCAGAGATAAAGGCACAGATAGAACGAGAGAAACTGAAGGAAGGCAGTTTGGAAATTAAGAATTTGTGCCAGACTCTGTCAGAGAGCAATAGCAAAGGTTTCACCGAAATCCCGAAAGGAGGATGACCACTATATACCGGGTGTGCCATAAAAACGGGTACATTTTAAAAAGGCTATAAAATCAACATTTGTCATTTAATTTTAATAAAACTTCTACCCAATAAAACATGTATTTATCTATATGCAAACAAGTTTCCAGAGTAAAATATAAAATAATTCAAATTCTATCAACATTTAACGAAAAGTATGATTTTTCTACTTAACACGCAAAAATTATTAAAACTTTTTAATATTTTTTTATAGAAATAATTTTTAACGTAAAATTTACCTGAAATTATTAAGAAAATTGTTCGAAATGCTTTCCTTCCATTTCAACAACTTTTTTATTCTTGGCCGGAATATGGGAGAACTCAGCAGAGCGAGTCTACAGGAATAGAATAAAAGCTGTCGTTCATTTACGCGAGATCATCATTCAGAAATGGGAAGAGCTTCCACAGGAACAAGTAAATCGAACCATAGATGAATTCCGGCCAAGAATAAAAAAGTTATTGAAATGGAAGGAAAGCATTTCGAACAATTTTTTTAATAATTTCAGGTAAATTTTACGTTAAAAATTATTTTTTATAAAAAATATTAACATGCAAAAATTATTAAACCTTTTTAAGTAGAAAAATCATACTCTTTCGTTAAATGTTGATAGAATTTGAATTATTTGATATTTTACTCTGAAAACTTGTTTGCATATAGATAAATACATATGTTTTATTGTGTAGAAGTTTTATTAAAATTAAATAACAAATGTTGATTTTATAGCTTTTTTAAAATGTATCCGTTTTTTATGGCACACCCGTTCTATATTGTTATCGCGGGTATATGAGCGAAACGTGGAGTGTGAGGTGTAACCCTAGTCGCGAGTCCTTCCATGCTTCCAAAAGGAACAAGGGGTTCTAAGCCCTGGCGGACAATTCTGTCACAACACGGTGTCACTCGAGCGCAAGGCGCACGGATCATTTACTTCGGGTAAGGTCGACTGGAGAAAGGTTAAACCATTAACAAACCAACTTAAACTTCACTCAGAAATACACGAGTACGGCTTGGCTCTGGGGTATGCCAAAACGGACTAGTTTAACTTTCACCCTGGATTCCGATTGTGAGTGAGTATGCAAGTGCTCATAAGAATCTAATTTTATACCTGGTCAAAATTGTAGAGCGAAGGAAAGACCTGTAGCATACACACTACACAGTATATTAACAAACACTAATAAGTAGTGCAAACCCTAGAATAAATTAGTTATATAGCCAACCCCTGATTCATAACGACAAAAATGTTACAAGTTATATGGATTAATTAGTGATTGGGGTTGTTTAACCTCCTTCGCAACATCTAAGGTCATATGACGGAGGGGACCTACAGCTTTACGTGGGATCCGAACCACGGTCGCTACATAATCTGGACACGGAGAACGGTCTCCCATCCAACTACTACCCAGACCCAATGTCGCTTAACTTCGCTGATCAACGGGAAGCGGTGTTGCGACATTGGCCACGACGTAGCCCAAGTTATATAGAAATACAATTACATTGGATCACCTGAAGATCAGGGCCCCCAGCCTTCTTTAGTTAGCTTTATAAGGCTAACTAACGAAAATATTATGACCTAACCTAACCAATCGTCAAGGGCGTACAGTTGACCTAACGATTGGTTAGGTTAGGTCGTGATATTTTCGTTAGTTAGCCTTATAAGGCTAACTAGAGAAGGCTGGGGGCCCTGAGCTTCAGGTGATCCATTAGATTTATACAATTAGATTTTGCGATATAAAAAATACTTAGCCTGGCCGCTCAAAGCTACAGAACAAGGTATCAGGATACCAATAATAGTACGATTCCAGAGCGACAAGACTTACAATAATTCGCGTGCCATAAGCTAATAGCCCGTCCCGTCGATACTTGAAGAGTCCAGTCCCACTATGAAACCTATGGATTCGTTATAGGTCTTAATATACACCCAAATTATAATGATCAGATAAATGTCCATATACAAATTAAACAATACAGTATATGCATTTTTCTTGACTGAAAATTTAAATATGACAAACATTAATTAAGCCAAGAGAGATTTCGTAAGTGTTATTCTTCAGGCGAACACAAATGCTTTGAACCTCGTTCAACCTCTTAAAACTTTTTCATTAACTTATATACACTCACTCACTCAAATGACTTAATCTATAATCAGTTAACATTAGCAATTAATATATATTACTTTTAATTACAATAAATTTGAACAAACTTCAAACATTTTCAAATACAGAGCAAGAAGGACAAACTTTCATCGCCGGTCACAACCAATAATAGAATACCCATACATTCGCCATTCAAAACCTCGCGCTTTCCACCGCATATAACTAGGTACACCCGGCTCATCTGGTACCTTCCTGAGCCATATATATATATACTCAGAGTATCAGCGTTTGTCTATAAGTGAAGACAATGAGGTCGGGAGTTCGACTCTCGATGGTGTTGGTAATAGTATTTCGTGAGTTAGGGCAAAGGGCCGTCTTAGTCTGGCCTGAGCGCTGTGCCAGTCTGTGACCTCTTTAATGATTACTGTTTATTATTATGAAGTAACGCGTCTCCTACAAAAGTAATTCCTCAAAATTAGTATCGAAATTTAGAATTTCAAATTTTTTAGTTTAAATTTGAGTTTGTCACGGAATACTTCATCTTTTTTTGTTAGACCACGTTAAATTTATTTGCACACACACACACACACACACACACACACTATATTTATTTTGGTCTTGTCTGTCCAGAGAACTTTCTTCCAGAATGCAAATCCACCATTTTGATTATCTTGGTATACATTAAACGAGCTTCTTTGCGCGCTTTCGTAGCAGATTCTTCCTCAATGTACGACGTACAGTAGAGGGATGGACATCGATCTTAGTCTTAATGTTTGGCAGATATCATCCGCAGTCACTCGTGGATTCGCAGCAGGCATTCTTTCAATCCGTCTAGTTGGACGTTCTGAAATCTTGCAAGTTCGTCCATACCTTGGTAGAGTTTCGATTGAGCAATAAGAGATCTCTTAAGATCCGTAGACGGCTCTTACCACGACGACCCATTGCTTACTAATGGCTCGTACAGTCATCCATCTTCCATGAAGATTCAAAGAGAAAATTCTAGAATTCAGAATTGCCAACAATCTCTAATCATTAAATAGCCAACTACTGATAAAAATTAAATTCTTCAAGCCTAGGGCGCACACACGAAGTACAGGGTGTCATAAAGTCAAATAAGTGAATATGTATGTACACTTCACCATACTCACTTACGTGACTTTATGAAGACCCTGTATTAAATAATTTTTTAAGTAAAAATACAAAAAAAATTTGCATTTTAACATTTTTTTTATATTTTCCTCAAATTCAAAACATAAAGACGAATATAATTGAAATATTTCTCTGTACGAATACTTATGAGCGCCACTTATTTTACAGAATTAACAAAAATATCTGTAATAGAAAGTGTGGACATAAAAGAAAAAGTTAAAAACTAAAATGATTTCACCAATGAAATGACTTAGGCTTGATCCGTAGGTCTACTATCCTCAAGGCGCTAACCTGTCACTACTGACACATAAAATATTTTTAAATTTGTCCGGTAATAGGATTATATTATTATTATTATTATTATTATTATTATTGGATAATATGCAGTTTCGTGGCCACCTGAATTTTACAAAGTCGGAAAAAGCCAATAATCCTGCCCATTTATACGTCGGACAATTAATGTGAATCCTATACCTGGGTTAGGCGTACACTATGGTAGGTGGTCGTTCTAGTTTGGTTAGTAATTTCCCACGCCGCCAAGTTTCGGCGAATAAAATGTTACTGGGCGTTATAAAAAAAATAAAATTAGGTGGCCACGAAACTACATAGTTACATTATTACAATTATGAAACCTTCATTATTTATATTGTCAATACTTGTTAAATGTTTTTTTCTTTTTAAAGTGGTGTGTATATATATATATATATATATATATTATATATATATAATATATAAAAGTGAACTGTTAAATAATATAGTATAGAATGGCTCCACCTTTCCAATAATGGGGCCTCCATCTTAAGCAATATGGAAACTATGCCATCCAAATTATCGTAGAAAGGAACTTCCATTATTTTCGCATTCGCCAACCAATTACGTCATCGGGAAATGGGTTTCAGAAACGCAAAAAATAAAACAAACCCCCTCCTCCCCTTCCCCCAATGCATTTTGAATTACTAATAAATTCTTGTTAAAAAAAATACAAATTTTTTTTTAGGGGAGGAGAGAAATCCGGGGGGGGATAAATTTGAGCGCTTAGAAACAAAATAATTGCAGATTATTATAATTGTTTAATAATTAAAATAAAATTTAATAAAATAAATTAGTTTTGGCACAAATTTTAAAAAAAAATAAAAAATTGTATACTTTTACAGACATTTTTATTTTTATTTTTAAGTGAAAAACGTTGAATATAAAAGAAATACCAAACTTAATCTAACTAAATGTTACATTATGTCCGGTTAGAGAAAGTTAGGTTAAATTGCTTTTCGATACGTTAGGTTAAGTTCATGTGACGGAGGGGACCTTTACGCGGGATCCGAACCACGGGTCGGTACATATGATGATCTACAGATCTACAGAAGCTAAGGCTAACAAGACCCTAAGATCCACTCTAAGGCTAGCCCGAGAGAAAGGAGAGAGTAGGGGGTTAAGAGAAGAGAGGAGAATAAGGGGTTAAGTAAGGAGCAACACCTATCATTCGTGGGTTAACATCATTCAGAAAAAGAGGGAAAAAGTTCACCATCATCATCCGCCGGCCACTGCCGACAAGTCAGAAAAATAGTCGGAGAGAATAGGAGAGGGGTGAAAGATGAAAATAAGTAAAATAAGAACGCTTACAAACCATGCAAACACAGTCTAATCACTGTCATACCATGCAAACTACAAACATGCAAGAAAAGAGTTAGAGACATGCAAAGTAAGGAGAGGATAAAAAAAAAAAAAAAAAAAAAAAAAAAAAAAAAGTAGGTAAGTTAAACAAAAAGTGGGTTAGTTTACGCTATGAGCTACATCTACATTCGTGTTAGTCTAATTTTTTAATAATTTTATTGCTGGCATCACACGCTGGCATGTCACAAGCTGGCATCCATCGTCAACAGACTCATCCTCGAGCACACCACCAGAGCTTCCGTTGCTAACTTTGTTTTTAAATAAAACAACGTTAATACCTTTAAAATGTCTGTCAAGACGGTTCTTAAACATATTAACGCTGGTAGAATGAACGACTGACGCGGGAAGATTATTCCATTATCAATTACTTAAACGTAAAGAAGTTTTTAGCGATATAGTAATAAAACGCCTGCCACGCAACTAAATCCGTTATTGCGAGTATACTATTATCAAAAGTGAACAATTTGTCAAATTTACGTTATCGATGTTATTAACGATTTTGAAAACTTCAATAAGCTCCCCCTTAATCCTAGTTCGAGTGAATACAGGTCTAGCTCTTTAATCCTATCTTCATAAGGCTTATTGCGCAATGACGGAATAAGTTTCGTGGCACGACGCTGAACCCTTTCTAACCTATCAATATCCTCACGCAAGTACGGGCACCAAAACTGAACGGCATATTCTAAATGAGGCCTGACTAGGGACTTGTAAAGGGGCAATATAATATCCTTCGTTTAAATCGAAATTACGCGCTATGAAGCCTAACATCCTATTAGTTTTGCGCAAGACTCCAGGCACTGGTTCCTAACCTTTAAATCTTTAGTACGCGTAGCCTAAATCTACTTCCTCGTCAACGCTCGCTAACTCCCATCATCCATCGTGTACGCGTAATTATTGTTGCGAGAACCTATATGCAAAACTTTACATTTATCTACGTTAAATTGCATCTGCCACTATCCGTCCACTCCATAATCCTATCTACATCGTCTTGGATCCTATTTCTATCGTCCTCGTTAACAACTTACCGCCTATTTTAGTATCGTCCGCGAATTTTGACACGTTACTAGTCAATCCTACATCTATGTCGTTAATGTAAAATTACGAATAACAATGGCCTAACACTGAACCCTGTGGGACACCACTACCTACATCTAACCACCCCGATTCACTACATAACTACGACCCTCTGCCTCCTAGCACGAAGCCATTCTTCTAACCAGTTAGCTACCTGACCGCGTATACCGTGCGCTTTAACCTCGCAATTAGTCTCCTATGCGGAACTGTATCGGACGCCTTTTTAAAATCTAAATAAATAACGTCAGCTGCCCTATGCCTATCGTATTCGCGCACTACTTCGTTATAAAATTCTAACAAATTAGTTAAACAAGACCTATGGCGTCGAAACCGTGCTGACTACTATTAATCAAATCTTACTTTCTAAGTGATAGATAATACGATCCCTAACTACGGATTCCAAAAGTTTACCGACAATGACGTTAAGCTAATGGGCCTATAATTGCTAGCTACCGCGCGGTCGCCTTTTTAAAAATAGGCGTGACGTTAGCTAATTGAAGTCTTCAGGAATAATCGCGTTCGAGTGACTGATTAAAGATCTTCGTTAAGGGGCCTAGGATAACGTCTTTCAAATCTTTCAAATGTCTGGGATAAAAAGCGTCAGGGCCTGGAGCCTTGCTAACTTTAGCCTATCGATATAATGCGCAATCTCAGCCTCGTAAACAGTTATTTCATCTAAAATAGTCTCGCTACTAAATGGAACGATATCGTCAACGTCGGGGACATTATTTACGTCTTCAACGGTAAAAACTGTCGCAAAAAAGTTATTGAAAATACCGCCATCGTCTGAGCGTCAGAAGCCAAAGCGCCATTACATCCATAGAGGGCTATGTTATCTTTTACCGGCTTACGATTATTTATGTATTCAAAAAACTTTTTGAATTATGTTTACTATCCGCAGCTATAAGTATCTTAAATTACGCTTAGCATTCCTAAACTGATCTTTTAACCTGGACGTCTAAGCTCGATATATCTATTAAAGTAGCTGCCGTGCCATTGCGCTACTAAGTCTATACGCTCTATTACGCTCTATTATAAACTCTCCTATTCCTACTCACCACTTCGGCCTACCACGATTTCTAACACGCTTGGGCCTACGAGAATAAACTCCCTTTCAATATTCCTAAAACTTTCTTTAAACGCCACCCAACGCAAATTGTGTCATTACCATAAATAAGTTATCCCAGTCCACTACTCTCATCCTATCCGCAAAAACTATCAAAATTAGCCCTACGAAAATCAGGGACCACTACATTACTATCCTGAGTGTTTTCTATCAATAACTTAAACCTAAGAATTTGATGATCGCTACATCCTAAACTCTCGCCTACTTTTAAACCTTCGACTATATTCTCGCCGTCGTCATCACCAAATCTAAGATATTATCACCGCGCGTTTGGTTCGGTAACTATCTGTCGTAAAAAGTTATCGTCCATAAACTCAACCAGTCTAAACCCTCTTCATTACCCGTAAAATTCTCGTAATTAACATTAGGGCAGTAAAGTCTCCGACAATTATACTATTCCGATTGTCAATAAAATTACCAAGAAGTTAGTAAAATCTAGTATCTATACGAGGGGTTGAACGGGAGGTCTATAAACAACAACAAAATTAAAACTAATACTACGCGCCCTAACTTCAACACAGATCGCATTAATTGCTGCCGGAAAATCTAACTTAACCTCGATAGCCCTAAGGGAATTACGAATGTACAGCAAAATGCCTCCTCCAAATCTATGTAACCTATCATAGTAAAGAGTTAAAACCCGGTATATCAAGTTCCCCAACAAGTCCGAGTCACGGTATTTAACCAAGTTCAGTGATAGCAACTATATCATAGTTGCCGGAAAAATTACCGCTTAAATTCATTAATTTATTTTAATACTACGCGCGTTGCAATAAAAGACGTTTAAGTATTTTTTACCACGGGCCGCGTTTTAAACTATTTATCACGTCGGGCCCGCGTTCCCGGACCACAACGTTTAAAGAAGGCTTCAACCTATACAGCTTTCGAACGTTTTCGTCTATTAACCTACCTAGCCTAGCATTACTATTTCATTAAAATGCACCCCCATCTTTATAAAAGGCTAGGATCATTGAATTCGGACCACAGCTTTACGAAGGGTACATTTCCTCAGCACAAATCTCTTCTAATTTGTTATTAAAAAATATTGTTTTGGACGTAATTCTAAGACCCAACCCGTGCCTAGGGGTAATACCTAGAAGTAAAGACCTATCTGACCTCGCCTTCAGGGACCTAATTAACCCCCCTATATCTCTCCAAAAGGTCAGGCACTCTCGTATCGGGCCTATACGAGTCGTTGCCTCCTACCATCGTCACCAACATGAGTGACGGGAAGCAACGTCAACCCTATCCACTTCGTCTCTAACTCTGTCAACCCTGCCCCTGGAGACAGACCCTCTCCTTGGTTGGATTCCGTTTAACGAACTTTTGTCCATGTGGCGCACTAAAGACTCCCAATTAAAATAGTTTCCCCCTCATTCACATCCCTTTCCAAATGGCGAAAGGGTTCGAAACCTCGATAGGGGGGGGATTCCTATCACCTAATGTACGCGGCCTAGCTCCACCCTAACCTCTCTAAATCCCTCGCTATCTACTACTCTCGGACTAACCTTAACCTCTTCCTCAACTCTATCTAACCTTCCCGACAAGCTACCAAACTAGAAATAAGTATTACGCACCTCACCCTTCAAATTACTAACGTATCAACGTTTAGTATTGGTTCGGCTTCCGTCAACCGTAGCCCTAACCCTGCCCTCATCAAGCGTTGCAAGTCTATCCGCTACCTCACGTACACTGCGTTTTATGTCAACTAATTCCTCCATGAACTCGCAAAAGAAACAAACTGATCTATCGGTAATCGCCATTGGACCGCCGTTATAATCCTTAAATTCCGAATACCACCGGTTAACCCTACACCTAACACACGACGCTTTCTGTGACGGCATCGCGGAGTTAAAAATTTAAACCGTCACAGGTATAAGTTAAATTAAGCCGGCACGCTATGAAAACTTCTAAATCGCTAAAAACCACTAATTCAATTACTTAACTATAACAACGTAAATTTAAACGCAAGTATATAAAATTCAAAACTATCCAAAAGTAAAATTCTCAGCAATATACACGGTGAACCAAAAGTAGGTGGACAGTAGGTTGAATACGGTTTGTGTTATATTATATTATAACTATGGTGTTCATTATAACTATGGTGTTTGTGTTTTATTATATTAAATATTATAACTAAATTTATTTAAATTTTATTTTGTATTATAGTATACAAAAAATTAAATATGTATTCTCAAAATAAACGTTATCATTTACTGTCCACCTACATTTGGTTCACCCTATATAAAAGTAGATGCAAAATCAGAGAGGTCAGGAAATGCGTCCATTCAGTACATCTCGGATGATGATGGTGAGTCTTTTCGGATGATGATGGTAAGTCTTTTCAGATGATGATGGTGAGTCTTTCTCGTTCTTTTTCTGAATGAATGTTAACCTACGAATGATAGGTTTTGCTACTTACTTAACCCTTTATTCTCTTCTTTTAACTCTCTACTCTCTTCTTTTAACTGCCTACTCTCTTCTTTCTCTCGGACTAACCTTAGAGTGGATCTTAGGGTTTTTGTTAGCCTTAGCTTCTGTAGATCATTTGAACGCGGAGAACGGTCCGCCATCCAACTACTATCGGGACCATAGTAAATGACATCTAATGACACGAGAGTTTTTCTCCAAACTTCATAATCTTGAGTAATGATGGCTCGTATTACCAAACGAATGCGCTTGGCAGGGAATACAATGGAATGAGTATATAGCGGAATCCGCCACCCGATAGGGTATGAGGTAAATTTTTTTTATCATCGCCATCTGGCGACTGGTGCAGTGGTGCTTAGAGACCTATACCTATTTGGCAAGCTGGATTTTTTGTCGACATTCTAAAAACTAACTGACGTACATACATTATAAAAAAATTCATTTCCCAATGGTTTGGGGTGAGAAAGAAAGCAGAAAACACATCGGATGTAAAGTACAGAACTTAGTGAAAAAGGAAAAAGGCATAAAGTAAAGCCTGCACATCCATTCACACCGGCGTCCTGGCGGACCAACACCTCTTCAACATGGCAAAATTCCACATCTGTGGCGCTTCCAAGTCGTATCAAAAATAAAAGCGACAGAGTCCCGAACTTACGTACTTCTAACAAACCTCCTCCATTCCAACCTACTTGCAGCCACTTCTCGCGCATCACGGACTTCCTCGCCTCCTTCTACCTTCGCAAACACCTTTATACACTTTTCTCAACTACCATCTTCCATACTTTTAACATGTCCAAAGTGACGGTGACGGAGCTGGGCACTTGCGGCATATTTTGCGGTACTGCGGTACTGCGGTACTACCGCACTACCAAACCGGTACCAAACCGCAGAGCTGGGCACTTGCGGCATATTTTGCGGTACTGCGGTACTGCGGTACTACCGCAAACCGGAACCGCATAACGCAGTACCGCAAAGGATCGCTGAAAGTACCGCAGTACCGCTACCGCATTCAAATTTCCGCGTACCGGTTTGGTACCGGTTTGGTAGTGCGGTAGTACCGCAACACCGCAGTACCGCAAAATATGCCGCAAGTGCCCAGCTCTGCCAAACCGGTACGCGGAAATTTGAATGCGGTAGCGGTACTGCGGTACTTTCAGCGATCCTTTGCGGTACTGCGTTATGCGGTGCCGGTTTGGTAGTGCGGTCACTCCAAACTACCTTAATACACTTTCCTCAGTTTTTAATTCCAGTGATTCTGAACATATCTTTCCAGAACCATATGGTTTCGTACTCTATCCATTCAACGTACGCCACACGTACTTCTTAGATTATCCATCTCAATCACTCTCACCCTTGAATTCTCCCTTTCATGCCATGTCAGTGTTTCACATCCGTACAAAAGTGTCGATACTAACACACCTTCATGCAAATATGTCACAGCATCTGGTCCTAGTCTCTGCTTACTTAAATTTTCTATTTGTTTCCTGTTTGCTCTTCCGCACTTTCTTTCAGAACAACTTCCTATTTTCTATATACTTTTCATTCGTCTTTCTTCCAAACTCATTATTTACTCTGTGTTTCTTCAACCGCACCTTTCTTGGACTCTTCATACTAGAACAGTGGATTTTTGGAATGACTTGCCATATGATGTGGTAAACAGTAGCTCATTAGTTAATTTTAAGAAAAAATTTGGACTCTTTCATGAATGAGAGAGATAGTTTGTAGACTGTAAATACTGTATATTTTTAGCTTAAGTTTGTAGGTTACTTTGATAGTAGTAAATAGTTGTACATTAGTTAGCTGACTTGAGATTGATGTTTTGCAGGATTCTGTTATTATTAGCTCATGACTTGGATAACTTCGATAGGCCCCACTGGCTTCATGTTTTCCAAATGAAATGTAATGTAATATAATGTAATACTCCCTGTTTGTTCTTTGACTTTCTTCTCAATTACGCTTATCCTGTACACACAACATGCATTTCCTCCTTTTATCCTCAACTGCTAATGCAACCTCGGCATCCGACCAGGCTGTTGCCCTCTTCTTCGCGTCTGTTTTTGTAACTCCACATACATTTTCCTTGCATTCTTAACCAGACAGTTCTTATACACACTCCACATCTCATTCATATCCATTTGTTCTGCAACTTGTATACTTAAATTTACCTCTTATTATACTCATCCGCACTTCTCATTAACTTTTCGACAATAGTTCTTTCGTGACCACCTCTCTAACATTCTAAACACAACCTTACTTTACACAGGACGACTGTATCATGTGGTCAGGAAGAGCCCCACTAATTTAATCTAATCTAATTTTAAATTCAATTAACTTAAAATAACTTGTCGAATACTTGTCACGTCGAGTGAATGATGTTAATCCGTGTGTTTTGGTGGGTTAACGGACCTATACCTATTAGCATTTTAAAGTTAATTGATGAAATATATAAAAGTTATGAGCGGTAAATATTGTAAATGAAGCTCAACTAACTCTTTTCACATCGGCTGACCTAAAGTATAAAGGCTGATCTGATTAAGAAGTAATTTTGATAGGTAATGACAATTGTTATTTATTCAGTTCAGCGAGCCATATTAATATTAAATTATCATAGTTTCCCTTTTATAGATTTCTTTTTTTAACAGAAAACAAATCCTCAAAATAATGTTTTGGGTAACTATTATTTTTCAAATGAACATTTCTCTAAACGTAAAAACTTGAAGAATGAATAGTAAATAACCTCACGCACATCAGTCATTTAGGCATCGCAGCTACAGTGACAGTAGTAAGGACAAATTTTTACTTAAAGAAATGATTACATTAAATAATAGGTACTTTTAATTAATCCTTCCGTGCGCTGTCCCTTGCTTGGGATCATACATCCCAGGGCCTACGCTGTATGTACCGTAGTTTGCGTGGAGCGCAGATTAGTTTATTTAAATTCGTCACCTACCTGTCCATCGTCATTTACTTTTATAAGATGAAGCATAAAGTGAGCACCCGAAGTGGTAAGTATTCAAATTCATGGAGGTTACTGATTAAACTCATTTGGTAATAGGAGAGGGAGGGAGGAGGGAAGAAAATTCAAACAAAACGTACTCTTTATGGTATTTTTTTACAAGAGTACATTACAGACTTGTAAAAATTTACCATTTTGGTAATATTCCTCATCTGTTAGGTTAGGTTAGGTTAGGTTATATATTAAACCTATGTTTTTCCGATTGTTTTTGATTGATTTACAAAGCCTGTAATGTACACTTGTAAAAATTTACCCTCATTATGAGGTATTTGCATGTAAATAGACTCAGAGTGGGAACAACTTTTTTCTCCATGATCTCACCGGAGCAGACGACAAATGATCGCTGATCTAATTAATTGATAAGAGACAACTTCTCTATTAATTTATGACAAATGTTACTTCATGAAGCCAATGTAAGAATACTTACTCAGCTATAATACAGGGTGTCCCAGAATTAACTATCTATTAATTAATTTATTAATTATTATTAATTAATTCACCTTTATTAATAATAAAATAAATACAGTAGTCTTTTTATAATTTACAATTTTTACAATGACATAAATAATTGTGAAGCTCGACTATTTATTTTTTTTTTTATTTTTTATTTTTTTTTTAATTTGGCCCTTAAGCTTTAGGCTTTACTGGGCTCTTATTAAAAATAAGCAGCTAGCCGTTATAAGTTAATAATAATAAAGTAAATAAATAAGTAAATAAGTATTATTAATAGTTAAAGCCTGTATTTCAATATTAAACAATATTAATGGACAATATTAAACATTATTAGTGGACACTAATCCAAGATTTTTGTTAGTATCCCATTATTAATCGGGATTTTAACTTGGTTTAAAACAAATTTACATTCGCAATATTTTTTATATCGGCATGCAAGTCATTCCATAGTTTCAATCCAATGAAAATAGGTAGTTTTTGAGATGAAGACAATCTAAATTGAGGTATAACAATCTTTGATCTATTTCTGGTCTGATAAGGGTGGATTTCTTGATGAGTTACAAAATATCTATTTACCCATTGCAAATTAATGATTTTGCTCTTACATTTGTAAATAAAAATAAAATGTGCCAGTTTGGTTATATCATTGAGCTTTAGTAGGGTTAGCTCTTTAAATAATGCACTAGAGTGATCAAGGAAATCAGCATCAGATAATAACCTTATTGCTCGTTTTTGGATGACAAAGATACCATTTAATGCGTTGTTAGCGGAGTTTCCCCAAACAAGGGTGCAGTATGTTATATAAGAAAGACAAGAGTATGATAAAGAGTCAATAAAACTTGTTTAGGGACTACATTTCTAAGTTTAAACATTATAGCATTACACCAAGAAATTTTGTTACAGTACACTCCTTTATGGTGATTTCATTAACATTGAGTTCATCAAGATATACATTTCTTTTATTAGTAAAAATCATGAAATTTGTTTTACTGGTATTTAGGAAGAGTTTATTGGTGGTCAACCATTTCATTACATTGATGAATTCTGAATGGAATATATTCTTAGCTGTATTAACATCTTTGCAAGAAAAGGAGAGTTGTATCATCTGCAAACATTATGAAGTTCAGTATATCAGATGAACGTGGAAGGTCATTTATATATAATAAAAATAACAGTGGACCCAGCACTGAGCCCTGTGGCACACCATGTTTGACAAGCGCTTTAGTAGAGCAAACCTTATTTACTGATACAAAATTATATCTATCGGACAAATAACTTTTAAACCAATCATTGCCCCTCTAAAGCCGTAACAATACAATTTATTAAGTAGAATATTATGGTCTATTACATCAAACGCCTTACTCAAATCCATAAATATTGACATCATTATTTCTTTGTTCTCCTTAGCTATATTTACATTTTCCATAAGATTTAAAATAGCCATTTCCGTTGTTCTATTATTACGGAAGCCATATTGATTTGGAGATAATAAATTGTAAGATTCTAAATATCGCTGCATTCTACTTTTTACAATTTTTTCGAAAACTTTGCTGAACACAGATAATGAACACACCGGCCTGTAATTTGTTGCTAGTGTAGGATCACCCCCTTTAAAAAGGGGTGTTATACAACCAGTTTTTAGCATTGATGGGAATATTCCTTTGAAAATACTTTGATTGATAATTTTAGCCAAAGTTACAGATATCTTATCTTCAACAAGTTTCAATATAGGTACAGGAATGTTATGAATGTTATTTTTTGTATTTTTTAATTTACCAATAATATTCTGGACCTCAGTAGAGGTAGCAGGAACAAAAGAAAATGAATTTAGTGGGCTGGGTGGCATATATTCTAGAGGTGAGTGATCATTATTTATTAATTGTGAGCGAAGCTTATCCGCTATTGAAGTAAAATGTGCATTTAAAGAGTCTGCAATAGCAGTATCATCAGTGATTTCTTTATTATCAACATTTAATTTCTCTATTGGATTTTTCTTCATTTGTTTTCCGAGAAGATTGTTTATGGTTGTCCAAGTGTTTTTCATGTCTCCTTTATGTTTGGAAAATTGATTGTTATAATAGTTATATTTTGCAATTTTGATTATTTTAGTTAATTTGTTTCTGTATTGAGTGTATTGTATTTTAGGGATTTTGCTCTGCAATTGCAATTTGAATAATTTATCTCTATTCTTTATTGAAGTGATAATTCCTGGAGTGATCCATGGATTTGCGACCCTTTTGGGCGAAACTGTTTTCTCCTTAAAGGAAAGCAAATATTAAAATATGGAATAAGGTGTCATTGAAGAACTGAAACATATGATCTGGGTCATTTAAAGGTTCGTCACAGTCAAGTCGAGTATTTTCTACTGCCCAATAAATTTTCTTTTGTTAACCTCTGAGAATATTCTGTAATCAATAGTTGTTTTGTCCGCAACCTGAACAATGTTACTGAAAATAGCGTAATGAAATCGGACAAATTTAATAAAACTGACATAATTTTTTGTTTATTACTAAATTATGATACAAAAACAAATAGATTTATAAATCATAAGTCAAAACTTTATTGAGAAGTTTCAACATGTGCACCGTCTGTATCTCTGCAAATTTCAAATCTATCCTCAGCGCTGCGAAACACATTTTGAAGCATTTCAGGTGTTATCCCGCACTGCCAACTGGATGCGTTCTTTAAGTTCAGCTAACTATTGATCTTTTGGCGATAAACCTTTGTTTTATGAAACCCCATGCAAAGAAATCCAGGGGTGTCAAATCCGGAGAACGCGGAGGCCAAGGTCGAGGTCCTCCACGTCCAATCCACCGATTCGGAAGGCGTCTGTTGGGGTATTCTCGAACAATTAGAGCATAATGACATGGTGCTCCATCTTGTTGAAACACAACATTATCAAGAATGCCATCATCAAGAAGCTGTGGTTCGAGAAACTGCTGAAGCATATCAAGGTAGACGGTACCTGTTACAGTTGCTTCCGCAAAGAAGAATGGGCCATAAATTTTGGATTTGGTCATTCCAAGCCACACGTTAACTTTTGGAGAGTCTCTTTGCCATTCTATGACTTCAGACGGTCTTTCATTGGACCAGATACGACAGTTGTGTCGATTGACTTTACCACACGTGTGGAAAGTCGCCTCATCACTGAATAAGATGTTATCCAATAAACTTTCATTTTCGATTTGATCCACAATTTCTGCACACCTTGCTGCTCGATTTGGATAATCCTCTTCATTTAGGGCATGCAGTACTTGAATGTGATAAGCCTTTTTCATCAGTGTCGAACGCAAGATTCTATGAACTGTTGTCTTGGATATGTTGAGTCTTCGACCGGCCTCCCTAACCGAAGTTGTTGGTTCATCCTCAAACAATTGTCGTACCTGTTCGGTACTGTTACGTGCTGTCCTTGGGCGTCCTCTTCCCACCTCGTCGTGTACGGATCCAGTTCTTAAGCACATGTGAAGGGAAACCACATTCCAATCCGAATTTAAGGATAATTTCGATAGATTGGAATCGGATTGGGATTTGATAGTTGTTGTTGTTGTTTAGCCGATCAGCCCACCCTGATTGAGCAAGCCAGCGGCACGCAGGTAACCGATCGCCCTCTCCGGAGTGGACCAGAGGTTCAGCGCACTAGTGATGTTGTGTTGTGTTCTATGTTGTGCTAGAGCGGTACAGTCTGTCATAATGTATTCAATTGTTTGTGGTGTGTCCTGGCACAGGTGGCAGGTGTCGTCTGTGGAGTTGTCTAGTCTGTGTTTATATGTCCGTAAGTTGGGGTGATGTCCACATCGGAATCGTGCTAAGTTAACTCGATCCGATCTGCTCAGGCTGATCTCTGACCTGTTAATGGGTGGCGGCTTCGCATCTAGGACCGCATTCGGACCGAGTTGTGTCAGTGCTTTGTGGGTTAGGTGTGTGTGTATGTGTTTTCTGTACTGTGTGATGTGACCTGATGTCTGTGGGGCGTGGTATGGAATGGAATATTTGGTTATAAAGTCTCTCTGGTGTTACCTTAATGGTGCGAGGTGTTGGTGCATGATTGTACATGTAGTGGCAAGGGTGTTGTGGGTTAGTTGTCGCTGCTGCCATAAATTGTGTTCCTCTCATGTCTAAATGTTCCCTAACTTTCAGTATTTTTGTTTCTGTGTGCAGGTGTTCTATTGGTGTTGTTTGAGTGCATCCTGTAATGATACGAAGTGCGTTGTTTTGTATTGTCTGTAAGGTGTTTATGTGTGTGTTTGAGATAATGGGTGACCAGCATGGGCTAGCATAGTCTATAACTGAGCGAATATATTGTTTGTATATGAATGATGTTGTTTCCTGCTGGTGTCCAAAGTTTGTGCCTGTTAGTACCCTAAGCGTGTTAAGTCTTGACGTACATTTGTTTTTAATGTCCTGAATGTGGTTTGCAAAAGATAATGATGTGCTGTATGTGACCCCAAGTATTTTGGTTCTATGAGTGTGTGGAATGTTGATGTTGTTTAGTGTAAGCTGTGGAGTTACCTGGTGTTCTTTTGTGTTGCTTGTAAGCAAGGTGATGGTTGATTTTGTGGGCGCTATTTTGAGTCTATTTTATGTGAGCCAGTCTTGTATACTGTTTATGTATGTTTGTAGGTTATTTGTAGCGGTGTCGATGTTGTTGTGGGTAGATGTTAGAATGATGTCATCTGCATATGATGATAAGGTAAGCTTGTTATCTATGGGTGTTGGAATGTCATACATGTATAAGTTGAAGTGTTGGTGAGAGAACAGAGCCTTGAGGGACCCCGTTCGGAAAAAGCTTGTTTTTGGATGACTTGCCATTAAATGTGACATGTGAGTATCTTCCTGAAAGGTAGTTGCTCAGCCACCTTTTGGTGTTATTGTGCATGTTTGTGTTGAGTATTTTGTTTATGAGAGGTGGGATTTGATAGTATTTGCAAAGCCTACCTATATTCAGTCATACCACGCTTGTACAAAATTTTACCAAAATTAACCTAAATCTAGTCGGTCCACGCACTTATTTTAACATGTAAATAATTTCACGCAAACGATTTTGAACAGAATATTTTAAGCCAATGAAACCTTGACATTTATTTAAAGTTCACGAGTCGCTTACATTTTGAGCGCAGCTTCACAAATTTGGTCTCACTGGCTTTGGATGTGAAGCTCAAAATTTTGATGGCTGTAGTATTTTTAACTCATCTAGCTTTACCCTGAATGACATCTCGTATTCTAATAATTAATAATTTTTAATATTATTGTATAATATTATATACTATTGGGCTGGTAATATTTACATGACACCGGCATGACAAATCCTAAGTCCCCTCCCCGTGTATTCGCGCCTGAGAATAGGAAGGGCCAAGCTAATCGGGGTATTTATAGTTCTGAAAGTTCTGGTGGAAGAAATTCGGCCATTTGGAAATATCTTAAAACGATGAATTCACGCTAAATATTTAAAATTGAAGAAACATTTTACCCTACATTAGAATCGCGAATTAGTTTTTAGGGGGGGGGGGGTGACGTCATTGTATACATAATCTAACAAAATAGTATTGGATTTGCTCACTCTCTCATCCGGCGCTGCAGGCCTATTAAGCCTCTTGGCCGCTACAGCAATCCTTCGCCACACACGGTCCGATGTGCTGCCAAATCCTAGAGGTCTTCAGGGTTCTTCTCCCAATATTCCAAATCTTCCGAGATCTTATCCTTCCATCTAGTTCGTGGACGTCCTCAGGGCCTTCGATTTTGTGGAGTCCATTCCCATACCTTTCTTATATTTCTATCTTCTCCTGCTATAACCACATGTCCTGCCCATCTTAGGCGTGCTGCTCTTATGATGTCCGTTACCAGCAGTGGTGTAGTGCTAAATAAAGAAGTGAGGGAACGCATTTTGAAAGTGTTACTCAGATGCGGGGGGGGACAATGGCGAGCGGCGAGCCCATACAGCTGGGGGTCCGGGGGCACTGTAAGCCCCCCGGGAAATCTTTTGAAATCTGACCAATTTCGGAATATTTTGAGGTCATATGCACTGGATATTAGAATATATTCCAAGGTTGAAGATGCAGTATTTCAGTGTCATTAGATATATGACATCCAGTACGATCAATAAAAATAGCTAACAACTGGAATGATTAACTAAAAAAAAGTTAAACAACTGGTACGCCGTGGTGACTGTTTCACCAGATCTTTATAGGCTAGCATTGCCTCAGTCGAAGCTAAAAGAAATGAAACAGTTAATGATTCTTTCTCATATTTCTTCTATGGGTGGAAATTAAAATTTCATGACGTTAGAGATTTGTAAGTTCGGATTTATTTGAAATAGTGAGGGAACGCCGTTCCGTCTCCCAAAAAAAGTAAGGGAACGCCGTTCCCACGCGTTCCCACAGCACTACACCACTGGTTACCAGAGGTTGCATGGTTAGAACTCTCACTTCTCTTGCATATCTCTTTCTCCACTGATTTAGCTCTTCATCATAGACTGGTCCACATATGCTTTTAAGGATGATGTTCCCAAAGCTTTCTAGTTTTTCTCTTGTGTTTGGGTAATACTCTAAGTTTCCGCACCATATGTAATTGCAGGCAAAATTACACGATTATAGATGCATAACTTCGTCCTTCTTGATAAGACTCTTCGTCTCAGTAGAGGTCTTAAAGCAGCTACCCCGCGACTTCCAGATCTTAGCGTGCTTTTATTTCAATGTCTACTTCATTGTTTGGTGTTATCACTGACCCAAAGTAGCAAACATTTGGAACTTTTTCTATCTCCAAGTCAGCTATGACTTCAGTGAGGGTGAAAGGGGGCATCCTTGTCTTACACCTATATTCACCTCAAAAGCATCACCTATCTTGCCATCCGCTTTCACTGCTACCCTACTGTCCTTATACATACATTTTATTATTCTAATAATTTTCTGTTTAAAATCCATAAAGATATGGTGCACTTCTTTGTTGTAGTCCCATATTTTCTGACTGATCTGTCGTAGAGTAAAAATATGGTCTATTGTATTTTTACCCCTCCTAAAACCACACTGATATTCACCAAGAATGTCTTCTGCCATGGGTAGCATTCTCCAATAAGCACATTTTTGCCATAATCTTGTATACTCATATAATAGATAGAAGTGAAATCCCACGATGGTTACTACACTCTGTTTTACTACCTTTCTTATGGAGCACAACCATGGTAGCCTTGCCCATGTCATCTGGTATGTTTTAGTATTGGATTTAAGGTGTAACATTTTTTTCTTTTGTCTGATTGGTTAGCCTGTGGAAAAAATGAAAAACATGGGCCCTAATTGATCAATTTTCTCTGTTTTGTTTAAAAAAAATAAAGTGAACAGTAAATTTCAAGTAGCCTTTTATGTCATGTATAAGTAGTTTTGGAAAATATAAATTGTAAATAAATCTATAAATAATAGTTAAACATGGGCCTAGTTGGTGTAGCGTATAGAGTCATTAGGTTTTCACCTCCCTTAAGCGTGGTGGATGTGTCCCAAGTCGCAAGGCCTAGGCTAGTTAATTGTTATTATGGAAGGTGTCAATTAGTCAATATGTCGTTTGAAAATGTGGAAAATTTTATAGATGTCATAAAATTATGCGAGAAAAATGAGAATTAATTAATGAATTACTAAAAATGAATGTATTAAAAGATCGTATTTTGTTCCAAAGACCTTCTAGAAGTAGAAATTTGAGAAAATTTTTAATGTGGTGAATGCAAATGAATACTTTTAGAAAGAAGCTAATGAAAAAGGGAAGCAAAAAATTCTAAGGTAATTAATATAATCTAACCTAACCTAACTTACAAAAAAACTTTACATGTGGTTGTAGGCTTTATTAAAAGTCTATAAACAATTTATTTTTTAAAATTAAATAAGAAAATTGTCCACTATTCTGGAGGCTTTGCAAATATTAGTGACGAACTCGATATGGGTCCAAAAATCCGTTTTCTATATCATCATATTCTCCAGGATGTACTCTTTTAAATGGATAATGACACATGGTGCAAGTTTGTCGCTAGTCCTTGCAAAATTTAGTTCTTTAAATGGGGAAAACACCATGTGCTCAGGGCAGATTGTGGAAGAATTCGGCGAATACTAGTGACGAACTGGGTAGGCAGCTAAGCCAATCAGCATCTCACCATCTCTTGCGGAGTGCAGTCTAGTTGTTATTATTATTATTACAATAATCTACACCCATTTCCGATCAAAAGGATACAAACTCCATCAAAATCTACCAATTTTTGATAAAGTTACGGTGATTTCTAATTTACAAAACTCTGGAGTCCATTTACTCAAAACATAGTTTTGCCGAGTTCGTCACGAGTATTCGCACGGCCTCATATAAAACAACTGGGTCTACAATCAAGTAAGAAAAGGCACTTGATCACAAATCTTGTTCATCAATTTGATCTGATCCAAAAAAACCAACTAACTATTCACAACACAACTAGGGTCTATCCAAAATTATCCTCGATAATCATATAATTGCAATTTGGAAAACCAACCAAATCTATTCCATTGTAAAGTTATACCAAACTGGGACGTTTGCAGCATAGTAAACCAATATTAGGTAGTACGAAGTAGATTTCATTGAAAATGCTTCCTTTTATCGTAAGTATAGATGGAAAAAATAGTTTATGGTGTTTTTGTGATTGTATTTGAACTGCGTTAATTTTGATCAAGATTTGTTTTTACACGGAGGTAGATTGGATACTGCCTTCTTTAAACCGTTGTTCGGTGGGTTGTTTTTACTGGCAGGTTCAGAGTTTCACAAATCTACAAACCTCCCCGACACCCAAGTTGCTGCTAATTGTCCGAGAAAGGGTAAATTTGTCGATAATGACGTCTTTTTCCGGAATATAATGGTTCCTTTTGCAGAAACTCTAATATCGAAACTGGAATTACTTCATTTGAGTTTGAATAACTGTTCAAGAGTTTTAAAACGGAATTTGGAGTGACGTCACTGTATAGACACTTACTTTTTTTCGGAGAGTTCGTAGCAGCTAGTTTGTCGGGAGAAGTTTTGTAGATTTACTACAATTTGGAATACAGGGTCTGAACGTCCACAGTTTAGGTTTCAATAAAGTCTACTCCAAATGTCTAATTTTTTAGTTCTTGATTTGCGAGTTCGATGAAATCTAAACTAAAGAATTTTCCTTCACAGATTTGCATTTGCTTTACTTTACTGAAATTAACTAAGAGTGACTTTCCTGACGACATGTTCAAATATGTTAAAGTAGAAGACTTTCAACTTGATGAACTGTTTAGTAAGGAAGTTATGTTAATTTTGTGGAATTTAGTACAGTAATTGTTTTTTCTTTCTTCTAGTGTGTGTGTGTGTATATATATATATATATATATATATATATATATATACACCTTAACTTATAACCTTACAAAGGTTCCGCGTGGTGATTTCTCACTTCGCGAAGGTCAAGCTTGTCGCCCCTCCTCTCGAGTTGGCCTGGTGAAGTAGTGAGTTGGATTCTTGCGCTCTCCACCTCACATAGCCAGGTACGCCCGGCTCATCGGGGATTGTTCTGAGCCAGGCGTCTAGTCTTCTTTTGAAGATTTCCACTGCAACTCCCTTCGTGTTTCTTAGGTCTTTGGGCAACTGATTAAACAGTTTTGGCCCTCTCACTACAAAACTATTTTCTTTCAGGGTTAAGGATGTTCCCTGTCTCGCCTTTAATTTGGGAATACGACACAGTCTACCGCTTCTACTTTCCACCGTTGTTTGGGGAGTTATGGGATTCAGAGTAAGATTAGGGACTAGTTTCTCCATTATTTTCCAAGTGTAAATAATGGTGTATCTCTCTCTTCTCCTTTCCAGTGAATATAGGTCTAGTTCTCGTAACCTTTCCCAGTAATTTAGTTCTTTGCACCCATTGATCTTGGCTGTGAAGCTTCTTTGGATCCCCTCCAGCTGTCTAATGTCTTCTTTTTTATATGGGGATGTTAGGACCGAGCAGTATTCTAATTTGGGTATTATCAGGGTTTTCAGTAGAGGAATCATTACATTCCTATCCCTTCGTTTAAAGGTTCTCAATATCTGACCCGTTATTCTCTTTGCTCTGTTTACTGCTATCTTATTTTGTGTTTCAAATTTCGCATCATCTGTCATTACAACCCCTAAATCTTTTGCTCTGGAATTTCTCTGAATTTCCTGTCCATTTGGGGTATAATATTCCATGGACTTTAGGTCTTCTCTTTTTCCGTACCGTAATAGCTGAAATTTCTCGGTGTTAAACTTCATATTGTTGTCTTCCGTCCACTTGTAGATTTTGTTTATGTCGGTTTGTAGAGATCCTATGTCTTCTGGTTTCTTATTTTTCTACTGATCTTTGTGTCATCCGCAAAGGATGTTACTGTGCTGTCTCTGGTAACGTCCTCATCTATGTCAGTTAGCATGATTATGAAGAGTAGTGGAGCTAATACTGTTCCTTGTGGTACGAGCTGAGGACCTCTGATTCTGATGAAGATACTCCTTGTACTGTAACGACTTGCCTCCGCTCACTAAGGAAATTATATATCCATTTCCCTACTTTTCCTGTTATTCCCATATATTTCAGTTTATGTATTATGATTCCGTGGTCACACTTGTCGAACGCTTTAGCAAAGTCTGTGTATAGTACATCATAGTTTTCATTACTTTCAAGTGAATCAATAATGTTGTTGTAGTGTTCCATTAGTTGTGATAGGCATGATCTGCCTGACCTGAAACCCGTGTTGGTTATCATTGAATTTTTTCTGAGTTTCCAAAAAGTCATAGATTTTCTGTCTAACTATTCTTTCAAATATTTTAGTGAGATGAGATGTAAGCGACACTGGCCTATAGTTTTTGGCCTCGGATCGATCTCCTCCTTTATATATTGGGACTATGTTCGCGCTCTTCAGGATGCCCGGTATTTCTCCCGTGTCTAATGATCGTCTCCATATCCAGTATAGGGGCTCAGCGATTGCATTCTTGCAGTTTTTGATCAGTGTGGCATTCCATTTATCCGGTCCTGCCGCTGAGTGTGTTTTTAGTTTCCCTATGGCTTGTGTAATATCATCCGTCGTAAAGTCGAAATCCGTTATACTTTCCCCTTGTGGTTCTTCTTCAAAGAACGCGTTTCTATCGCATATCAATTTGTCAGTTTTTGGGATACTGAAAGATGATTCATACTGAGCTTTTAATATTTCAGATACTTCTGTTAGATCATCAGATAAATCACTGTTCTCATTTTTTAAAGGTCCGATAGTCGCTTGGTTTTTCGACTTTCTTTTTGCGAAATTATAGAAGTACTTTGAGTTCCTTTATCGCTTCTATAGCGTCATCTTCTTTTTCTGTATGCTTCTCGATTGTTCCTGTATGACGACATCGATACTTTGTAGTTTATCATTTAATATTTTTCTGATGTTATCTTTACAATTACTTAATTTTGCAGTCACTCTTTTTCTCTTTCGGAACAATGCCCTCTTTTGTCTTTCGAACCTGCTTCTCTTTCCTCTTTGTTGTATCTTTGGGACATGTTTTTCCACAATTTCTAACGTCTTCTCCTCTAACGTCATTAGCATCTCTTCCGTTGTCTTGGCCTCGAAAATGGTTTTCCAATCTATTACTTCCATGCTGGATGTCACATCTTCCCAGTTTATAGCTTTGGAGTGAAAATTAAAAATTTCGAATTTGCTTCTTTCTGTTGTGCGTGTTCTTTCCTTTCCTGTTGCCTTTATATTAGTTGTTATTTCAATGATGTTGTGGTCTGATATCATAGTTGGGGATATTTCTACATTATCAATTAGATTACTGTTGTTTGTGAATACCAAATCTAGGCAGTTGTTTTTTCTTGTGTTTTCTGTTATTTCTTGCGTTAACATAAATTCATCAGCTAAAGCTAGTAGCATTTTTACCTGCTCCTGGTCTTCTCGTGTGCCCCCCTTGTCCTGGTGTATACATATATTTTTTCCTATCCTTTTATATTTCATGAATGGGAAATTAAAATCACCACAGAGAAAAATATTTGGGGTTGGAGAGTGTAGATCTTTTACTAAGTTTCTTACCTCTGTAATGGAATCTGAAAATTTTGAGGTTGGCGTGTTTGGGGGTCTGTACATTACAATTAGTACCATATTTAATTTTTCAATTTTTGCTGCTACACATTCTACGTAGTTGTTTGAGGTACTTATAGCCATTTCTGCTATGTGCCTTTCGCGTGTGTAAATAGCACATCCTCCTTTACGTCTCACTGTTCTGTCGGCTCGGAGGATGTTATAGTTGTCAATTTGTATTTCTTTTTTGTCAATACAGGACTCACAATTTTCACAGTTCGCCTGGCAGTCCTTTAGATGAGTTTCCGTGAGGCATGCAAAGTCTGCTCCGGCTTCTTGCATGAGTCCTTTCAGGTATGCAACTTTGTTCGTGGAATGGTTTGATTTAAGGCCCTGTATGTTGGCTAGGATTATTTTTATTTTTTCTCTTTCTTTTTCGCATACAGGTGGTTCCGATTTGTTTTCCAATGGGGGTGCCGGTTTCGTTGCCTTGTGGTCCTCCGAGAATTTACCTCTTTTTATCTTTGTCGGTACCTGTTGTCCCGATAACGCATGAAGTGCCTTTGTTCGTACCTTCTGTCCGGCTCTCGGATTTCTATATTTATATTTGTCAGCTGGTTTTGTAATTGCTGGAGAGTATTTAGCAGCTGAAATGTGTTGGCTGCGTCTAAAAAATTCCACTCTTCTTTGATGTTCGTTTTTTCTGTTCCCTCGTTGCGTTCCTTTGAGGGTGGTGGTATCGGCATTTTTTTTCGTATTTGCAACTCCCATATCTTTCATAAGTGTTGCAGACCGTAAGATGGTGGAACATGCATTTCTTATCAAACTTGCAGTATCCACTTGTGTAATGCATTTTGCATAATGTGGGATGTGCATATATGCATTGCCCATCCCGATATCTGCAGTTTCCTTTCGCGTAGTATTTGCATACGATATTTTCTACGCTTCTGCTTTCTTTCTTATTATTTTCCAAGTTCTTAGTTTTGGCATTATCATTATTTTTCTTTGGCTGTTTATTTTCTACGTTTTTAGTTATTATATTTTTATCATTTCGCTCGTTGGACCGTTTGTCTACTTCGCCACTTTTACTTATTTCTTTCCTTCCATCTATGTCTTCCTTCCGTATTATATTGTTTATATCGTTATTTGTTATTAAATTGTTGTTCGTTATTATGCTGTTATTCGTTATTTCGTCTTCTCTCTCATCCACCCGGTTTTTCGTTGGGACCATTCCGGACCCATGTGTCCCCATTATTTCATTCTCTTTTGTAACTTTCGAGTCTGCTATCTCCATTTCCTTAAAGACCGCGAAAGAATTTACCGTCTGTGTGCATTGCGCCACATAGAAATTTGATCCCCACGACGTGTTTCGCGTTCGAGACAAGAGTCATTTCCCTATCATTTCAATTCATGCAGTTATATACAGTATATATATATTAGATTATGGTATAACTTGTTGACCTCGGAACTTTTTCTTAATTTTATTAATGTGGTTACTGAAATAACTAAACATCACACCGTCGACAAAAGATCTTTGTAAGCATACGAAATAATTTTAAATATTTGAGGAGCTAAATGAATCTCTCTCAAACATTATGGATGACGTAACATTCTGAAAAATGCATTGGACCAATTTTTTACTATTATATAAAACCTTAAATTAAGGTTTAAGACAATTGTATTAGTGTGGAAGGTTAATGTAGACTATTTTAAGGAAACTGTACTTATTGACTTGTACGTAAATAAAATATACAGGGTGTTCAAAAAGTCGCACTACAGTTGGAATGGTTTTTTTGTCATAACTATGTAAATAAATGTTCAAAGTTTAGTGCGACCATTTGAACACCCTGTATTTCTAAACCTTTTCTTAATTTTTCATCTTACATTTGACTAGAATTCTGAAGGGCAGAAATCTGCAGAAGAGATAAAAGAAATTCTTTGTAAGGACATTATGGACGCGTCCCAAGAAGTCTTCCCAATAAGAGGAAGAACCTTACAGCCTAGGTAAAAATCTGACTTGTGACTGCCTGAAATTAGCGTAACTGATATCTTGAGTTATATGGCGTGTAAATTGGCTCTAAAATATAAAATTTCATATTGAACAGGTACTGTGCTACTTTTTGCGTAGATTTCTACAAGTGGTGTCGTTCCCTCTGTACTACATTAATCCAACAAGATGGTTCCAGTTACATTGACATCGTGCAATGTCTTGTTTCTTGTACAATGTATTTAACTTCATGCTGCTTCACTTAAACTCTAATTGTTTTACAACCTCCTCCTGAAAGTCTGTTCAAGTTTGAAATAAAACTAAAATTCAGTATTTGATGGGATTGTTTAACTTTGTTATTATTATTTTTTTTATTGGGTTCAAAATCCCAGCTGAGCCGTGAACGGCCAAGCTCTGAAGGGCCAGTTCAACCTACAGCCCAAGTTAAGCTAGACAAAACTTACGGACTTGGAGGTCCTATTAGGTCCTACCTCAGGGTTGCTGACTCGATGTGGGCCTACCTTAGGCCTCAGTTGTATGAATTTAAGATAAAAAACAAAAGGGGCACTATTTATGGTCTTCTTTCTAAACCTTGCAACAACAACACAACCTGCACTATTGCACGATGCAACAATCTTGTATCTAAACAACCAAACTGAATTGCAAGAGAGCTCTCTATAAGACCACACCCTGTAAGTAGGGCATTCTACAAACAAGTAGAAAAGACGCGCAGCGCCCCAAAAAATGATGCCACAAGAGCCCAAAAATGCTAGCTCTAAATTAAGTGAATTTTTCACTAACCTTACAATTATGAGATGGATATATATATACACCTTAACTTAATATATACAAGTAATGCTGCATCAATCAGCTTACTCATCATATCGCCTTGGGACAACAATGGCTCTTCCAGATTTTCTAACACTCCCCACCGAAGAGGCATTGTTGTCATTACCTTCTGCAAATTTAGCCAAGCCTTCTCCATGAGGCTGTAACTCAAATGTTTCATCTTGACTATCCGTGTTTTTGCTGATTTCTAACGCATAGAGTTTTTGTATAGGTCTCTTTAATTTTCCTCCTGAAGTCTTTACCAGTGCAGACCTAACTAAATTGTCTTTGCCAACAAACAACTCTTCAATTATGCCAAGCTTCCAGCATTGCCTTGGTCTTTCATTACCACTTCTCCCACCTTGATACAATTTGCATTGGAGCCCTTTACATTGCCTGATGGGTAATAATTGAGTTCTGGCAAGTATTCCACCTGCCACCTCTTCCATAACTGATCTTGTAGCTCTTCAAGGTACTTGAATCTTCTGGTTAACTCACCTTGAGTGCTCTGGATAGGCTGCAAGTCTTCTGGCAAACTGGGGCTTGATGTTAATCGTTTACCACAAAGAAAATGATTTGGTGTCAATGGCTCTGCATACTGTTATAAACAAAGGTGATAGGCCTACTGTTCACCATTGCTTCTACTTCACACAAAACAGTGCAGAATTCTTCTTTGCTCAAATGAGCATTAGCTAAAAGTTTCTTTAATGGACACTTTACACTTCTCACTAGCCTTTCCCAAAATCCTCCCCACCATGGTGCTCTCTCAACAATAAACTCCCACTGTACCCCTTGGTGTGAAAAGTAGGATTGGAATCCTTCCTCTTTTAGCAAGGACCAAACTTCTTGGAGTTCCTTTGCAGCCTTTTTGAAGGTTTTTGCATTATCCGATATGATTTTATTTGAGAAACCCCTTCTGTTCACAAACCTTTTAAAGGCCAAAGGTTACCAACTCCCAATGGATTGCTCTGGTGGTAGCACATATGAAAAGACATATATAACCTTTGTTAGACTGCCCTTGCTCATACACATAGACTGGACCTGCGAAGTCTACTCCCACTACATCAAATGGGGCAGTATAGACACACCGTTCTCTTGGAAGTGGAGCCACCTTTTCATAATAAGGCTTTGCACTCTAAGGCTTGCAAACCACACATTTATGCAAGACCTTTTTTACTACTTGTCCAATTTTGGGAATCCAAAACTGTTGTCTGATCTCTTATCACTTCTCTAACTCCAGCATGTAACAACTTATGATGAGTATCCAGGATCAAAAGTTCCACAAAGTGCCCCCCAGAAGGTAACAAAATTGGATGTCTTTTCTCCTCTGAAAGCCCAGAAAACTGTAGTCTACCTCCAACTCTCAATAAATCCTGATCCAAAAACACATCCAAACCCTTGAGAGCAGAATGTGTTGGTAGAACCTGTAATGGACGGCTGGTGAGCAATTCCCTCTCTTCACCAAATTTTTTTCTTCTGCACATATACCACCCAGTATTGCCTAGCTCGCTGAATCTCCTTACTGTTCAGAATTCCATCCCTTCTTATTTCTCCCTTAATATTGTTTGTAAATCTATATACCCATGCTGTCACTCTTAACAACCTTTTCAGACTGCTAATGTCCTCAAGCCTCAATATGGGGTCCTGCTGCATAACTTGACAACTGTTCACAGTGCATTTTCTCATCTCACTCACCTAACCTATTCTTTTTCAGCCTGGCATTCTCCTACAATAGGCTGATTAGAAGGCCAGTTTTCACTTCCAAGTTTTAGCCACTCTGGCCCATTCCACCACAAACTTGAGTGTGCAAGATCTTTCACTGGAATTCCTCGTGTTGGTAAATCAGCTGGGTTTTGGGTGCCTGAATAATGCTTCCATTGCTTGGGATTTGTGTGTGTTTGAATTTCCTCCACCCTATTGGCAACAAATGGTTTCCATTTCCTTGCCTGGCTTCTTAACTAGTGAGTGCCAAACTATAGTGGAGTCTGTCCAATAATAGCTTGGAATTTCATAAAGGGCCAAAGACTTTTGTACTGTAACTGCAAGCCAACTAGCAATAACTGCACCCATCAATTCCAACCTTGGAATAGAAAGCCTTTTCAAAGGTGCTTATGGAAAACTGATGTGTGGGTAGTTGGGAGGTAACGAAAATGGTTCACTGAGTAGGTAGGTAGTTAATCTAACAATTATTAAATTCCTTTTATGTCAATAACTGGGCGGATGAAACCAATTGGTTGCTCACCAGAGTTATTCTCCACACTAGTATTTATATACTGTGTGACAAGAGCGTGCTCGGTAATAGATATACATTACCGATCAACCAACCGAGGAAAAAAACCAAGACGACGCTGGTGGAAAAAGCCCCGCGAAAAGGAGAACAAAAGAGAACGAAAACGAGGAACGGGGCGAGAAGACGGAACGGAGGGAGGGAGAAGGAAAACAACGGAAAAAGATCCCCACCAGCAAGTACGCTCTTAACAATTAAACAAGACGGGAAAAGGGACTCTCTAATAACTAGCAGTAAGTGACTAATTGTGTTTTTAGCCCAGTTAGATCTTCTAACTTCTAACTTAGAAGTAAACGCATTAAATTAAGCTGGGTCAGACAAATTAGGCCTACATTGTGGTCTAAGACCTAGCATCAACTCATAGCTTAACAAAGGTGAAGGTAGATTGCCCTAACCTAATTTGGTGAGGAATCCTACTGTGGACCTCAATTTATCTGCCCGCTCTGGACCATTTCCGGAATCTCTAGGCTGACCCCTACAGGGCTAGACTTAATCTACTCTATAGTTAGACTGGAGATATAAGGGGTGGGTTAATTGTGGACCAATTCATACAGAGCATTTTTCACAGTGCTACTCTGCTCTTTGCAGCAACCAACCTGAAACTTACTTCCTCTTTGAATGTGCCTCTTATTATTATTATTATTATTTTATTATTATTTAATAGGGTTGCCAGACGTCCTTTATTTCGATCTCTTGTCCTTGTCCTTTATTGAAGCGTCAAAGGACGGCATATGTCCTTTATTTCTATTTTTATGTCTATTTCAAAATCATAAATAATAAATCCTTTAAAAAATGTATTATAATTACATAGGTATTTTTTTGCGTTTTGTTCGTTGACAGAATAGGTAACCATTATCATTGCATCGTTAAGGCTTAATAAGTTAATAACAGTGTAGGCTCATTGATTTCTATGTAGCCGCAATAGATAATTCTGTGAGCTCTACTGCAATAAGCGGAGTGCCCCCACAAATGTGTACGACAACTTATTTTTCCATACGCTGCGTCGCTGAAAGATACAGTAGTGGTACTGCTCTCGTCTATATTGAAGAACATTTTAAATATAGTAAAAATCAAAGATGTTGAAATAAATATTTCCTATAACATTTAAAATTTTTTTTGGGAGCATCATTCTCTCTCTCTCTCTCTCTCTCTCTCTCTCTCTATATATATATATATATATATATATATATAAATTTGAGAATCTGGGAGTGGCAACTTGAAAACGTTTTGAGTGTCCTTTAATCCGGTCATCAAAATCTGGCAACCCTACCTGAGTCTTATATAAATACAAGTTGCATAGGCTTCCTCACTTGCATCACAAAAGATGTGCAGCTCCAAATTGTCTGGACTATTGTTCAACTCTCCAAAGTACCATCTTGGGATTTCAATGTCTCCAAGATGTGCCAATTCTTTGAACCAATATTTCCACCTTACCACCATATGATCAGATAACTCTTGGTCCCAACCAAGTTCAATTTCCCAGAGGCTCTGAAACCAAAATTTTGACTTTATTACAAATGGAGCCAGGAATCCAAGAGGATCAAAGACCTTCGAAGCCAAACTAAGAGCTGTACGTTTTGTCCACCTTGTCTCATTCTCAGCCAGCTCTACTAAAGATTTCCCATTGAAGGTAAACAAATCCTCTCCTTGCTGCCAAACCATGCCTAGCACCTTTGTGTCTATTGCCCACAACTCCTTAATACCAGAATCCTCAATACTTTCTGCTGCATCAGGTCCTACATAGGACTGACTCATAAACTCTTGTAATTGAGAATGATTGGTCTGCCATTTTCTAAGCTCCATGCCAGCCTCCCTCATTATAGCTCTAGCCTCCATGAATATCTGTTTAGCCATTTCTGTATTATCCACGGAACACAGCAAATCATCAACATAAAAATTTTTCCTTATGTGTTCAATAGTGTTAGGATAGACTTCAGAATATTTCTTAAAATGGTACTGCATAGTAGCTGCCAACAGAAATGGACTAGAGCTGAGGCCAAACAACACTGACTTCATTCTATATGCTTGAACCTTAGGTTCATTTTCCAACAAGTCTTTCGTATCCACCCACAGATACCTTACTGCATCTCTGTCCTCTGGTTTTAACTTTATCCGCAAAAAGGCTTGCTTCACATCTACAGTCAATGCTACTCTACCAAACCTGACTCTCAGTAACAAGGAAAATAAATCTGCATTTAAATTTGGCCTAGCATCCAGTCAGTCATTCAAGGACACACCAGCTTTGTCCTTGGCTGAGCCATCAAAAACTACCCTCAGTTTGGTGGTAGTTTTGTCTCGCCGTACCACTGCATGGTGTGGCAGATAATGTGCCTCCTGGCTCACCAGCTCACCTTGCACCCTTTCAGCATAGCCCTCCCTTACATAGTTTAGGATGGCCTCATTGTATTCAATTAACAACTCATTTTTTCTTAGCTTGTGCAATGAAGTCTCCAACCTCCTATTAGCTAGCTGAAGGTTTGAACTGGGTTTGCAAGAATCCTTCCAAGGGAGGCCAACTTCATAGCAACCATCTCTAAACCCAATCCCTTTTTCAAATTGCTCTAAAACATCACTGTTCACTGGACTCGCCTGCTTCTCCTGTTTCTCCCTTATGCCAATGGATTCAAGTTCCCAAAAGGCTTTCAAATGCTTTTCCAAACCATGGCTGTTCTCCTCAATCTTAACAAAAAGAGCTTTAACCTCCATTTCATTGCAATAGCTACCATGTAGCATCCAGCCTAGCTTACTTTCAATAGCTACCGGACCTCGAGATGTGCGGACAATATTACCAGTGATGAAGTCCCAATAATAGTCAGCTCTAATCAAAAGACTAATATCTTCTGTTCCTTCAAACTTATTATTGCCCAAATTAATTCCTTTAACTTGCAATTCTTGGACACATGCCATATCTAAACAAGTAGTGACTGGAGCACAAAATCTCTACAGCTTGGGCCTTGATAGTGGGACTTTGTGGTAACAACCCCTTAACCAGAACTTCTACCTTCTTAACTTTGGTCCGGTTTTGAACGGAACCCCCAAACCCAGAAATTCTTAAATTTTCCCTCTGAAGTTCTTTAAACTTCAATTTTCTGGAAATTCTGGTCTTAATAAAGTTACACTGGCTACCACTATCAAACAACACTCTTACAGTAGCTTCTCCATCATTCCCAATTAATAATGCTGCAACTGTTTGCAATAATCCCCCTTTACTTTTACTCCCTTTCATAGCAGTGGCATGTGCCACTGATGTTTCTACTTCAGGGGTAGGCCTACTAGAAGTGTTTTCATAAAATAATGGCTGATGCCGGCCATGGCATTTTTTGCACAAAATTTTAAACTTACAAAACCTTGCTCTATGACCTTTCAAAAAACATTTAAAACATGCTGTGGACTTAGTTACCCTGTCCTTTCTCTCCTCAAAAGGTAAAGCACATTTATATGACTTGTGGTTGCCTTCGCAAAATATACATTCCTTGATTCCCTTTAATTTATTCTCAGAGGATGCATGTAGAGCTGACACTGTACCTGGGCTATTCCTTTTTGTAGAAATTTTGGTGCTGTGCCTGCCTTTGTCCCCTTGTTTAACATCCCTCTGTGCAAACTCAATTCCCTCTCGTCTTGCTAATTCTGTGCCTAAAAGACTTAACATCTGCTGAAGGGGGATGTACACATGTTCTGTAGAGTGTCCCCTACTTAATTCAAGCAAAATTGAGCTAGGCAATTTAGACTCCAGTATAGTGACCAACATTATACCATACCTTTCCATTCCTACACCCAAGTTGTCCAGGGATCTAGTTCTAACTTCAAATTCATCATATAACTGCCGTAACTCCTTGACACTATTGGGATTATTAACAGGAGGTATAGCTAAAAGTTCACGGAGATGGCTTTTAATTAAGATCTCTGGCTTACCAAACCGTTTCTTTAATATATCCCAAGCCACATTATAATTAGCCTCTGTTAATGCTAATCCTGCTTTTGTCTTTGCCTCCTCCCCTTCCAAGAGGGACTGCAAATAATTAAACTTCACCGCACTTAACACTTGACTAGAATGAACTGCTGATTGAAAACTGTCTGCCCATCCTTGCCATTCCTGAATACTCCCAGAAAATGTTTTGAGTACAAGCCTCGGTAATTGAACTGCAGATCTGTTAACCTTAACTTCACAAACACCATTTGTTGAGGGTTGTGTTTCATTATTAGACCTGGTCTCTAACTGTACTGAGCTGCTAAACTCTTTTGCTCTGTGGCATACTTTAATTATATCATCAATAATCTCTTCAAAGTAAATTATGTTATTTTCTATTTCATCCTCTTCTATAAGAGCCTCAATTTTAACATTTACTTCGCTTAGAGCAACCTTTTTAGTTTCTAATATGGAAAGCTGCGCAGTCACTAAGCTTAAATCCTCTTGCTCTATGGCAGAATCTATAGTGGCAATGACCTTTGTAATTAGACCTTTGTAGGCGCTTCTCCTTTTTTTAAACTTGTTCAATTCAGCTGCACTCATCTTCAATGCAAACAACAATTGGGCTCAATGCCAAATAAGCTGAATTGGCAAAAATACTTAACCAAACTGATCAAACTCAAATTTTGCTTTTTTCAAATAAACTGAATTGCTGGTGGGGTACTGACCAACCACCAGTATGGAATACCAAATTTTCCACCCAAGTAACTGGCGCACTGAAGTCTGCAACCTTCGCCTACGAATAATAAACCAAAATTAACCAAACCGGTAAAAATGTAGGCCAAAACAACGACAGACGAGTGGCCAAGTTTCGCAATTGGGCGACCAAACTTTCTACCCTGGGACCTTAACTCAATTATGCTCAACCCGTCTAGGCCTAACTTGGGCTACAATTTGCACAATCAGAACTTTGCCGAAAATAGTCACTGACTCAGTCTTGGGCTAGAATCCGGTTCGAAGGACCATGTTTTTATTTTATTTATTGGGTTCAAATCCCAGCTGAGCCGTGAACGGCCAAGCTCTGAAGGGCCAGTTTAACCTACAGCTCAAGTTAAGCTAGACTAAAAACTTACGGACTTAGAGGTCCTACCTCAGGGTTGCTGACTCGATGTGGGCCTACCTTAGTCCTCAGTTGCATAAAATTAAGATAAAAAACAAAAGGGGCACTATTTATGGTCTTCTTTCTAAACCTTGCAACAACACAACCTGCACTATGGCACGATGCAACAATCTTGTATCTAAACAACCAAACTGAATTGCAAGAGAGCTCACCCTGTAAGTGCCGCATTCAACAAACGAATAGGAAGGACACGCAGCGCCCCCCAAAAATGATGCCACAAAATGCTAGCTCTAAATTAAGTGAATTTTTCACTAACCTTACAATTATGAGATGGATATATACACACACCTTAACTTAATATATACAAGCAATGCTGCATCAATCAGCTTAGTCATCATATCGCCTTGGGACAACAATGGCTCTTCCTCTTCTAGATTTTTTAACACTAACGATTGGTTAGATCGTGATATTTTCGTTAGCTAACCTTATAAGGCTAACTAAAGAAGGTTGGGGTGACGGATCTTCAGGTGATCCAAATTTTCTCCCATCTTTTAACCTTCCTTCTTAGACAGCGTCGTAGGGACCTTTGGTGTCCTTTGTATTCCCTGTCTATGTCCTCCAATCTTTCAAATGGAGAGTGTCCAGGCATCCCGAAAACAATGGACTCTGATTTCGGCTCTCTTCTTTTCCTTCTTTGGGGATGGGAGGATATTTTTACGGGTGTTCGCCCTTGGCCCCTCCTTTCTGCATAAAATAGAAACTAAACCTTAAAAAGTTCTGCCTAAGTACACGCAAACTTCCAAGCAAGAGTATTTTCCAAATATTTCGTACATCGCCTAAACTGCTCCTGCATATGGTACCCATTCTCCTTATGATACCCATCTTTATACTAAAGAAATACCCTATAGCTTAATTTTGCAAAACAATAGAAAAAAAAAAAAAGTAAATTTTTATTTGTTCATAGAAAATTTTTTAATAAATATATAAACGTAATCTAGCGTTTGGCACAAATATTTTTAAATTTTTTTTACCTTTGACAAAAGGGTTGACAGAGAGATGGACAGTGGCTATTTCTTATGTACAGACTTGATTCAACCAAAAGTCCACAAGAAACACACTGGCAACATACAAAAACAGTTTTACCGTCTGCGCTTCCTAAATTCAATTGGAGACATTAAAAACTGTTTTTGTATTAGGAAATAACACCTTCAAAGTCTCAAATAATGAACAAAGACTAATTACATATATATTACTGTGAACTAAACCCACAAAACTGGTCTGTATTCATCCATCCATCTCTCTGACAATGATTGTGTTAATAATAATAATAATCAGGAGTGCCAGAAACTGGCACAGTTTCTCAGGCCAACTAATTCCTGGGTTACTGCTCCTAGTATCATCGGGATTCCAACCTTAATTCGATACAAAAATGCAATTTATGACTATTTTGTGATAAGATTAGACGAGGCGAAATGGAGAGCCAAAATTGGGGTGAACGCTAAAGGTGTCGGGTAACAAATGCCCCAAACATGGCGAAGTTAGAAGTTATAATCAGTATAGCTGCCAATGATAACCTTGCCCACGAAAGTGCCCCAAAGGTCATCTAAGCCCAAGCATTAACAGCAGTGCTCGAAGTGGACGGCAACGCGGGGGTGTGCACACCCAACTTCTCTCAATTGGTCAGCAGCACACCCTTACTTCTTTGCTGGAAAGAAATGCGGGGAAACACGCACCCCCACAGATGCTAGCAGATACGATGATAAATATAAAGAATTAATAAAAAACTTAGTTTTAGATCCTGTGAAGCGGCCTATGGATGAAGATATTTGCTTTGGTGACAAAAGCATTCGTTTCTCGAGTGATGAATTTCGAGTGTCATCAAAAGATTCTGCGCAAGGATTTAGAGAATATATTAAAAATAAAGAAAAAGATGTACCGCCTACACTAAAATCATTATTAGCGGCAATAAATTCAGTAATTATTTCAACGAGAGAATGTGAACGCTCATTCAGCCGCATAAATCTCACTATTACATCAGCGAGAAATTGTATAAAAATTGATGCAGCATCCAAATTACTTTTCCTTAAGATTGCAGGACCACCACAACTTCTCTTCAAACCAGAAGACTATGCGAGAAAATGGATTGCAAAAGGAAAACGGGATGCGGATTATAGAGCTTGCCAAGCTAGAAAACCTGAAGCAGTAATTCCCTACGGGATATGAATCTCTTTTTAAATTATTTCAATCTTAGCATATTTTTTCTTGTATAAAAAATATTATTGAATAAATTTGCATTTTAGTTACCTATTTTTATATTTTAAATACCTATTTTATATTCTATGCCATAAACAAATTTTTTTTATATAAATATCTTGATGTAATCAATTATACGCGATTAAATAGATTTATAAATGCATTTTTATGTCCCTTTACACGAATAAAAAAGTTAACCGTATATTAACTTATTTTGCAACATATAATTGACAAAACTAATAGCTAATTTTTAAAATTTAATATGGTTTTGTATGCTTGAAAAATGGAATTAAACTTAAGTTATCATGTTAGAATGCCTTTTTAAAATTGTATTGTACTTAAAATATGAGGAGCAACGCTAACCAAAATTTTTGAAAGACCACACCCTCGCTTTAAAATTTCCACTTCGAGCACTGATTAACAGGGTGAGTGGCCGGCCCAACCCAGGAGCCAGCAGATGGGAGAGAACTCAGAGCCTCACCAGCGAGAGTTGGTTGGACACCGTAATCACGGAGATTCCGGGAACCCCAAATGAGGAGTAATACCCAATATACTTGTGACAAATTCTTTTTTAAATGCTCTCAAAAATATTTTTTATTAAACTTTGAAGCTTTATCGAAATATAAATGCAGCTCTGAACGATAAATAACTAGAAAATTCATGAAATTTGGGAGAACAACACTGCAGAATCCCCAAACTCTCGCGCAATGCTCACATTTTTTGGAAAACTACTACTTTTTCAAATTCCGTCTCGCGCAGTATAAAAAATTCTCGCTCCTAATATTTCAATCTCGCTCTAAACCGCTTTGGAAAGAAAGCTCTTGCCTGACGCATCGGGCGAAAAGCAGTTATGGAAAAGAATCCTCGCGCAATACGTCGGAAAATTCGAGCAAATTTTGCCAAAGAGTTCCGGTCGGAAGCTATCCCAGAAGACAGCCTTCCTGGCTGCTTCCGGGGATTAGCTGAAACACTCCAACGTCATAAAACGAACTGATAATCGAGGATAAAACCCGGCATTAAGGTGACTTTTGCCTTATTTACTCGCATAAAAATTAGAGGCAATGAACATACGGCATTACATACAAAAGGGAAAAACAATAAAGTGCGGAACTTGGAGCTAGTGGGACTCGAACTCGCTTCGAATGGTTTCAGAGTTACCAGTCCTGCCAATCGAGCCATCCAGACACCCCTTCCCCGCCAAAATCCTTCTCACTTAATTGCCTTTTCGCTTTAAGCGCTGTTCTTACAGAGCTCCCGGTAGCTCGGTGTTGGACTGTGAGTTCGCTCCTAATTGCTGGGTTGGGTTGGGCCGGGCACTCCCTAGCAAATGTTCAGGTTCAGGTAACCCATGGGACATTCTCACCCCGATGCAGTGGGAGTGGGAGTTTACACTTAAAATTAAATTATACAGTATTCGAATACATTAAAAGTACAGTTGCTAACATACGCGTACAACTCACTTTGCTTCTTGAATGTACTGTGTGTGTGTGACGTGTGTGGGTGTGTGTGTGTGACGTGTGTGTGTGTGTGCGTGTGCGTGTGTGTGTGTGTGTGTGTGTGTTTAACCTTCGTAACGGCAAAGGTCATGTGAGGGAAGGGACCTACAGCTTTTCGTGGAATCCGAACCACGGGTCGCTACATTACCTGGACGCAGAGGACGGTCTCCTATCCAACTACCCTCCAGAGTCCAGACCCAACGTCGATAAACTCTGGGAAGCGGTTTTACGATATAGCCGTAAAGTAGCCCCCCTGTGCAGTTTGTACAGGTTAAAAAGTAACAATAGAGACCTACAAATTTTACGATATAAGCTGGAAGTTGCTTAATCATGTCTTCAACACGCACGAACACGCTGAAAAATTGTTTTCGAAAGCCCTTTGCAAAACGTGTATTTAATGGTGGCACCAGGGGGTGGCAGGGGTAAATTATCGTTCTCATTCTTCTCTACAGATAACAATCCGGAGAAAGTGAGACCCGAAAACACGAAGGGGGTCAAAAAGACCCTTAAATATTAATCTTCTTCGGAAGACATTATTCAGTATTGCCACACGAACGTGGCACTCCCCAAACTCTTGTTGAACACCGCTACAAAACAAACAAATAAATAACTAACTAACTTTGAATCACAATTCAATACATTATGAAAAACACAATTTGTAATCCCTGAAAATGCATGAATATTCATATCAAGATAATTTGAGCAACAATAATAATAATAATTCAATTACAAAAGATATAAATTAAGACCGACCGCACACAGGATCATCTTGCGACTGACGACATGGGTGGTGATGACTCGAGTCACAGTATGCGATGCTCCCATTCTGTCAATGTAAAATTACACGCGACTCGAGTCGTCAGTCGTGAGTCGCGAGACGATCCTGTGTGCGGCCGGCCTAAGTCTTTGCAAAAGTAACGTTTTTTTTTAACATTTGTTAATTTTTTGCATAATAGATTCAACACGTTCGAACAGGTTTTGTTTCCTGCCTGAAAAAAAAAATATATATATATATAATTATATATATAAAAGTAGACAAATGTACAGGCTCGGATAAAAGTTCACCAACAATCAAAGCTTCCAAGAAGCATAAAAAAATTACCAATTGGGAATTGCTTCGTTTGTGTTTGGATATTTTTATTCTATTTTGGCGACACTAATAAAATTTCAGAGCGAAAATTCATTCATTACCAATTGGTAATCTTTTATGTTATTTAGAAAATTTAGCTTTATAGGAGAATTTTTTTCCTTAACTGTACACAATACATAAGTTAATATTAAGTTTCGCGGAGACCAGATTACACTAGGTTAAGTGGTCGTCTTAGATTAATTAGGTATTTCCCACGTGACCAATTTCGGTCAATCACGATTTTTGTAACAAATAAAAAAAAAAATGGTTTCCGCGAAACTTAATATAGTATATACAAAATAATAATTAGGAACACCAACAATGGCGATGTGGAAGTCTTCAAAAGAAGACTAAACACCTGGTTCAAAACAATCCCAGATAAGCCGGGTGTACCAGGCTATGTGAAGTGGAAAGCAAGAAAGCAACTCTCTCTTACATCAAGTCTGGCCTAGAGGTGGAGTCATCTGCCTGACCTCCATGTGACGAGGGAGCGACACGGAATCTCTACAAGGTTGCAATGTGTGTGTATATATACATATATATACACACATATACTGTATATACACACACTGGGCCAGATTAAAGCATGGTCAAACGCGGCTACAGCCCAGGGGCCCCGCAATAAAGAGGGCCCCTAAAAAAAAAAAAAAAAAAAAAAAAAAAAAAAAAAAAAACGGAAGAAAATTTTTTTCTAATATTTTTACATAAATTCAATGTTTCCAAAACTGCCAAAAAAGTAGTCACCTTTTAAATGTCACACTGAAATTCGTGTTATTTAAGTTATTTCTTGTCACAGGGGTGTGTGTATAGAGTAACTAAAGTGAAGAGACAAATCTGATTTAAACTGGTTGATTTGAATGCAAGAGCCTGTATAGAGGTCGATGATGGACATTTTCAACACCTCTTTATAACAACTGTATATTCGATAGCAAGGTTTATAAGTACATGTTGTACATTACAGTTGTTATAAGGTACATGTAATAAATATTACTCATCCATGTTCACTCGCGTTACTTTATACACACCCGGTACAAGTATCAGTGTGACGTAATTTTTTTTCACAACAAAGAAAAAATATCTAGCCCCACCCCTCGGCCCTGTAGAAGTTAATCCGGCACTATATATATATATATATATATTATACATATATATATATATATATATATATATATACACACATATATATATTATATATATATATATATATATATATATACAGTATATATATATATACAACGGCGTAGCCAGAAATTTCTAATTGGGATTAAACATGAAATATTATTCAACAAATTGACCGGAATAAGTGTACCGTGAATAAATGTTTGCTATTATTTTGTTATACTCCTCGGGTCCTTGGGGTTCTACCCCCCCAGATCCCCTCCCCCGTGGCTACGCCAATGTATATACATATATGAAAATATAATTATGACACAATGAAAGCGTGATGACGACTGGGACCACTTTCATTTTCGGGTACAGAACTCTGAAGAATTTCGTAGGTACTTTCGATTGTACCGTGATTGTCAGTCTCTTCCTTGACTAACTGGTAGTGGGCAACCCCAGTACCCAACTCCGGTATGACGAGTCTTCCGTCCTCCATCTGAATAAGGACCCCTGTACCGTTAAGAACCCCAGTACCGGTAAGCAACTCCGGAGTGACTTCGAGGGGAAGTGCGTGGTCATCAATTTTTGACTCTATGTCCACTTTCTCTTGAGGAACTTCAAGCATCGCCAGATTGGCCGTTTCGGTGGTAGAAGTGAGAAGGTCGGAGAAAGCACCATCGCCGTTCATCACAAGCTGCAGGTTGTTGTTTTCCATTAGTAATAAGGAAGGATCTTTCGAAGTTACTGAAGAGTTGCTGGCCAAGCTGTTGTCTACGATAATGTATTGCAAATTTGAGCTTTCGGGTTGGATACTGGAAATATTTTCAATGTTGGGTTCAGTGCAAATTTTGCTATTCACTTGATCACTGTTGAGTTTTGTGGTAAAGAGTGATATCAATCCTTCCACGCAAGCGGTAGACGAAACAATATGTTTCTTTATATTTTCTTCCGTATTCGTCATGAAGAAACAAGTCGAGCATTGCCACGTACTGGTGGCCAACTTGAGAGGTTCCCCCGTTTCATTGTTTTCAGTCTGGGCTATGACTTCAACCTTGAGCAGAGGCAGGAGATCCTCCCACGTGAGGTTTGAGGCATTTAAGAGGATGTCGTTAGCCTTATCGATACTGATTGGAGATTGAGACAAACGAGACTTAATCAATGTTCCTTCGGCTCGAACTCCGTGTATAGAGTGTTGTTCCAAGTGTTTCGTCAAAGAGATCTGACCGTAGAATATCTTATCGCATACAGAACACTTCCATTTACTGATAATAACGTATTCTAACGGATTTTGCAGGTTATGCAATGTTTCAACATGCAATATCATGCTTCCTTTCTGCGAACTTTGAGCCCCACACACCCCACATTCGTAAGGTCTTTCTTCATCGTGTTCGCACATGTGGAAATAAAGCTGTAACTTGCTCGGACATGTAAAACGACATTTGTTGCATCTCAGTTCCAGTTTTTCCTTGTGGGTCGAAACGTGTTTATGGAGATCCGAATCCAGCAGGAATTTTCGATCACAAAAATGGCAGAAGTATTCTAGGTAAGAATGCCTCCGAGCCATGTGGGATCTCAACAAAGCTTCTTTCCTGAACATCTTTGGGCAGCGGTTCACCTGACACACAAAAGGCGTATCCGGCGAGTGGACAGGAAGGTGAAGTTTGAGGTCAATTTGCTTTTGAAATATTTCTGAGCAGAAAGAGCAAATAAAAGGGTCTTCAGCCAAAACGTTGTGGTGTATTGCCATATGATTATCGAGGGTCTGACGCGAAAGGTAAATGACACCACACTCAGAGCACTCCATCCGAAGGCGTCTATGCTCTCTGGCGTGAATATGCAACTCCACCGAATTATCAAAGGACAAGCTGCAAAAACTGCAGATATGTTTCGTGGTAGAATGAACGCGTACCATGTGTTCATTCAAAGGTCTTTGGCGCTTAAACTCTTTATTGCATAGATGACAAGTAAATTGCTTCTTCGTAGAGTGAGTGATCAAATGGTCGTCATAACAATACTTATTGTAAAAGGATTTCTCGCAATGCGGACACTGATACAGAACGGCATCTCCTGTGTGTTCGATCTTCCTGTGCTTCCTGTAAACTTCGGGATTTTCGCACTTGAAGCCACACTCCTCGCACGTCCAATTCGACTGACATCGCTCGGTGTGTTCCCTGTAATAACCGACTGATTTGAAGGTTCTGTCGCAATTCGGACATGGTTTTTCTTCCTTGAAATAATGCGTCTTATAATGTTCCATCCAGTTAACTTTCATCCCGAACTTGATTCGACATGTTTCGCATTTATAATTCTTTTCGTTCATGTGTAACCACAGATGTTCTTCGAGTAAATAAATGTCTTCGAATATTAATTCGCAATAATCGCACCGGACTTTCTTCTTCTTCGGCATCTTGTTGCCCAATTTCAGGAAGTCTTCATAATGTCTATTTTTCATGTGTTTTCTCAACAAAGTCCCTTGAGCGTAGGCTTTCGAACACTTGGGACACTTGTGAGGCAAACTTCCTTGGTGGCTCCTCACATGAGTTCTCAGAAACTTCGTGGTGAGGAGTTTGCCACAAATGGGGCAATTTATCTTTTTAGGAAGATCTTTAAGTCGGAATCCCTTCAAAGGGTTATTCAGGTCCATTTCCTGCAGATTCCCTTCCTTCGTGTTATGCAGGTGATGAACTTTACTGAAGGAGGTTTGCGGTGATTCCTTAGGAACGAGGTCTTCTTCAGTATCAGACACAAAAATGGGATTCTCTTTCACCTCAATCGATCCGTCGAATTTAATTTCCAAGATTTTAGAATTGGCTCCTTCATCCTCTGTAGGAGGCAAAACTGAATTCAGTTCCTGCAAAGCGTTTTCGCCTCGATTAAGGTCATTAGATGTGGAAGGCTTGACTTCAAACAGAGTTTCCGCTTCTTTCGACAAATCATTTTTATGCACTGTGTTCAGGTGTTCCTCCAACGTCTCCTGCTTCATAAAGCCTATAGGACAGAAATCGCAAGGAAACGCCCTGTGCTTCCCTTTATGAAATCGAAGCATTTCTACGCAGGCAAACTTTTCACCGCAATAAGGACAAAGGTTGGTTGCTTCTCTGTTGTGAAACATAATATAATGTTCTTCGAGATCTTGAGGCGTCTGATACCCGACTTTACATTGAGCGCAAACGTAGAGAGAAAGATCTAAAGCCTTGTGCACACTGGCTAAATGTCGTTTGAGGACGGTGGCACTATTCGTCTTAAATTTACACTGTTTGCAAGTGAACGCCTCGCCGTTGTGCGCTTTCTCATGATGGACTCTGAAAGCTTTCGTTCCAATTAGTTTTCTGTTGCACAAAGGACACTGGAAAAGCCTCTTTCGCGCTCTTATTTGCTTCGAATAATATTTCAGCGAGTTGTACTTGGCGTGAGGGGGATGGGAAATGCTTATGTGATGTTCCAAAGAAGTTCCTAACACAAATTCTTCTTCGCAGAGATCGCACAAATTGGTCGCGTTCCGATCGTGAATTTCGCGTAGATGTCTTTCGAGCGGTCGGAAACTGTTGAAGGTCTGGGAACAGTCGGGACACTGGACGGGACTATTCTTCAAATGCATCAGAAGATGATGTTTGTTCCTTCCTTTCTCAGTAGGAAACTCTCTTTCGCAATCGGGACATTTAAAATACAAATCCGTCGATCGTTTATTGACCGTCGCTTCGAAAACGGTGGAACTGTGAAACGTTTTGGCGTGTTGTCTCGCTTCCACGAAAGAAGGGTACGTATTCGAACAAAGTTTGCAACGAAACTTCTTCGCGTCTGACTCCGATATCGGAATTTCGGTCGTGACAACCGACGTCTCTTCCGGCATTTCGATATCCGTTTTCCCATTTTCGATTTTTTTCGGACTTTCGAAGGAGGTACTCAAGAGATTGTTTGTAGGAAAATTACTAATGGGTAAATCTGCATCGGTATCTTTATCTTTGGATTGAGGCTGGAGAGTTCCGTCTCCGTCCATCGCGTCCGAAATCTGGAACGTCTTCAAGTCTGTGACATCCGTTATTCCGAAAATGGGTTCTCCGATGTGTAAATCAAATTCTTTGAAGTCACTGAAAGCGTTGATTTCCGTTTTCGACACCTCATCCACTTCTTTCATAACATCCATCAAAACCTCATTCTTCTCCCCAAGTTGCTCAATTCCGCTGATGATTTTGGCCGTTTCTGACGAAGGCAAGTTCAAAATCTCCTGCACTACGTTCTTTAGCGTAAATGAATTGCCGTCTTCGATGGAGGCGTGCAAGGAACTCTCGTGACCGTCGTCAGGACTCTCCTTCACGTGAATGACGCAGGTCCTGTCGGAGAACTCGTCTATAGACTCGGTAAGGAGAGAGAGGTGTCCGTCTGAGAGAACGTGGTGCGTGAGGGGAGAATCAACGTCACAGAATCGTTCTTTCTTCCTGCGACCTCTTCCCCTCTTTACCGGCTGAGGGGCTTCCTCTTCGTCGTCGATGTAGAACTCTTTCTCCCCCTTCAGGACCTCCAAGTAAGTGCTAAATCTCGTCGACCTCTTCCTTCTCTCTCTCTCGTTCACCATCAATGACGGCACGTCAACTCCGTGTCTCACATTTCGGTAACGGGGTTTCTGGGGCTCAACCACTTCTTCGTCCAGCTTGCTTACTTTCGGTTTTCGACCCCTCTTTTTACCCTTTTTTCGCAACCCCAAAGAGGGGTTGAGGGAAGAGAGGTTAGTCTTCCCATTGCTTTTTCGCGTCACGATGTGAAAATACTCCCTGGATCCATTTGATTCGTTGACCTCCGTTGCCAATTTCGTCATGTCAATCCCATTCAAGGACGCCATCATGGAGTTCACGGCGGCAGAGTCAATCAATCTGGAAATGGAGGTCAAAAGGATTATTAGACGAATTGTTAACGTTTCAAATACACGCATTCATAACAACCCTACAAAAAAAATTCCGGCGGTAAACGGTTAATTCGAAATGGTGATGGTTAAGATTAATGTATTAATATTCGCATCTCAGTAAGTAGTTTAGTTAAGCCTATCATGATATCGTTGAGTTAGGCCGGCCGCACACAGGATCGTCTTGCGACTCACGACTGATGACTCGAGTCGTCAGTCGTGAGTTGCAAGACGATCCTGTGTACGGCTGGCCTAAGACATACTTTCCTCTTCATGACTGCTCCTAACTATTAAATATATTTGTAGGAGAGTTGAAAATATTAGATAGCCCTTAGGACTGGGGGTGGGTGGGTCACCGACAGGCGGACCAAGGTGGATTTTTTTTAAATTTAAATTTGGTTTTCATTCTGGAGACTAAACATGGTGATTTTATATTAATTTCATCAAAATAATGTTAGCCACATTACGAAAACACTTTGGGGGCAGGAGGAAAATGTGGGTAGCGGACCTTGGTAGAGTTACAGAAACAGTGCTAGAGCGTTGGTGCCAAACTGTGTTAATTTTCTATCGTTTCGTTTGGGCAAAAGTGTACGTTTCGATCACGCTATTATTTGAGAGATCAAATAACCTAACCTACTCTAATACAGAAGGAAAACGATATCTCCTTCATTTGACCCAAAACGAAATGCTATAAAATAAACACAATTTGGTTAATAAGTTAAATTTTGGCGCAAACGTTACAACCCGACAGAAACACCTATAATTAATGCGCACCGCAGATGAAATTAATTGGTGACCCCGTGCTTTAGGTTGTAGGCCTAACATTAATTAATTAATATAAAATATTTTACAATTTCTACAGACATGATTGATATTTTTCTTTGCTTTCATATTTGTCTATATTTTTTAAAGTATAAAAGCTGAAAAACTTTTTTATGCAGGAAGGACGGGCCAAGGGTGAATAGAGGAGGAAAAGAGCCAAAATCAAGGCTCAAGGTTTTCGAGATGCCTGGACACTCTGCGTTTGAAAGATTGAAGGTTATAGACTGAGGGAAAGACGGATCGAGGAAGGTTGTTCCAGAGTTAACAGGTTGAGTAGATGAAAGTGAAAATACCGATTAATCCTCGAGTTAGAAAGTTGGACAGAAAAGGAATATGTCGGAAAGGAAAAGATATGCAGTTAGAGACTCCAGAAGAGCAGTGTTCGTTATAAGAGTTACAAGGACAAAAAGTACCTCAAAAGGCCTTGTGGCCCATACCAAGGAGCAATAGTAAAGAGAGAATGTGGCACCATTACAGCGGAGAGAGAGTGTTACAAGGAGTTACAAGGAAAAGAAGTACCTCAAAAGGCCTTGCGGCCCATACCGAGGAGGTACCAATGCAACAGGTGCCAGGGAAAATTTTGTACACACTCAAATAGTGTGCAAGATTTGGTCTAACCTTTTCTTGAACTGATCCACAGAGGAACTGTTCACAACTTCTGAAGGTAATCTGTTCCACGTGTCACAGATCTTATAGGTAAAGTAATTCCCACACACACTAGTCCTAAACCGTTTCAAATCCAACTTCCAACCATTGTTGCGAGTTGGGTTATCATTTAAACTAAACATGCTTCTAAAATCGACATCGTTAAACCCGCGTAAGAGCTTGAAAACTTCGATCAGTTGACCGCGCAGCCTCCGAGTTTCCAGCGAAAACAAGTTCAGGGCGCGTAACCGTCGATTGTAGCCCATATGCCTAACGGAAGGGATTAACTTTGTGGCCCTCGCCTGCACTCGCTCCAGCCTCTCAATATCTTTCCTGAGGGTGGGCGACCAGAACTGCACAGCATATTCCAGGTGCGGCCGAACAAGGGAATTGTACAGAGAGAGCACAATCTCCTTGTTCCGAAACTGAAATTGCCTCCTGATATAACCCAATAGTTTCTGGGCTTTCTTTTCCACCTCTACGCACTGTTTCGTAAACTTAAAGTCGCTGCTAATTAGCACACCCAAGTCCTTTTCTAAATGTCACCTCGATATGAATCCCCAACATCGAGTAGTCCGACTTGGGATTGGCGTAGCCAATGTGCAGAGAGAGAGAGAGAGAGAGAGAGAGAGAGAGAGAGAGAGAGAGAGAGAGAGAGAGAGAGGCGAGGAACTGATGAGACGAAAAGCCTAAGATTCCACCCAGTCAAGTAGAGTTATTAAGCCTGTACTGTAGTATGTAGATCCAAGTTGAATTAATAGAAAATATGTTGTGTGTGTGTGTGTGTATTGTTTTTACAATATATAAACAAAATTTATTGAAATTCTTTTGGTTAATAAAAGTAAACGAATTATCTACTACATTAAGGAATCCCCCCCCCCCTATCCCATACCCACGCCCACGAACTATTATTATTATATTTTTAGCAACATACAAACCCAATGATTCATAATCATGATTGAAAAAAAGCAATACCATAAAAACAGTAGGACCTATGACTTACGATCATAATTACCAACGGTATCAATCATGGTTTTTCTGAATGATGATTCGTGATTGAGATCAAGTGGGGCTCGAGTTTCAGTGAAGACTTTCTGTTGTATGATGGAAACTGGGGCGTGCTCCAGCAAACATTTTCGCTTTACCTAAAAACAAATAATATTTTATATATGTAGTCTATAACATCCGACTAAATCTTATTTTAATGTTTGGAAAGTTCCCTTTCGAGTGGTGTACACGACATTACACCACATTTTGATATTTAATTTTTGTCTATAATCACGTTTAATTCGAGACGTTAGGTCGAAACAAAGTTTGAAGCCTTAGATTGCGTCATATCAATGACTCATACTAATCTAAAAGATTGCGTCATATCAATGACTCATACCGAAGATGACGTGAAACGACAAACAATTTTGGCGGTAGGAAATTCTACCAATGGGTAAAGTATTAAATACATAGGCCTACAACAAGTACTGAAACTGTCCCTCTTAAATGAATACCTAGTTACGGAAAAAAGTTCACCTACAAATTATAAAAAACAATTTCTGTTTGGATATTTTTATTTTTGATGGCACTAATAAAATTTCAAAACCAAAACGCATTCATTACTAATTAGTAATTTTTTATGCTTTTCGGGAAGTTCGCGTTTCTAGGCGAAATTTTTTGTATCCGAAACCTTACCTAATTTTTGCGCATTCTCGCGCTTACTCGCTTTACAACAGTGGTTTCGAACCTTTTCTGACTCAAGGCACCCCACTGCCACCTGTTCTCGTTTCGCGGCAATCCAGTTCCCTCCTCCCGACCTCCCCAACATCACGTAAATATAAAATGAACGAAAAGAGTTCCCGTTCGGACGTAATGAATCGCAAATGTTTTCAGTTTTCATTTTCGCATTGTCACTAAATTTTCAATTTATTCTTGGTACTTTCATAAAATTTAGTGGCACTCTTTCGAGGCACTCGTTAGACTTCGGTTGGGAAATTGCCTTATATCGTCACACTGGATGAAAAAGTAGGTATAGGTCAATGGCGTTGGCGAGTAGCAGCTGCCTCATTTCTCCTGCCTTCGTTTCCGTTTTCATTGCGCCTCGGTGTAGTGGTGGTTAGCATCGCTAACTACGAATCCACCGGCCCCGGGTTCGATTCCAGGCGAGGGGATAGGCGCTCAGCTCACCCAGCTAATTATCCTTCTGTAAAAACTGGTTGGTAGATAAATGGGTGCGTGCCCGAAGTAGCTGATCGGGAGGTAGTGAGATCGAGTCTGGGCGAAACTTTATAATTTCTGACTTTCCTGGTGAGTTGTCGTTTGGATTCCACGTTAAACTGGTCTAAAGTGGAGCAACAAGCTTAACCCTCGTCAGAACGAGGGCTACGTCGTGGCCAGTGTGGTAACACCGCTTCCCGTCGATCAGCGAAGTTAAACGACATTGGGCCTGGATAGTGGTTGGATGAGAGACCGTCCTCCGGGTGTACCGACCCGTGGTTCAAATCCCCCGTAAAACTTTAGTAGGTCCCCTCTGTCACACGACTTTTGCCGTTAGGAACGAGGTTAAACAACTCCCAAAACACACACACACATATATATATATTTTCCCACGACTCCTGCCTTAGGCCTACACTTATTGACTTCATTCCTAGAAGCCACTCAATAATGAAGGTAAAAAAATTTCACGTGTACAAAATGTGAAGTAGCTCCTTCAGCTTTGCGTTTCTCTAAAGTCTCTATACAACTTGAGTGAAAAAATCAGAAATTTTACATTTCGTACCTCTTTTGTGAAAGTAGTCTATATATTTCTTTTAGGAAGAAACGAAATAACAGACTCGCAAATTAGATTGATAATCTAACTACAACAGCGCGCCTCAGTCAGTGTTCTCCGCACTACCAAAGACAGTTAATATTAAAAGAGGGAGTGGTTACAGTCTTCAGAGCGGGTGCTCTTCACGTCTTGTGATGAGTACAAAATACTTAATTGTACTCGTATATATACTGTAATAGAATAATACTGTGGTGGCACCGTGGCAGGCAGCATAAACTGCAACACCCACCCACGGGCGGGGAGGCGGGGTATATCGAGTTAATCAATAAATCGGGTTATCTGTGATCATGGACCACCTCTCAATCACGGATAACTGAGTGAGTACTGTATACAAAAACGTGTGAAAGGAATGCTGCGTTGTTCCATTACGTACTTTTCTGGGGGTCATTCTTCATCGTAGAGGCGAATTCAATTTTGTGGGTAGGTCTTATCTTGTCTCCAGCACAAACCTTTGCACCGTAACATTCGTTCTGTGGTTAGCATTATATATATATATATATATATACACGAGGCGTCGCGAGTACGAGGGGCGAACTCGCCTAGCGCAAATACAGACATTAAAAATAACTACATTTTGAGTGTACGAGGTGGGTATTTGGCGATACCAAGTTGTCTGTGATGGGGTAGGGTTGCTGTTCCGTGCGTTGGTCTCTTCACACGGAGGTCAAGCTGGTACAGTACCGTGCAAAAGTCAGAGATCACTATCAATCTGATAACTATTACCGGTAGATAATCTGTCGTATGAAAATTGGTTTTGATACTAAAATACACATTAACTAGAACCTCTGGTTCATATTAACGTATAACTAAGTTATTACTTAAGTGTACAAAGTTGTATTAGCTGGATGACCCTGTAGTCTGCATAAATTGGACTTGAGGGTTGATTTATTATATTACTTATAAGTTATAACGCATGTGTTTAAAGATCTAGCGAACTATTGATGATGGATCTGCAGTAAATGCTCCTAAGCTATTGTTATATCAGTATTTACAATTAAAAGTATTGAGATTCACTTAAATTCTGAAAAACAAATTTATCCAAAATGTTTCTCATTATAATCCAATTCATGCTGTTTTTTTCCTTTCACAGGCTTAAGAAATGACGAAAAGTACAATTTTTGATGAGATTAGATATAAAATTATACATTTGCATGGTGAGGGGCTGAGTCAAAGAAAAATAAGTGAATCTACCAGGCGTTTCCAAAACTGGTGTAAAAAAAAATCTTGGCTCGTCTAGATCAAATGGGAGGGAGGCCCTCTAAGCTTTCTCCACCTGATCTACAATATCTAAAGATTACTCCCCTTCGAGACAGACGCAAATCCAGCACTTCACTCGCGACAGATCTCGAAAAAACAACGGGTGTCTCAGTTGGTCCTTCTACTGTACGAAGGAAGCTTAACTCAGTAGGTCTTAAAGGACGTGTTACGGCAAAAAAGCCACTTTTAAGGAATGGGAATAAAGCGAAGAAAATATGCTTTGGAACACTAGTATTGGACATCTGAGACCTACTGAGTTCATATATAACCAATGACCTCTAAATAAAATACAATACATAAACTTAAACCTACTGAGTTCATAATTATATAACCAATGACCTCTAAATAAAATACAATACATAAACTTAAACCTACTGAGTTCATAATTATATAACCAATGACCTCTAAATAAAATACACTGCATAAACTTAAACCTACTGAGTTCATATATAACCAACGACCTCTAAATAAAATACACTACATAAACTTAAACCTTTATGAATTTAAACCTTTATGAATCTAAACCTGATAACTAAAAGTTAGGTACTGCTTAAGTTTAATTACAGGCTCCATTTTTTTCATGATTTGTGTTGGTAACCTGGTATGGATATGTATATTACTTCTTCAGTTAGACAATGATATAAACTGTTTTTTTTTTTTTAATCTAATGAGTAACTACCTATTGTAAGTTATTATAGCTATGTGGAATATTTGGATACATAAGTTCTTTTTATTTAGTACTTGATCTCACGAGTGGTGCGAATAGACTATAGAGTCAGAGCGAAAAGTCCTTGTGCACCCGCAAGAAGTGTAGTGAACCCGTACCTGCACTGTGTTGGAAGTGGAAGGTACAAAGGGACTTTTCGCTCACCCTAGAAGAGAAATTGGTACGTATATAATATAGCGTTCAAACCTTTACTTAATCTCGCAAATAATGAAACAAATTCGTGTGAAACAGTCTTTTATTTTGTTATAGCTAAACAAAATAGGTAAAATGTCTTTTAAATGCTCTAGCTAAATCAGTTAGAATAATTTTAAATACTAGTGAGCTCAATAACATTAAAGAAATAGCTAGCTTAAGGCTTTAGTAAGTTAGTAAAGTGATAACCAAAATAGAATATTTTATTTCAAGTCCTAAACTAAAGGCCAAACATGGGACACCTTCAACTCTGAAAGAAAATAGCTTTGACGTCGAAGAAGCAAGACCATTCAACCAGCTACCCACGGACATCAGAAACAACACAGACGCAAAGTTGAAGTCTTCAAAGATTAGACGCCTGGCTCAAACAATTCCGGAAGAGCCGAGTGTACCTGGCCAGGGCCCAAGCATGGGGGTAAAAAGGGTAAAGTTTACTAGGTCACGGAGAGCAAAAGGGGCGGGCAGGACCCAATTAAGAAAATGTTTTAAACCTATTTTTCGTCAATGGTGTGTTTATTGATTCTGATTTGATCTGCGTATAATTCATTTATTTCAATACAAATATGTGAAAATATGCATGAGTGACCTCTATGAAACCAGGAAGCGTGGGGCGGGGGGGAATTAGGGGTCAGAGGCAAGGGGACCAAGTATGTAACTCTATACCGGCCCGAGAAAGTGATGTTTGGGCCTTGTGCCTGGTCATACGAGATGGAGGGCTCACGACATCAATTCTATCCTGCATCAAGTCAGGTCTACCGTCTACAGGAGGGGCCACCAGCCAGACCTCTGTGTGAAGAGAGACTGACGCACGGAACATCTGCAAGGTCGCAAGTTATATATATATATATATATATATATACACACAGGGTGATTCAGAAGTCAGGTTACATAGGGCTGTTTCTTTGCAGGTAAATGAGTTATGAGATGTTATCGAAGGAGGAGCGCATTGATGTGATATTCCTAGCTGGCTGCACAAGTGCATTGCCGTTAACGGTGGCCATATCGAACATGTGATGTGACTATTCCCCTGTATCATTACATAATACAGTATTTCCCTATGTAACCTGACTTTTGAATCACCCTATATATATATATATATATATATATATATATATATATATATATATATATATATATATATATATATACGGTGAACCAAAAGTAGGTGGACAGTAGGTTGAATACGGTTTGTGTTATATTATATTATAACTATGGTGTTCATTATAACTATGGTGTTTGTGTTTTATTATATTAAATATTATAACTAAATTTATTTAAATTTTATTTTGTATTATAGTATACAAAAAAATTAAATATGTATTCTCAAAATAAACGTTATCATTTACTGTCCACCTACATTTGGTTCACCCTATATATATGTATAGTGGTTAATATTAAGTTTCATGGAGACCAGATTACACTAGGTTAGGGAGTCTTTTTAAATTGGTTTATTTCCCACGTGACCAACTTTAGCCAATTTTTGTAACAAATTCCGACTTCGTCAAAAACACTGGTCTCCGTTAAACTTTTTATATATACTGCATATATAAAATACGTTATACGTGTTACAATAATTGCTTTCTTTTAAGTTACCCCTTCAATACTCCGTTCATCATAGAAAACGTTTCAATCTTTTCATGATAGAAGGTTGAATTGTCGTACAGTGCCGAGTTATGGAATCGTTCCTTTTTATCGAAAATATAAACCTATTATGAAATTGATCTGTTATAAAAATTAACCTGTAATAAAGAACATAAACTTCTGTTGATAAATGAACTGAAAGTAGAAGTGGACATTCTTTTAAATTTAAAAAAAATAAGACAAATTCACCAAATTTCCAAACTTTGTTTACATCTGTCGGCTTTTGCATGCGTCAATTTTATTTATATCGACTCAAATTTTAAAATAAATGGTTCTAATTACAATTTAATGCAATTATTTTAGTGCGAAGCAATCTATGAAAAATCTTGATAAATCTCACCTTTTACAGACTTTTAATAACACTTAAAACAAATAATTAACAAGAAATTCACCCAAAGTAACACTGAGCATTCTTGAAATGGAACCGTTTTGTCGTGGAGGGAGTGAACATGGCGTCAGATCGACTAGAAATTTGAGCGCGTAACTTGAAGACAAATTATTTATTTAGGGATGGTAGCAGTCATTCCTAATGTAATTATATTTTTTCATTTTAATTTTTCAACTCTTTGTTAAAATGTCTACAAATTTCGATGTGGTAAGTACAAAATTTTAATTACTATAAATTATCATTTATGGTAGAACGATTTTTTAGATTTTTTATCTTGGGGCCCAGGACCCACATATGGACATAATTAACTATAATATAGGCATATAGGTGCCTAATTTTAAAGTCAAGAACATTGCACCTAATTAAATTGTTAAATACTACATTAATTTTATGCATGTATAGGTTTATTGTACGGATATCTTAAATCTTTACTGTAGTTGAGCCTACCGGTAGTAGGCCTCAAATAATAAGCCTTATTAGTTTTTACCATAATGATAGAGAAAACTGAATTGAATTATGTCTCCTTTAAATTATTTTAATAGCATGTTATAAGTTTTTATTACTATTACACTAGTAATAGTAATATCCCTTACGTGAGATATATGCTCCTGAATTTACATGGGCTTTGCTTTTTAGGCTAGGCCTATACCTTTAACAGAGTTTTATGATAGTCCTACTTGACTAAAAGTATAGCAATACTAGAAAGTTTCAGTAAAACTGTTGCTATATTTCACACATTTATTTTCAGAACGTCCATATGCCATATATCTAAAACAATGTAGGCCTAGCTTGTAATCTACTAGTTTTGCCTACATGGATTAGCCTTGTCGTTTTAGCGCACACACACACACACACACACATTTTCGGCTACTTTACGAAACCGCGACATTAATTATAACCCTTTTTCATGGTAAATGATTTTCAAACTTAAGTCTGAAACTGGCGACACCGTTACAAATACGTTCGTAACAGGTGACATCGACATGTATATTAATTAAAAGATTGTCGATGTTTCGTAAGGTACACACACACACACACACACACAGGAGAATAATCATCTTAAATATAAAAAAGTATGACATAAACTGGCGGAGGAAGGAGAGAGCCTTGGCTGTTCTATACTTGACTATTACTGCTATTTCTGCGTGAAAACATTACGCGTCTATAAGTGTAATAATAGTGTAAGTTTTCAGTGTTCTTTTTTTTATTGCTATTTCTAACTTTTCTACTTTCTTCGATTGGCTTAGAGTGGGGATCTTAGATTCTTTGTTAGCCTGTAACTCTGTAAATATGTAGGCCGTGTAGTGAAATACTAAAAAAAAAAAAAAAAAGAGTTAAAAAAAAGAAATGCAATACAGGGCTATTCAAATTGATTCATCCGATTTCAACTGAGAATACTTCTGTACCTATCAACCGTGCATCAACTGGGCATACACCACATGAAAGAGGAAATCTCCGAGTTTTACAAGATCACCGCGAGAGGGCTCCAAAGTCACGCCGTGGCCTAGCCTAGCAACAAACAGTCAGTGTGAAAATGGCGTCCGCACAGCAGAAGGCGTTTTGTGTGTTGCAGTTTTCGAGCTGTAAATCGGTAGTCACAGTGCCGATACCTGCCGATACCACCGACGGATGCTCTGAGCACCCGGTGGATCTGTTCTGTAACGTCGACGAAACTCACGCTGCACTGTGACAGCCTAGCAACAAACAGTCACTGTGAAAAATGGCGTCCGCACAGCAGAAGGCGTTTTGTGTGTTGCAGTTTTCGAGCTGTAAATCGGTAGTCACAGTGCAGCGTGAGTTTCGTCGACGTTACAGAACAGATCCACCGGGTGCTCAGAGCATCCGTCGGTGGTATCGGTGGTATCGGCAGGTATCGGCAGGTATCGGCACTGTGACTACCGATTTATAGCTCGAAAACTGCAACACACAAAACGCCTTCTGCTGTGCGGACGCCATTTTCACACTGACTGTTTGTTGTTAGGCTAGGCCACGGCGTGACTTTGGAGCCCTCTCGCGGTGATCTTGTAAAACTCGGAGATTTCCTCTTTCATGTGGTGTATGCCCAGTTGATGCTCGGTTGATAGGTACGGAAGTATTCTCAGTTGAAATCGGATGAATCATTTTAAATAGCCCTATACTTTGGGTATTTAATATACAATTATCTTTGAAATATTGTATTTTGTCTTAAACCAGGCGGGGGGGACCTTTATTGTGTGGCGGGCAAATTTCAACTAGAATAATATCTAGCAAGCAAATTGCAGCTTTAAAACTAGTTTGGGACATAATTAAGATGTAAATACTGTATGACTTTAAATAATCAAACTGTCCGCGGGCAATTAAATTATACTAATTTAATTACACATTATGACCGAGGGTGGCAGGTTCCCCACCCCTGTCTTAAACAAAGCCTGCCCATATCTAGTCAAGAGACGTTAGTCCACCAGGACGTTCGTGTGAATGGATGTGTGTACGCTTCAGTTTTTGATTTTTCTCTTCAATACTTTCTGTATTTTATATCTGGTCTGTTTCTGCCTTCTCAATCAATCTAGTTCGTTGTGAAATGAGATTTTGATAATGCATGTATTTATATATTTTTTATGTAAGAGGATTTTTATGCGTGTAAACGGGGGGCAAATCCCCTGCGTTTCTTTTGTAACTATATATATATAACATACCACGCCCATTTCAGTAATGTTAGATGGGAGAGTAAATTTTATGCCCTGGCTAGGCATACGTTAGGTTAGGTGACCAAAAAAAGTGAAGTGGCCGGTATACTGAATATCAGCCATATATATATATATATATAATCTTACTCTGAACCCTGTAACTCCCCAAACAAGAGTGGAAATTAGAAAAGGAAGACTGTATCGTGTTCCCAATTTAAAGGCTAGACAAGGGAACATCCTTAACCCTGAAAGAAAATAGTTTTGTTGTAAGAGGACCAACACTGTTAAATCAGCTGCCCAAAGACCTAAGGAACACGAGGGGTGTTGCAGTGGACATCTTCAAAAAAAGATTAGAGACACATGGCTCAGAACAATCCCCGATGAGCCGGGCGTACCTGGCTATGTGAGGTGAAGAGTACAAGAAACCAACTCACTACTTCACCAGGCCAACTCGAGAGGAGGGGCGACAAGCTTGACCGTGAAATGAGGAATCATCGCGCGGAACATTTGAAAGGTTGAAAGGTGTATATATATATATATATATATATATATATATTATATATAATGAAGTGTGACAGTTGATACTCGTTGTCCGTAGTCCATCATACTGCCTGTCCACAACGCAGACCGTTGGCTGGACGAATGTTTGCAGTCCATTTGTGATCAAGAATGTCATAAACTGAAGGTGGAAGTGAGCGCTTTCTTCGATTCGTGTTGCGACGAGTCAGAACGTGTTTTCAACAAATGGGGACCGTCACTCGAACATTTGGGATTCAAGGTCACCGTCTCGAAAGAGAATAATGGATTCCCGAAAGGAGGTTAGTGTCTTTATTCATTTGAGAATAGTACTGTTAAAACTCACCGGTTTTCGACCCGAGTCTCCGCCTTTGATTGTCGGTCTCCAACTTTATTATTTTCAAAGTGAATCGGGGTGACCAAACGTCCGACTCCCAACTCTCAATTTATATAAAAAATATTTGAAAATTTCTTATTTCTCTTCTATTTCATATATTTATTAAGGGGGTCATTCAGGAATCAAAATTGGAGGCAATAAGCGTCTGCAAATAATCAGTAAATACGACTATCAACGTAAGTTAGTAATAATGTTACCTCAATTGACACAGTTTAATTGCTACTAGTCGGGTCCACTCCGAGGTTGAGCTTAAATCTCTGGTGTTCTGAAGTTTAAAAGTTGGCACTCCAAGTTGAAAAACTGTTTTGTGTGTTTCGTCTATTAGTTCATCTTAACTAGAGAAGGTAAACAAAAACATCCAGTGTCAAGCCCACTTTTGAGAAGAGGAGAAAGGAGAGAAACGGTGATACGACCGGTGTTCAGTAGTGAATTCAGAATGTTTCTTGGGCATTTCGTCATCAAAACATTCTATTTATGTAAATTATGTCAAATGAAGGTGTTAAGTGTCAACAGAATTTTCCCTTGAACGCTTTATAAGCCCCTACTCCCCCACTTCCCAGTCAGTTGGCATTAACCTCTCTTCCAGCCTCATTGCCTTATTGACACTTCGTGTTTGGAGGGTATTCAATAACCCCCCCCCCCCCCATTTAATAATGGTACCATCAGTTTCGCTCCAATTTTGACTCCGTAAAATAGGGTAGATTTTCCCTCTGTACTTAAATGTACTCGGGGCGACGTCGTAACACCGCTTCCGTTATATGAGGGGAGTTAAGTGACATTGGGTCCGTTCGATAGTTGGATAGGGGACCGTTCTCCGAGTCCGGATGATGTAGAGAAGACCCTTGATTCAAAATCCACGTAAAGCTGTAGGTCCCCTTCGCCTTATGACCTTAAATTTTGCGAAGTTAAAAGAACCCCATTAAACAGAGACCAGTGTGTCTCACACACATGCTAAACCATCGAGCAGCTCATTTTTTATCACTTGCCTCTTAAGCGGGAGACTTGAATTCGCCGTAGCAACAACTGTTGATCACACACGAAACCTTTTCATTCTCCATAAGGGACAAGTACACGGAAATAGATACAGGGACCTCCCACTGATATTCCTCGCCGAAGAGAGATTTTCTCTACTCTTGTGGTGGCACAACACCGCGAAGTATGAACGACTCAATATATCACTTGCCGCATAAACGCCTTTCACGGCGGGAGACCCAACTTGAAACTCTGCGACATTCAAAGAGTTGGCAGACACACACATGACAGACATCCACTTACGAAAAACACGCTCATACACTCGCATGCCTTGTTAATATGTCTAAAAATAGAGTAAAAGATTTCGCAGAAAATTTCACAAAAAAAAAGAATGTATGGCATGGATTAGGTTAGGTAGAATTGCATTTCTGCCGACACAATTTTTTTCTTTTGGTTGGCTGGGTGTACGTGACGGGTGAGGGCAAGATGTGGAAAATCTGATTCCTGTTCTTAATTCTTCTTTCCACATGTTTTTTTTCCATTGTGACGATACCAAGTGGTTGATGTGCTGTCGGCACAAGTATATTATTGGTTAGTTTATACGAGGGTTGGAAAAACCGGTTTTTTTTTTAATAAAACCCAATCCACTCGGGTTTTATTGGGTGACATTGAGTTTTTTGGTCTCTTAAATGATTGAAGCCTGTTATGCTTAGATAACATAGATATGTGCTTTATTATGTTTAGAAATTATCATAAAGCAAATCGGTTGTTTACCACCAATTTCTGCATCTGTTCACTGCCTTTTTTCCACTTTTGGCTTTGTACACAGTAAACTACACAACAGAAAAGAAAAAAAATTGGTTAAGTGTCCTCAAATCCTCAAACGGAGTGAGGATGAACATTGGTGAAACAAAAATAGAATCACCTGAAGATCAGGGCCCCCAGCCTCAATTACCAAATGATATCTTCGTTAAAACTAACGAAAATATCACGACTTAACCTAACCAATTGTCAAGGGCGTACAGTTGACCTAACCGGGCATTCAATTTAATTTATTATTGTATGTGGTACTGTAAAGCAAAAAACAAGAATACGGGGGGGCCCTGATCTTCGGGTGATCCCAAAAATATTCTTGCTCTTCTTAGTTGTGGTAAAGTTGTTAGTGTACAGGTTAGCCTTTCTGTCACACGCGAATATGATGGTCTAAACTGGGGGTTCTCAATCGGTGGGTAATAACCCCCAAAGGGGTAATTTGGGATATCCAGGGGGGTATGGAAGCCATACATATTTGATTTAAGAATGGTGTTTAAAGACAATTGTATGATTCTAAACTAATTCTTTAACTTTTGGTTAATTTACGTGTCATTAGGGGTAACGGGGTGAGCGGCAATGCTTCAGGTGGCTAATGGAAGTAAGTGGGTTGAGAACCCTTCGTCTAAACTATGTTGAGCAATAATGTAGAGAATGGATTTCATTTATTTTAATTTTCAAAAAGATTTTAGTTATTTTCACGTGCATTTTGTCAAATACATACAGTATATACCATTTTATACGTAGAATAGTTTGAAAAATTAATAGATTATCACGCTACTGGTAGCTGCGAATTGATGAATCATTTTCTTCATATGGAATATACTCGTTAGTACCCGCTGTTTTATTTCACGAGTGAATAGCTACACCTAGATTTACAGTACACTTTTGGCAGATGTAAGAACGTAGTATAAAAAACAAAATTCTTATTTCATGAATGAATACACTTTGATTTACAGTACCCTATACTGTTGCCAGATAAAAAAATAGTTTTCCATAACTTCAGTGGGCTACAAATTCCTATTTGAGTAGGAGCCGAGTCCGTTTTCCATAAGAAAATGAGAGGTTTTAGTAAATTGAAGTTATTTTTTTACATTTTATTTGGAACACACGAAGCCACTGGGGCATATGAAGGAAGTTGATTAAGATCAATTTAATAATGTTGAATCATATAAAAAATTAAAAAAAACAGAAAAAACCCGGCCCAGGCGGGTAAGTGGGTACTTACCCGGGTATCTACCCAGTACAACCCTGGTTTATATGTCGGTGCTATCTAGAGACTAGTGTACGATCTCCGTGTGCGTGACGTAATTGTACACGATGTTCGAAAAGTTCCGTCACCCCCTACAAAATGTACGTACAGTATTGTAATACCAATTTTATTTTTTTGTGATTAATTGACTTTATATGTGATTTACTGACATTGTGTGAACAATGGCAGACCAGTCCACTTACACTCTGGAGGAAAGGATAGTGATGAGCGCATGGGCTCATGAAAGGTCACATACTGGTTAAACGATGCATGATATCCAGAATTTCAACACAAGATTAAATAAGGCTGCACCACCAAACAAGACGGTATCACGCTGGGAGAAAAAGCTGTTTGAAACTGGCTCCATCAAGGACAGACCACGGTCCGGAAGACCACCAACGCGAGCAGAATAATGTGAAGGTGTGATTGCACCGGTGGCTCGTTCACCGAAAAAATCACATCGGAAACGGTCACAAGAACTTGCAGTCCTCATGTCCATAATGAGAGATCACATGACAAAAGATCTCTGCATGAAACCAATGCGTTATGGGGTTTCGTCAAGCAGAACGTATCCCGGTTGCGTTACCGCACAACAGAGGAACTGAAACACGTTGTTCGAGATGCATTTGGTGCAGTCACTCGATTCTCACACCGCGCATGGACGCACATAATCCTTTGTTACGAAAATGATTGTGCGCACACAGATATTCTTGATTAGTAACTGTAATTAGTAACTGTATGTACTGTAATTAAAATAATTGTTGGTAGTGACTTGTTTCTTAAATTACACCTACCACATATAAAATAAATTGAGGGGTCCCGCGTCTTAAGGTACCTAAGCGCCAAAATTAAAATTCGCCACAAATCGCCTCCAAAGTTCAGCAATATTCTGGCAATAGTATCTGTTATTAATTGAGCTAGAACGTTCATTTTTGGCTAAATTAGAGTTCTAAGTATGCTAATGAAGATGTTGATGAGTTTTTGGAATAGATTTTTATATTTTATATATATATATTTTTTATTTTTCTTATTATGCCGAACTTTGGGTGCGATTTCTGGCACAGAATGAGGTGAAAAAAGTAGTTAGCTTCAAAAGGTTTTCAACCATACTTCTAGTGTCGTAAGGTCATTATAACCCAAACCACGCGATAGAGGAAGGGTGAAAATAGTGATATCTATCAAAAACACGTTTTTGCCTATGGTGGCGCCTAGGTACCACGCGCGACTCCTCAAATACAATTAATCACACACAAATAAAATTGATATTACAATATGTACATTTTGTATGGGGTGACGGGACTTTTCGAACACCTTGTAGAGCTAGTTTGTATATTCTAAAATTTCTTTGGCTACTTTTCCGGGGTCAAGGTATATTTTTTCAACCTTTTTCCGTAACCACCTTTGTCGGGGAGGGAGCGGAAGGTGGGGAGAGAGCCTTATGTTTTTCTATCAATTTTTCAACTCCTGCTTAACAGGAATCTTCCCGAATGGACCGAAAGGTCTTTGAGGCTCGCTCTCGTCCTTGTAACACACACACTCTCATTTTATATATACACAGGGTGTTTCACAACCGGGCTGCCATATTTTGAGGGGTGATATCGAGTAAAAAAGTTAATACAACAATCATAGGTGCTATTTCAAACCGTTGCGGAGCTACGGACGTTTTAAGATGTGCAAACAACAAATCCCTACTCGTGTGTAATTCGATAGATGGCAGCACTGGTGGTATTTTCGGTTAACGAAGTTACCACTACTAATCCTCAGTTTTTTCTTTCAGTTGGTTCTGATCTGCGGTACGAGCCCACTGTGTTGCGTTAAGGTGAACAATCAAAATGAATCAACATTTCACACCCGCTGAATACGCTGATAGCCATTTCATTTATGGATTATGTGATGGTAATGGCAGAGCGGCAGTTGAGGAATATCGAAGACGTTTTCCGAACCGCCGAATAGTGAACAGGCAAGAGTGTTTAGTGACACACACCAGATATTAAGGGAAACAGGGACAATTGTTCCACGTAACCATGAACGTGTAGCACGACGGCCCGTTGCTGTGGAGGAACGCATACTGCATGTAATACAACGTAGCCCAACTACCAGTGTTCGAAGGATTTCTAGACGAATTGGTGAATCCGTATCGCGTGTATGGCGAACCATACATAAGTTGGTTTGTATCCCTATCATTTGCAACGTGTGCGAGCTCTTCAACCGGATGATTACCATAAACGTGTTCAATTTTGCCAGTGGATGGTTATGCATCGCCAAATTCTTAATCGCATACTGTTTAGTGATGAAGCACAATTCATTCGGAATAGAATTAACAATAGGCTAAATTACCACTTGTGGTCCGCCGATAATCCCCACGGTATCGTTGAAGGAAACTTTCAACATCGATTCTCGGTGAATGGTGCGGAGTAATTGGAGATCAGCTGATTGGACCGTTCGTTTTAGAACAACGATTAATTGCTGATGTTTATCCGAACTTCCTGACGAACGAATTGCCGCTTTTGATGGAGGACGTGCCATTGGAGACAAGGTGCAGCAGGATGTTCTTTCAGCAAGATGGGGCGCCACCACATTTTGGTCGTCATGTTACGGATTACTCGAATCAGCAGCGGTGCGGGAATCGTTGGATTAGTCGTGGCCCCCGAGAACTTCGGACCTAACCCCGTTAGATTTCTTTTTATGGGGCCTTATGAAAGAGATAGTCTACGAGACCAAAGTACAAACGAGAGAGGAACTCTCGCGTCGGATTATGAATGCCGCTGCTTACATACGATAACACCCCGAAATGATTCAATGGGCAGTGGACTCTTGTTTGGAATGAGCAAGGCTGTGCATTGAAAACCGAGGCGGACATTTTGAACATTAATAAGGTGTATCTCATAAAATGTAGCAATAAATACATCAGATTAATACTTTCGTTTGTTTTTTTCCGTGTACCTTAAAACGTCCGTAGCTCCGCAAAGGTTGGAAATAGCACCGATGTTGTATCAACATTTTTACTCGATATCACCCCCCGAAAGTATGGCAGACCGGTTGTGAAACACCCTGTATAATGTGTGTGTATATCTATATATAAATAATAATCATATATAATTTTTTTCAGTTGGGTATGCAAAAAATAAAGCGATTTCTCAGAGCAGTGGAGAATATCTCTGTTTCATGGATGCTGTGAGTATCTTATTTGTTGGCGTGGAAAAATGACCTGAAATTAAATCAGAATAAGAATGACGTCATACGTCACACGGTATTCTCTCAAATAGCTTGTCTTGTCTCGTCAAAGAGAAAATTTTCACGTGTAATAAAATTTTGAAAAAGATCATTCTTGTTCTTGTTGTTGTTGTTGTTGTTTTCAGGTCGTTTTACCTTCGTAACGGCGAAAGTCACGTGACGGAAAGGACCTGCTACAGCTTGACGTGGGATTCGAACCATGGGTCGCTACATCACCTCAACGCAGAGGATTTTCACCCATTCGACTAATGATTGTACTCATTGTTATTCAACCTCGCTGATGTAACGGGAAACGGTATTGCGGTGTGTGTGTGTGTGTGTGTGTGTGTGTGTGTGTGTGTGTGTGTGTGTGTGTGGTGGTGTGTGTGTGATAATAAGAGTATTAAAAATTTCTTAAGGCTTTTTTTCAAAGAACTCTATCCTTTAAGTTCGAAAATTGTTTGAGGGTTTTAACTTGTAGAAATGTTATCGTTAAGTGGGGAACTACTATCGTAAGTCTTGACAATTATCTCGTCTGGGGAAACTATCCCGAATTATGCATAAATCAAATTTTCGATACACGCTTGTAAGATGGGTTTTAAAGGGACGTCGATGATTTAAATGTGTCCATAATTTGGGGTTACTACCCCTCATCACTCTCGACATCTTGACTTTACACGATAAAGCTTATCTTGTCTCGAATAACCATACCTGAGTCGCGGTCCAAATTATGATCAATGAGAAGATAGAGATTGGGTATCGCTCATTGAAACTATTCAACTTCTACCCAACATTTCCCTCTTTCTGTGGTCCAGTACCCATTTGGTCGATAGGACATACCGTAATATCGACACTAAATTAACCCAACTTGTCGATTGAGTGGAAATAACGTCGTCTTATAAAAAATAACAAATCTATGTCGGAAGAGTGTTTCTCTACATTTTGTCGACATTATTAAAGCGAGAATTGGATCGTCAGTGGGTATCACCATTATTAAGTTGGATTATACCCATATTTGATTCGTAAACTATCTTACGCCCTTCATGTTTTCAGGACGACGTCATGATGCCCAAGCGAATATATGCCCAATATCAATTGGCCGCTCGACATAAGAATGCGGTAAGAAAGAAATTTTAAGTCGTTTCAAAGTCGTTTCAGTCTACGTAAAAGTGAAGTTTAAAATCCATAAGATAAAATTTGAATGGAGCTTTTAATGTGGGTTTTCACTTGGTTTCAAAACCATCCCTTTTAGGTAGTTCAGTCCTTTTCTGGTAGCATCTGATCTCACGAAGGGTTACAGTGTCAGGAAGGTATCTAGGAGGGTTTCTTAACTTTACCAATAGCGGGAGCAGACTCGCGAGCCGCCTTAGTGGCAGCCCGTTTACGAGGGACCTTTCCTTCGGTAGATTTACGCGCAGTTTGCCCTTTGTACGAGCCATTGCTTACGATTGATGTTCCCAAATCCCATAAGTGCCACCTCCACCCCCAGTTTCACCCCCTTCTCCCCCGCTTTAATCCATGTTGGCATAATCATACAGAAAATCGGAATCCATTTTTTTCCCCGTTTCTCACTCGTAAAAATTGCGTTTCAAAATCTTTTAAGCTCAATACAATAGATCATTTTCTCAACAGGGTGACACGAAATATGGAAATGACGAAAATAAGTAACTGTCTTCAGTAGTTACGGAATATTTTGAAATTTTAGATAATACTGATTCTTTATTGTTAACAAAAATATTGCAATAATAAAATTTACAATAACTAGCTGATATGCCCGTCCATCACGGGCTTGTGTTCTACCAGTAGATTGTTGTTAAAAAACATGGCGTCAAGGTTGTCTACGTACGTGGAGGGTTGTTTTTAAGGAGTAAAACGCTCGTCATTTGGGTAGACAATCAATAAAAGAACGAAGATAAACGAGCATCTTTATTTTTTTATTATTATTATTTCTAGAGAGCAAAATAGAAGCTTGGTGCGGGCAATGATGCTACTGAAGAACCTCTTCATACACTGCATTCTCTGTGGTACTGAAAATGAAGCCTGCGTACGTAACCTAGAAGGAGAGGGGAACCAGGACATGGCTCGAGAGGAGCGATATAATTCCATGAAATTTTCGTAAAGAGGTTGTTGTTGTTTAGCCGATCAGCCCACCCTGATCGAGCAAGCCGGCGGCACGCAGGTAACCGATCGCCCTCTCAGGAGTGGACCAGAGGTTCAGCGCACTAGTGATGTTGTGTTCGTTGTTGTGCTAGAGCGGTACAGTCCGTCATAATGTGTTCAATTGTTTGTGGTGTGTCTTGGCACAGGTGGCAGGTGTCGTCTATGGAGTTGTCTAGTCTGTGTTTATATGTCCGTAAGTTGGGGTGATGTCCACATCGGAATCGTGCTAAGTTAACTCGATCCGATCTGCCCAGGCTGATCTCTGACCTGTTAATGGGTGGCGGCTTCGCACCTAGGACCGCATTCGGACCGAGTCGTGTCAGTGCTTTGTGGGTTAGGTGTGTGTGTATGTGTTTTCTGTACTGTGTGATGTCTGTGGGGCGTGGTATGGAATGGAGTATTTGGTTATAATGTCTCTCTGGTGTTACCTTAATGGTGCGAGGTGTCGGTACATGATTGTACATGTAGTGGCAAGGGTGTTGTGGGTTAGTTGTCGCTGCTGCCATGAATTGTGTTCCCCTCATGTCTAAATGTTCCCTAACTTTTAGTATTTTTGTTTCTGTGTGCAGGTGTTCTATTGGTGTTGTTTGAGTGCATCCTGTAATGATACGAAGTGCGTTGTTTTGTATTGTTTGTAAGGTGTTTATGTGTGTTTGAGATAATGGGTGCCCAGCATGGGCTAGCATAGTCCATAACTGAGCGAATATATTGTTTGTATATGAGTGATGTTGTTTCCTGCTGGTGTCCAAAGTTTGTGCCTGTTAGTACCCTAAGCGTGTTAAGTCTTGACGTACATTTGGTTTTAATGTCCTGAATGTGGTTTGCAAAAGATAATGATGTGTTGTATGTGACACCAAGTATTTTGGTTCTGTGAGTGTGTGGAATGTTGATGTTGTTTAGTGTAAGCTGTGGAATTACCTGGTGTTCTTTTGTGTTGCTTGTAAGCAAGGTGATGGTTGATTTTGTGGGCGCTACTTTGAGTCTATTGTGTGTGAGCCAGTCTTGTATACTGTTTATGTATGTTTGTAGGTTATTTGTAGCGGTGTCGATGTTGTTGTGGGTGGATGTTAGAGTGATATCATCTGCATATGATGATAAGGTAAACTTGTTATCTATGGGTGTTGGAATGTCATGCATGTATAAGTTGAAGGGTGTTGGTGAGAGAACAGAGCCTTGAGGGACCCCGTTCGGAAAAAGCTTGTTTTGGATGACTTGCCATTAAATGTGACATGTGAGTATCTTCCTGAGAGATAGTTGCTCAGCCACCTTTTGGTGTTATTGTGCATGTTTGTGTTGAGTATTTTGTTTATGAGAGGGAAGCGTGGGATAGCATCAAATGCTTTACTAATGTCTATTGTTGCTAATAGTGTACGTTGAGCTGGTCGTCTGGAGTTGATGCCATCCATGATGTGCTGCGTGAGGTTAGTGAGTAATGTCGTGGTTGAGTGGTGAGGTCTGAATCCATGTTGAGTAGGCGATAGTGGTATGTGTGGGTTGGTGATTTGTAAGATTAGTCTTTCTGTTACTTTGGAAGGTGTGCATAGTAAAGTAATGGGTCTATAGGAAGCTGGTTCTGTTGGATTTTTGTTTGGTTTGAGTAGTGTAATAATTTTACCTTGTTTCCATATGTCAGGAATAATACAGTGTTGGTATGAATATGTGCTGATATTTGTGAGAGCTAGTATTTCTTGTGGGCCCAAGTGTTTAAGGTGTATGTTAGATATGTTGTCTGGTCCAGTAGCCTTCGAATTCTTAATGTTTTTGATGATCTTGGTGGTCTGGTCTGTATTGAAGGGTGTAATGGTCGTGTCGAGTCTGTAGGTTTTCTTGTGTTTGGCTGTTTGTCTGTCTGCGTGTTTCTGGTTGTTGTCTCTGTTTAAGTGACTTATCTTTGCGTAGTGATTAACTAGAATAGAATGTTAGCTTGTGTGTATGTTGGGATATTATTTTGGCTGCGACAGATAGCCGCGTGTGAGGTGTGAATGCCGCTGTTAGAGTGGGTAATGCTGTTTATAGTCTTGTATAGCCTGTATGTATCTGTGGAGTGGTTTAGTGTTGTTATGAATTCCCTGAATGTTTCTGTTTGTTTTTCTTTGAGTTTGTTGTTTATTTCTGTGTTGAGCTGTTGTATCTGCTGTTTTATGGCTTCTGTGTGTGGTGTTTGTGTGTTATATTTGAGGTTGTTACGTTGCCTCTTTTCGTAAAGAGGTTGCTGGACGGTGTTGGTATCAGAAAGAATACGGATAACTCTGTTAAGCTACTAAGCAGTGAAAAATGGCCTCAGTCCTTTGATGCGAGTTCTGCGTGGAAAATAAATACTCATTCCATTTTGGAGGATGGTCCGGTGGATAATCGGCAGGATTATACTGAGCCGCGACTAAAGATAGGGGTGGGGGGAGACGGGAGTCACCCGAGGTGATGCATGAATTGCTCGTATTCTACTGTAGCTGTACGTAGAGTCATATGGCTCACACCACAGTTTATGGTTTCGGGAGCGAAACCACCTCTAACTTCGGGGGGGGGGGGGGGGGGGGGGGGGGGGGGGGGGGGGGGGGGGGGGGGGGGGGACCATCACCTTGCGTAACCGTTCGATAGTGCAAAGGATGCTGAAGTCGTATGGAGATGCGTACTAACTGATCGGCACAACGTTTCATGGATGACCAATTCCACGCTGAAAAGATATTATTTTGGAAGATAAAAAGAGACTAAGGTGGTGCTTATTTAGGTACCGAATTTAGACATTTAATAATGTCCTTCACGGTTAATTACTCGTAGCTTATTTCTGAATACTTCGATAGAATTTGATCATCACTTCGTCAATTGCTTCTTTCAAATTATTTTGATTAGCTTTTCGTTTCGAGTCGTATTTTAGTATTTTAACTATTAATATTTGGTTTTGCGAATTTTCATAGCTCTTGTTTATATTTTCAAATTGTTTTTTTTTAGTTATAACTAAATTTTTGCATTACACGCACGCGTGCCTCTAGTTTTAATAGTATTAATAGGTAAATAGATTACAAATGAAACGCCATTCTACTAAATAAAGAGGCTTCAGATTTAACCCACTTCACAGAACTCTAGGGCTTGGCCGGTACCTATAACAATCTATACTATTAAAACTGTAAAGGCGTGTGGGTGTGTAACGCAAAAAACTTCGTTACAACTAAAAACAAAGAATAGTTAAAATACTAAAATATGACACCACCAAAAATTAAAGAAAAAACAATTTGAAAGAATGAAGCGGAGAAGCGATCAAATTCTAGAGAATTATTCAGAAATAAACTATTGAATTGCGAAGGACGCTGCTAAATTGGACACGCGTACCTAAATAAGCACCTCCGCGTACGTAGACAACCTCGACGTCGTCATGGAGCTTTTCACCAATAGTCTACTGGTAGGACATGCCCCTCATGGACGGGCGGCGTATCAGCTAGTTATTAATTAAAATTATTTAAAACCAACCAAATGAATTACAAATTTGTTTCAAGATTTACAGAAAATACAAAATTTATACCCGAAACGGTCTGCTTCACTATTCCATTTACTTCGCCTCTCATAATCAATTAAACTTAATACAATCCTACAAATAAAAATACAAACTAACTTTCCAAATTTAAGAAAATTTAACATAAATAAAATCAAAATATTTCGAGCAAAACTTTATGACAAAATTGAATAGAGTCCAATTATCATTTCATAGTTAGGTTTTAACATACTTTCGATTTACGCTAGCAGATTTCGACAACTACAACACTCGATCCCGGAACAAAAAAAAAAAAACATTCATACACTAGCTTACTTTCGTGCTACGACACGTTTACCATTCAACACAATCATACAACCAACCAACCAGCGCATCACTCATTGACCCCAATCCCCGGATAAACAAATATAAGTGTATATAATCTTTTTACCCTTTTAATATTTGTTTTTGTGAATTTTCATAGATCGATTCTTGTTTACTTTTTTCTCCAGTCTTTATTTTTGCTTTTTTTTGTTGATAACTAAATTTTGGCGTTACACACCCACACGCGACTTTAGTTTTAATAGTATGGATTGTGGATGTCAAGCAGTGGGAAAAGAAATCGGTCGGAGTACCACGAAAGAGGAGATGGCAGTGGGGTCCCTTGAACCAGAAAATATTGGGTGCCATTGCTGTAGATTTTTTGTTTTTGTTTTGATAGCGTTGTTTAGTCTAGGGCGGGTGAAAACAAGTTTTTTTGGATTTTTTAAAAGCGACACTATGCGAGAGTTTTCATTTGGGTTAACAAATAACTTATCAAAAGTTGAGCTATGCGCGACCCCCTGTACCCTTCGCGCGTAGTCCCCCCTTTTTCCCCACTCTTCTAGCTGAGATTTCGCAATAAGCTTTGAACCTATTCTGAACATCAATTTAAGATATGTTAAAAATAAGTTAGAAGACCTTATTTGCCCTTATTTAAATCAAATGGGTATCTTCTTTATTTATGGATACTTTTTTGGTTTTATGCAGGGTTGCCAGATTGGCCACTTTGTGGCCAAATTTCACAAATGTGCAAAACAGTCTGGCAACCCTAATTTTTTAGTACTTTTTGCAAAAAATTATATTTTTTTTTGCTTCAGATTATTGATTAAGTGAAATTATTATTGATTATTGGTTATTGATTCAAACTATTGGTTTTCAAGTTAAATTATTGGTTATTAAGTCAAATTAATCATGCCAAGAAGAAAAAAGTCGTCAAATGCAGCCTTTGGACATCCTTCCGAGTTTCCAGCAGCTATGACACCAACAAAAGCAGATGTTGTGAGGCACTACAACTTTGTGCGACGATGACGAGAAGAGACTGAATCAAATAAATCGATTACTTTTAATGAATGTTGTAACATAGTGGCAATAGACGTTGAAACCATATGGAGAAGGTTCTGAAGGTTCTCTTCAGGGGCCCCGGAAGCAATTTGATATTGGGGGGGGGGGGGGCAATCTCAGTAAGGGGCGTTTTTTTCAATATAAAGTTTTAAGTTTTATCATCCATATGCACCTATGTAGTAAAGAAAATGAAAGCGGATGAAATAAACCATCGACATACTTTTATTTACGTGTAACATAAGAATAAGATTACTTCAAAATAGTAAATGCGTTGCGCCGTTTTGAGTTACCTCGGGTGACGAATTCATTGACGAGTTCCCGAAGGTGTAGATCAGTGCCCTTCAACCATTTTATGCCTACCGCCCACTTTTACTATTTTTATGTGAGATAAATTAGCCAACCGCCCACCAAAATTAAAAATCCAACAAACATATATTAAAAATTATGTATGGTACATTATATATATTATATAATAAAACATTATGCATTTACCATTAATTTAGTGAGATCCTTGTGCTTGATGCTTGGAAACTAAATTCCGAATGTTTGGCTCGAATTTAGTGAGGAACAAACGAATTTCCCCTCTTTCAGGGATTTTTAAAGCATTCCTGTTTTTGGTAAGAATGTGATTCACAGCACTAAAACCTGATTCAACTAGGTACGAAGTAGGAAAAGCGATCAGTAATTTAAAAATCTTTTTCCACATATTGGGATATACATTTGACATCTTTTTATTTTGCCAAAGCTGCATATAACCACCGTTATTGGAATTTCCCTTGCTTTCCTCATCATGTCTGAGTTCTAATAGCTCCTCTTGACATGTTACATCAGCTTCAGTAACATTTGCAGTAAACGGGTTTACCATCCAATCATATACTTCCATGGTTAAAACATCACTGAATCGAGTTTCAAAATCCGTTTCAAGTTTATTGAGATGATCAATAAACCTTTGTGTATCAATTGTTGTTATGTCATCCTTAATAGATAACAATTCTGGAAACTGGTGAAATTCCCTTTTTGAAAGATTGTGACTGAATAAATCCAGCTTTTCAATGAATAATTTTTGGCAGTTCATGAGTGTCATATTGGCTCCTTGAAGCTGCAAATTACAATCATTGCATTTCTTAAATATTCCTGCTAAATAACAAGCATCATTTTTTATCATTTTTAACTTTTGGCTAAGATCAACTTCATTTTGGTCTTCTAGAAACTGCACTACGCTCTCATATAGTTCAACAAAACGAGTTAAACATGCACCCTTCGAGAGCCATCGGACCTCTGTGTGTAATAATAACCTAACAAATTGTTCATCATTGTCATGACACAACTGACGAAACATTCGATCATTTTTTGCATACAATATTGTAAATTTTGTTGAATTTTACAAGAATTTTATAAATTTTCTTGCCGCCCACCTAAAAGCTCAAATCGCCCATCGCCCAGGTTGAAGACCGCTGGTTTAGATTGTCTAGTCGCTCTTGGTAAAGATTCAGCATAGTCACTGAGTTGAGCCGACGTTGGGTCATTGTGCCGCGAAGGTAGATTTTCAAACGCCGTAGCCTAAAAACAATACAATTCCCACATCTCATGGGGGGCGTATGTATGGTGTAGGGGCGTACACCTTAGCGCCCACCCTGCCCCCCCCACTTCCGGCGCCCTTGGTTCTCTTTCCCTACAATAAGTACTCGTGGAATGTTTCAGAAAGTTGTTAGAGTGATAGAAGCAGCCTCAAAGTTGAACACGGTTCCTATAAACCGAAGAGATGAGAGATTTGAACAAAACGTTTCCGAGTATGATGCTATGTTTGATGTATGTACCTGTTATTGCTACGATAAGGGGATTGATAGAAATGCCTGCCGGTGCGAGGATAAAATAACAATTGCTGAGTGGGATTCTTTTATAGGACAAAAGCAAAGATTAAACCAACTGGCAAATTGATAGAAAAGCTGCTTTGATGAGGAAAAGGTCTTTTGCTAGAGCTCAAAAAGAACACGAACGCCGAATGAGATCTCGAGCAGAATTGACTGAAGCTATCAGAGTTGTCCCTTCAACATCACAGGATGCAGCCGGTGCTGAGAGCATGGAGGTAGAGACCGACCAAGAGGATGAAGACTTCGTGCCTGATATAGAGTTAATAGAGAATGAGCAGAACAGATATACCTATGAAGAGTTGGCAGTGACCGCGGATCGTTACAGAGTGAGGTGCAGGGCAGCGGCAGCAGCAGCAATTGTTAATGCTGCTTTAAAAGATATGGGAATCCTGGATCAGGGCAACATGATTGATAGAAAGAAGTTGGAGAGGGAAAGAGCACGAGTAGGTAAAAAATTGAGTACTACCAGGGTTAAATCGGAGAATATAGGAATAGAATGCATTGACCTTGATGGGAGAAGAGATGACACATTAACCAGGGCATGCAAGATCAAAGAAGAGCACTACGTCATTGTTAAAGAGTCTGGAAATATCTATATAGATCGTGTAACACCTGATCATGGAAATGTTCGTTGTGTAGTAGAAGAGCTGATTACTGTAATAGTGGACTCAGAAAGTTCAGACAATAAAAGCTTTACTATGTGATGGCACTGCTGTGAACACTGGAAGAATCGGTGGAGTAATAAAGCTTGTTGAAATCTATCTGAATAGGTCTGTTCACTGTTCAGTGGCTGGTATGCCTTCTTCATATGAACGAACTACCATTCAGGCACGTCTACGAGGCAATAGATGGAAAAACAACAGGCCTAAGTACTTTCAAGGGTTCAATTGGAAATAAATTGAAAACTGATCTAACAAAACTGGAAGTGGTTGCTTTTTCTCCTGTTAAAGGAAACATTCATGAAATTCCGTCTGATGTTGTTAATGCTTTAAGCAGTGACCAAAAGTATCTCTACAATATCTGTTCAATCTGGAAATGTCTCCAAAGATCTCGCAAAAAGATCTCCTGGTACAATTCATCATGATCGTTGGCTAACTAGAGCAAATAGAATTCTTAGACTGTGTGTGTCAACACCAAATCCAACCCAAGATCGCAAAGATCTAGTAGAAATTATTATGCTATCTTATGCTCCAGGATGGTTTTGGGTTAAGTCACATCCACTGGCATCTGACGGATCATCTAACTTTTGGTACTTAGGGTATCTGCTGCTGCGCGACTTGAAGGAGAAATACAGATTGATCATGGAACCGGTGTTTCAGAATAACTCATACTTTGCGAACCTCGAAAATATTCTCCTATCGATGATAACAGACTCAAGAAGAGAAGTTAGAGAGGTTACAATTGAGAGAATCATTCTCTCAAGAACTACAATTTCCGGATGAAGAAACTTTGACCTGCCTCGAACTCTTAATTTTGATTTTTCGGACTACACTGAAATGATTGATTGGCAGAAAGAGGTAATTTATCCGCCTCCACTTCCGAGAAACTTTAGCAATAAGGAACTTTTGCTAGCAAGACAAGAACCACTCAAAATGCCAGCCTCTCCTCGTCACAGCCAAGGAGTAGAAAGTGCCGTGAATCTAGTCACGAATGCATCTGATGTACGAATTGGCTCGAAAATCGTCAAAAATATATTCTTAACCTACTGAAATCACGGCAAAGATTGCCTAAATTTAAATGGAAACGACAGTGAAATAAATAAACGTTCATTGTTACTTTCAAAATAGCTTAAGTTTATGCATCGTGCAAAAGAGCACTTCATTAGGTAATGTTTTTTCCTTTTCTTGTAGAAAAGTTCTGTTGTTTAATTTCTCCAAAATGTTATGTAATTCATTAATTTGTTCCTTATTTTATATCTTATATATATATTATATATATATATATATATATATATATATATATATATAATATATATATATATATATATATATATATTCAAAAACACGTAAAAATGTCATTTTCTTTGAGTTTGAATACAAAAAAATAAACACAAATTTAACAGAGCTGAAACAATTTTTATCTGTTTTTTACTGGAAAATGTACATTTTAGCAAATTGAAACTAAAAACCAAAAATTTGTGCCGGGGGTAGGAGACTTAGGATACGCGAAATATTTTACTGGGTGACTACTGTGATCCGTACGAAACCCCCACAATGTGTCACTTTTGAATACAAAATATCAACCCGCCCTATAATGTTTACTAGCGTGTAGCGTCATTGGGCAAAGTGTAACGGATCAAGAGGCACATTTCAGGTTTTGTACAATTGACCTCCCTAAATTTAAAAATGAAAACAAATTTTTTTTGTGACCAGTGCAACACCTTTTTCGCATGTGAAAATCGTGAAAATTGCTAGTTACCCATAACTTTTGGACACTTGCTTTCCTAGGGTTTGAGCTATCATTTGACCCCTTACAATGTACTGCTTTTCAGGAAAAATAGAAAAATTTATTTTTGGAATAAACATATACACTGTAGGTAGGTAGGTAGGCAGACTAGATAGTTTTATTTAGTAAATGATACATTAAAATCTTGTTTAGTTTTGAATGACGGCATAAAGTCACGGGATTTAAGTACTGCTCTAATGTAACCATCTCTTGAATCCTTTCCATACACTGCCCCAGACGCTTCAGTTACCATCCTAACACAGCGTTCTACACCTTGGGAGTGACATGGTATCCGGACAACAAGGGGCTCTTCAGTGATCTTATCGAGTTGTTCGACAGAGAACTGCTTCGTGAGTGGTGGTTCCATTGTGCACTCCTCCACTGGTGGAAGTAAATCTTTCAAATTCTGAGCACTTTGTTTGATCTTTGGTGGCCGAAATTCTCTGACTTGCTGTTGAGCAGGTTTGGGAGCTCGTCGAATGGTCTTGATTACATCGATGGCCAATTTCCGGTTTGCTTGATCTGCATCTGCAAGCATTGCCAGTAGAACATTTTCAGGGTGAGCCCAATATGCATTTCTTTGGATCACAGGCCATGTGACAGTCTTGCTGGCTGGTGGCAGTAATCGTAGCAGCTTGATTTGCTCCAGGAAATGTTTTGGGCCATCTGTGCACCTTGGATGGCACTTGATGCTAAACCACATGGGTCCATAGTGGCACACGACAAACTGTGTGAGTGAATACACACTTGGCTGCGCCATCGCTACATTAGCCGACAAATTCTGCTGGCAGTTGTAACCCATCTTGCATGGGAGATTGGTCCAGGCTTCTCTCGTAGAAGATCTTCATTAATGACACCAATCCTTATCGCTTTCATCATTCTGTCGAGGTAGGCTTGGTCACGACTCAATTCAGTAAGGTCAACATCCGGGAGAGTGTGGCCATCAGCAATACATTGAATTCCTCTAGAGGAAAGTGGCAAACTTTCACATGTGGCCAAAGCTTTGCCAAGTGGTCCTTTCCATTGAGTTGCAGATTCTGTTAGGCCGATGAGTTCCTTGCACAAGTGGCGCAGTAGGAGTTCATTTAAATGCAGACTACAGATGAACCAGTGCAAAGGGCGACCCAGGCGGCACTCTAGCATGTGTATTGCTCCACTTCTGTGCCCTGTGTTTGTGGCTGTGCTGTCGGCTTCCACTGCAATTATCTTGTCTGCAATACCCATTTCTTCAATCGCATTTTGAAATCCATCCGCAATGACAGCGCCAGTTCCTCGTTCCAGTGTCAGATGGCTTAGATAGAAGGTTCCAGGCTCTCCGACCAGCACATAGTGGTCCTCAACTTTCTTTTTGCTGTACCATTTGTTCCCCTTTTTCTCTTTGACAAGTGTCATGTCTTTCCGCCCATCAAAAAATAAAGCAGTGACTTCCACATCGTGGTAAGTTACTGCTTCCTTCAGATCCCTCCGTACCTTCTGCCGTGCTCTCCATACTTTGTGGTGGTCAATTACGTTTATCTGATCATCAGAACTAATGATGCCACAGTCAACCAATGTTGCACACATATGTATTATGTATATAAATATCCATAGGTATATATATACACACCCTAAGACATATAACAAACTTATACACAATGTAAAACACAACAAAACAAAGAAATGTGTATAATGTATATATCACAAAACGCACCTTTCGTTAGTACCTTGGGGTTTTTGAACACCCCATATCCACAGAAAAAACACTCGTTTCTCTCAAGCGAGCTAGCGTAGAACTAAGAAATTCCAGGGGATGACTCACTGAGAATAATTAGAAAGCTGCCAGAAGTACCATGTCAGTCAGTGTTGCCAACTGTAATTAACAAGAATTTTGTATTTTTTACACGCGAAAAAGGAGGTGTTCTGCTTGTTGCAGAAAATTTTTGATTTCTTTTCTGAAATCAGCAAGGTTGATTGTACAAAACCTGAACTGTGCCTCCAGATCACTCATGACGCTACACGATAATGTTTACCCGCTCTCCCCTCTCCCTTCACAACATCTAAGGTCATATGACGTAGGATCCCGGGTCGCTACATCATCTGGACGCGGAGGACGGAACCCCTAGATGTTAGACAGTAGTCGGTTTTTTCCTCGTTTTAAAATAACATTTTTTATACTTAAGATTTGAGATTTTGGAAGTTTACCATTTATTATTTTTTTTTTACCAGTTTTATGTCATTCGAAAAGCGTAGTTTTATCGAGGTTAATCTTAATCTTTCTATTTACCAAGATTGTTAATCTTAATCTTTCTATTTACCAAGATTGTTAATCTTAATCTTTCTATTTACCAAGATTGTTAATCTTAATCTTTCTATTTACCAAGATTGTTGGATCGAAATTTCGACGAAATCCTGAGGACTCGACCGTAAGATTCACGAAGTGGGCCAATAATCTCACCGACTTTGAGCTTAATAGCCAAATTTACACTTCAAATGGTCCTACCGTCATTATGCCAACGTGGTTTTGTCACAGAGATGTCGCGAAGAAGTGGGTAAACATTTTGACTTATTACGAGAGTTCTCTTTAGACGGTTTGTTACCCCTATCCTTACGATCGAGTTCTCCTCGTTGGAATGTAGCTTCAAACCAATTTGACTTAACCTTTTCGAGTGATATTACGTCACTGACTTTGGAGAATTTGTCGAGGTAGAACGTATCTCCATTTAGACAATAATCTTACGAACTTTTCGCGTACTTTGAGGCCTACAATCGATTTTCCACTACAGAATGAAATGGATTTCTGACAAAATGGAAAATGTATTTAATTTCTAGGGATCCATTTTTTTTTTAACGAGAGAATTAATTCTTTACTGGCGTCACAGAACCAGTATACCTCAATTTATAGCTATATTTTACGTTTGAAGTCAGTGAAGTAACTGTACAAAGTAAATGAGGCCCTCTTCGCAAGAACTGGCTAAGCGACAAAAGTAAAAAACAATTTTGAAATTCAAAAATTATTTTCCACTTTCAAATTTGATACAACTTTGCCTTTCTTACTTTTGTCACTTAGCCAATTCTTCCTTGGAGGGTCTCAAATTCCGAAGTGGTTTTATCCTTCATGATGTCACTAAGGTCTTTACGATAGGCTAACATACCCCAATTAAATTTATGTCCTCATCCGAAAGTCGAGGCAAAATATCTATTACGTTTCACAGGGTAGTCGTAAAATTTCTATTATGTAGTCATAAACTGTCGTTGAGTAAAACTTATTAAATATTTGATCTTTTACTGTGCAAATTATTTTCAGTCTAACGTCACGCGTTTGGCGCATTAAAAATTTTGGATCAAATGTAGAATTCGGACCCCAGCCTTCTTTAGTTAGCTTTATAAGGCTAACTAACGAAAATATCACGACCTAACCTAACCAATCGTCAAGGGCGTACAGTTAACCTAACGATTGGTTAGGTTAGGTCGTGATATTTTTGTTAGTTAGCCTTATAAAGCTAACTAAAGAAGGCTGGGGTCCGAATTCTACATTTGATCCAAAAATTTTAACTCACATTTTGGGACTTAATCTTTATTTCTTCATTATTAGTGGTGGTCTGGAACAGATGTTCTTGAACTGTGCTATGCCAGCCAATGCTTGGTCGTACACGAGGTGCTTATGAAAATTGAATATTAATTAAAAAAAATTATATATATACACCTTACCTTACAACCTTACAAAGGTTTCGCGCGATGATTTCTCATTTCGCGAAGGTCAAGCTTGTCGCCCCTCCTCTACATATATATATATATATATATATATATATATATATATATATTAGTGATGTAGCGGATGTCATTTTTTTCACATCCGCGGATGCGGATGAGGATGTTTGATTTCAACATCCGCGGATGCGGATGCGGATGTCTACATTTTCGTTATTTTTTAGGATATATTCGAGATTTGTTGTGTTTAACGTATATAATAAGTTATTATATAGAGAGAGCTGTGGCTATAATGTAGTATAATTGATTAATTGTACAATAATTGCTGTACTTTTCTCTGAACATATAAAATAATATCAAGCATCTAACTAATATAGAAATCAATTAGTGAATTCGTCTGCAAATAAATTCGTTATATTTTGTTGAGTTTCAGCCACAATTAGAAACCATAATTGTGTTACCAGGATGCGGGACGTGAACCCAACTCAAATGCACCCCACCGACCTCTTTCCCCAACCTCCACCCTTATAGAAAGAGATCTTTAATTAGCTTGATAACTATTTATTAAGTTTAAAGTTTTATTAGGCATATTTATAAATGAGTAATTAAAATAAAGTAAACTAAGATGTTCATCGTTTAATGTTCAAACTTAATTATAGGAAGGTTATGCTTAAGGAACATTAATTTTTCTGCCTTTTCTGCTGCCAGTCTGTTTCTCTTTTCATCATATATTAATCCAGCACTGCTAAATAATCTCTCGCTTGGTACGTTTGTTGGAGGACAGGCTAAATGTTTCCTTGCAAGTTTACTCAAGTATGGATAGATATTCTGCGTATTTTTCCACCAACTAATAGGATTGTCACATGCAGCCAGGCGTTTTTCTTGGTGATAGCTCTCGATCATTTTTACTACATCTTTTGACATCGCGTAGGTCTCGTCATTGCTGCTTGACTCAAGAAACTGAGAGACAGATTCTGTGATAGATTTGCTTGTTGAAGGTGTTGGTTCTGTCACTGAAACTTTTATTCTTTTGGTGGGTGGCGAAGCGACAGATTCAAGAGATTGAAGCTCTTCAACTGCTTTGCCAAGTGATGATTTAACTCGTTCTAATGTACTAGGTGAAAATAACTTAGCTTTGTAACGTGGATCTAAGTAGGTTGCAAGAGAGTAACTTCATACAAGAACAGCCTCTCGTCTTGTCGCTTGCATCACTTTTGCGCACAATGAACTAGTTCTATTAATATAGTAGAATTTGATAATTTCCGCTTATTAATGACATTTTATCTCAACGGTCCACATCCGCACGACATCCGCAGTCCAAAGTGCGGATGCGGATGCGAGAAAATGTGTGGATGTTCCGCGGATGCGGATGCGGATGTGACCTACATCACTAATATATATATATATATATATATATACACATATATAACAAATTATACGGGTTTATCTAATTATTATAGATCCAGGAAGTTCGTTTCCCCATTACGCGAGAGGGAGTGTCCCAAAGGTCACCTGAGCCCGAGCAGAAACAGGGTACACTTTACCACTCCTCAGCGAGTGGGTAGTAAAGTATAGGTCTTTTTCTTTGACATAGATTGTAAAGAAGAAAAGTTACCTTTGCTTTAGACTTTAGAGGAAAGTGGGTCAAATGTGTCATTAAAGACACCCCCACCCCCCGCAAAAAATTATTTTCTCTATTAACACGTTGGGTAACACACGATCCAGCGGTGGGTCGTGGTAGAGTGTTCAGTGGGTAACGCGCAACCCACCGGAGGGTCGGTGTTCTTGTTTAGCTATTCCATAGACTGGTATCAGGCTGGTACAACAAAAAATCCGGCCAAAAACCCGGTTGGCATCCATCGTGTTAAAAAGAAATGCTGTTCATGTAGAACTAAGGATCCAATTTTTTACAAAATCGAACCCGACCTTTTTGGCTACTTAAATTTTGTCTTTTATATTTGCTTCATTACAGTTTACTTAGAATTAAAATTTACAATTTTTCACCTGCTGCTCGTATTATTATTATTATTATTATTATTACGCCCAGTAGTTCAGTGGTTACAGTGGTGGACTATGAGCGGTGAGGATCTAGTTCGCTCCTGCTGGCTGACTCCGAGTTGTTGGTGGGTTGAGTTGGCCGCTAATCCCGTTATTCCTCGAGCTAAAGGCGATCCTTGGGGCATACGCACTAGGCCCGGTCGAAAATGGGAAATTTTTTATTTCTTAAAAAGTACACTATGTGAGAAGTTTCATTTTATCATCTTAACAAAATATTAAAATATCAAGCATGTGCTACCCCTAACACATACGCCCCCCCCTTTTTTTACCCTCATATTTACATATATTTAAATGGGGAAAAAATTTTATTTCCTAAAAAGTACACTATGTGAGAAGGTTTTTTTTATCACTAACAAAATATTAAAAAATCAAGCATGTGCTACCCTATTACCCTTATCACAAGCCCCTCCTCCCTTTTTTACCTTCATATTTGCATATGTTTAATGATGTTATATGTTACATGATAAGTTGTTTGTTTAATACTTGATATTTTTATGTTTCAGATAAATTGAAATAATTTGCATTTGCTTTAATTATAATTTGAATTATCATAAATTATAAATTACATACAATTTGATTTTACTTCTGAATATAAACTATGACTACTAGAAGCAAGTCCTCAAATGCAGCCTTTGGATATCCTACGGAATTCCCAGCAGCCATGACTCCTTCAAAAGCAGATGTTGTGAGACACTGCCTTTTTGTGCGCCATCGTGAAGAAGCTAAATCAAAAGGATCAGCAACTGCTAATGATTGTTACAGGGTTGTAAAAGATATTGAAGACATTTGGATGAAATTTTCTTTTCCTACGATTAACACCAAAGGTATCTATTTTAAAGTCAGTCGACTAATAGAGAAGCCTCAAAATTGAACAAGGTGCCGTTACATCGAAGAAATGAAAGTTTTGCCTTAAAAGTAGCTCAGTATGATGAAATGTTTGACATATCTTCTTGTGAATGCTATGATAAGGGAATTGATAGGAAATCTCGCGGGTGTAAGGATAAAATACCAATGGCAGAATGGGAATCTTTTGTGGGTCAAAAACAAAGAAAAAATCAGTTAGGACCAATTGATCGCATAGCTAGTTCAACAAAGAAGAGATCTTTAGCAAGAGCCCAAGAAGCACAAAACCGTCAACTAAAAGCACAAGAAGAAATGACTGAAGCCACCAATGTTTTACCATCGGAATTTATAGAAAATACCGAAGAAGACATGGATGTAGATTCAGAGAGTCAGGTTGTAGATTATGAGGCCGATTTAGAATTGACTGAGAATATTCAGAACAGGCACTCCTATAAAAACCTAGCATTAACAGCAGATCGTTATCGTGTAAGTTGTAGAACTGCAGCTGCAATAATCAATGCAGCTTTAAAAGATATGGGGATCCTTAACCACACCAACATGCTTGACAGAAAGAAATTAGAAAGAGAAAGAAATCGCATGGGTGAAACAAATACTTTTAGGTCTAAATCCGAAAATCTGAAGATAGAATGCCTTGGATTTGATGGAAGGAAAGATAACACATTAACTAAAAGTGGAAAGATAAAAGAACAACACTATGTTATTGTGAAAGAACCTGGAAGCATCTATGTAGACCATGTCACACCAGATAATGGAACTACTCACTGCATAGCAGAAGAGTTGATAACTATTATAACTACAGATTCGAACAGCACAAATACTATCAAAGCTTTACTGTGTGATGGTACTCCTGTAAATACAGGAAAAATTGGTGGAGCCATAAAACTGGTTGAAATTCATCTTAACAGACCAGTGCTGTGGTTGGTGTGCCTCTTGCATTTGAATGAGCTGACTTTTATGCACGTCTACAAAGCCATTGATGGTAAAACAACAGGTCCAAATACTTTTGTGGGTTCATTTAGGAATAAACAAAACAGATTTAACAAAATTTGAGGTAGTCAAATATTCTCGTGTAAAGGGAAACATTAAAGAAATAACAGCAAATGTTGTGAAGGAGCTAAGCAGTGATCAAAGATATCTCTATGATATGTGTCTGGCAGTGCAAACTGGAGACATCTCTCAAGATTTGTCCACTCGATCCCCAGGTACACTTCATCATGCTCGCTGGCTAACTCTAGCCAACAGGGTCCTTCGATTATACAGTATATCTCAACGCCAAATCCCGATAAAAACCTTCAAGATATAGTCAAGATTATTGCTGTTCTATGCTCCAGGGTGGTTTTGGATAAAATCTCATCCTAATGCAACTGATGGTGCATATAACGTTTGGCATTTAATGTGCTTACTTCGAAATTTAGATGAATCATAGAACCAGTATTAAAGAATAACGCCTACTTTGCCCACCCAGAAAATATACTCATATCAATGGTAACTGACAAGAGACTAGAAATTAGGGAGCAAGCTAGTCAGAAAATCATCCTTTCAAGAACAGAATTTTCAGGTACCAGAAACTTTGAGTTGCCTCGAACCCTCAATTTCCAATCTACTGACTACACCGAGATGATCGATTGGCAAAAAGAGATCATTACTCCTCCTATGGAAAAACTATACGCGCTCACAACATGGTATCATATGTGGTACATTTATTTCATAATTAAATATAAATTATTAATTAATTGAATTAAATATCTATACAAAATTGCCTCGGGATTGGCGACATAGCCTATTGGGAATGAAATAATTGAATTGCCATACGTACAAAGAACCTGTACGTATGAATCAGCCCCACATAGCAACAAGAAAACCCAATTTATTATTTAGTCTACCAAAAGGTAGTAGACACAACAAAATCATGCTAGTTCGGCAAATAATACACCAGAACCAAGGAACGGCTCTCAGGGCTGTTTATGTTACAGCGAAGCTTTAAACTGGGAGGATGTCTTTGTCCCCCCTCTAGTTCTGAGTGAATTCCTTATAATTTAAAACCTAATGACTAAAAAAGGATAGGCCTATTCCTTCAGGGGTTTATATAGTGACTGCCTATATTAATTACCTTAAGTAAATTCGTCGCGAAACTCGATCGTGGCGGCCCTACACCGAAGATGATCGTAACGCCCTACATCGAAGCAAACAAAGACCCAACAAAAATAAGGTGAGGCAAATTATTTTCATTCTAGTATACTGTACGTCGCGCAAATCCCGACGCTAGAATTACCGTAATCACTTAAATATAAAAAGGTCCTTTAAACACCTACATATTCATAACTCTCTAACGAAAAAGCATAGGGCTTTTGTCGGTAACCCTCCACTGAAATCTGCTGGAAATTTTCAGCGGATGAGGGCACAGGCAATCAACCCATAGCCCTATATAGTTTTTTCAAATGGTGGCCCTGTGAAGGGGAACTAACCCCTCTAAAATTTACACTGACACACGTAGTGGCTAGGCTTAACTCAGTAGGCCTAACCCTAATTTCAACCGTAACCCCACTATAGTTTTCATATGGTGGCCTAAGCAATTGGGAACCGATTCCTTTACCTTTACACTAATCGAAAACAAAGGCTTGTTCATTTAACAAGCATAACCTCAAAGGTCCTAAAAAAATAGGCCCGCAACATTAAGCCTATTTAATAGGTCCTACTCTACAAACTCAAAACTAAGCCTTGTTAATTTAACAGGCTTAACTCATTTGAGGTCCTATAAAATAATAGGCCCAAACATAAGCCTACTCGGTAGGCCCAACAAACAGGCCTATTTAGTAGGCCCACCTAACTTTACCTTACATAATAGGCCTACCTCTTAAAGTAGGCCTTACTCTTTACACTCAAGGCCTATCCTAACTAAAAACACTAAATTTATAATTGAACCTGTGGTGTAGGTTATAAAATTTATTTCAGCAATTTAACTTACTCATTAACATCACAAAATTCGACTCAGACCTGTAACATCACAAAATTCGACTCGAACTGTAACATCACAAAATTCGACTCGAACTGTAACATCACAAAATTCGACTCGAACTGTAACATCACAAAATTCGACTCGAACTGTAACATCACAAAATTCGACTCGAACTGTAACATCACAAAATTCGACTCGAACTGTAACATCACAAAATTCGACTCGAACTGTAACATCACAAAATTCGACTCGAACTGTAACATCACAAAATTCGACTCGAACTGTAACATCACAAAATTCGACTTGAACTGTAACATCACAAAGACCTAAAGCAATTGCACGAATTCAAACCTACACCCACCTAACACCTATTCGTGACCCTATTCCAACCTATTCCGAAGTCCTATTTGACATATAGGCATACCAAGTCCTATTTGACATATAGGCCCAACCTATTTCGAAGTCCTATTTGACATATAGGCCCAACCTATTCGAAGTCCTATTTGACATATAGGCCCAACCTATTCCAAGTCCTATTTGACATATAGGCCCAACCTATTCTAAGTCCTATTTGACATATAGGCCCAACCTATTCCCTATTCGAAGTCCTATTTGACATATAGGCCCAACCTATTCTAAGTCCTATTTGACATAGGCCCAACCTATTACCTATTCGAAGTCCTATTTGACATATAGGCCCAACCTATTACCTATTCGAAGTCCTATTTGACATATAGGCCCAACCTATTCCTATTTGACATATAGGCCCAACCTATTCTAAGTCCTATTTGACATATAGGCCCAACCTATTCCAAGTCCTATTTGACCAATATAGGCCCAACCTATTCCAATTCCTATTTGACCAATATAGGCCCAACCTATTCCAATTTGACATATAGGCATAAAACAGACAAGGCTTGATATAAGGGTCTCAAATGCAACGTTTGAGGATCTTTACTCAGCCAAATTGATTAACCAAACCCAAAACCCAAAAATAAAACCCTATAACAAAATACACATTTACACACATACGTACGGTACAGTATATAAATATATACATACGACTCCAAACATCCAATTCTTCTTTTAAAGGAAGAATCACAACAGATTTCATCAACAGACACATACATTCCTTGCAAACAGATTGGATTCCTTCAAAACCCCAAAACCTTCCAGACCTACCTGTAGTATACACAACATTTACTCATTCATAACTACGGGTATTAACTTCATTGGAGTGGTGAATCCAAGTTTTGAAGACCAACTGGATTCGGAGGAATGATACACACACACACACACATTACTCTTTCATGTGTCTCAAACACAACAACTTGTCTAAACATAACCAAGGATAGGAGAGTAAAAGCTTTTATTGCTGCGCTCTGATTCTGTGCACATAATTTTGTGCCAAAAATTATATGGTTAGACAGTGACACGTACAAACAAACTACTCTACTCCAAAGGGCTGATGGCCTACCTTGGCCATAGCCCAACAAATTCATCAAAGGGTTGATGGCCTACCCTTGGCCATAGCCCAACAAATTCATCAAAGGGTTGATGGCCTACCCTTGGCCATAGCCCAACAAATCATCAAAGGGCCTTGGCCTACCCTTGGCCATAGCCCAACAAATTCATCAAAGGGCTGATGGCCTACCTTGGCCATAGCCCAACAAATTCATCAAAGGGTTGATGGCCTACCCTTGGCCATAGCCCAACAAATTCATCAAAGGGCTGATGGCCTACCCTTGGCCATAGCCCAACAAATCATCAAAGGGCCTTGGCCTACCTTTGGCCATAGCCCAACAAATTCATCAAACGGCTGATGGCCTACCCTTGGCCATAGCCCAACAAATCATCAAAGGGCCTTGGCCTACCTTTGGCCATAGCCCAACAAATTCATCAAAGGGCTGATGGCCTACCCTTGGCCATAGCCCAACAAATCATCAAAGGGCCTTGGCCTACCCTTGGCCATAGCCCAACAAATTCATCAAAGGGCTGATGGCCTACCTTGGCCATAGCCCAACAAATTCATCAAAGGGTTGATGGCCTACCCTTGGCCATAGCCCAACAAATTCATCAAAGGGCTGATGGCTTACCCTTGGCCATAGCCCAACAAATCATCAAAGGGCCTTGGCCTACCTTTGGCCATAGCCCAACAAATTCATCAAACGGCTGATGGCCTACCCTTGGCCATAGCCCAACAAATTCATCAAAGGGCTGATGGCCTACCTTGGCCATAGCCCAACAAATTCATCAAAGGGTTGATGGCCTACCCTTGGCCATAGCCCAACAAATTCATCAAAGGGCTGATGGCCTACCCTTAGCCATAGCCCAACAAATCATCAAAGGGCCTTGGCCTACCTTTGGCCATAGCCCAACAAATTCATCAAACGGCTGATGGCCTACCCTTGGCCATAGCCCAACAAATTCATCAAAGGGCTGATGGCCTACCTTGGCCATAGCCCAACAAATCATCAAAGGGCCTTGGCCTACCTTTGGCCATAGCCCAACAAATTCATCAAACGGCTGATGGCCTACCCTTGGCCATAGCCCAACAAATTCATCAAAGGGCTGATGGCCTACCTTGGCCATAGCCCAACAAATTCATCAAAGGGTTGATGGCCTACCCTTGGCCATAGCCCAACAAATTCATCAAAGGGCTGATGGCCTACCCTTGGCCATAGCCCAACAAATCATCAAAGGGCCTTGGCCTACCTTTGGCCATAGCCCAACAAATTCATCAAACGGCTGATGGCCTACCCTTGGCCGTAGCCCAACAAATTCATCAAAGGGCCTTGGCCTACCTTGGCCATAGCCCAACATATTCATCAAGGGGCTGATGGTCTCACTTGGCCATAGCCCAACATATTCATCAAGGGGCTGATGGTCTCACTTGGCCATAGCCCAACATATTCATCAAGGGGCTGATGGTCTCACTTGGCCATAGCCCAACATATTCATCAAGGGTCTTGAGGCCTCCCTTGGCCAGAGACCAAACAACAAGGGTCTTGTGGCCTCCCTTGGCCAGAGACCAAACAACATTGGTCTTGTGGCCTCCCTTGGCCAGAGACCAAACAACAAAGGTCTTGTGGCCTCCTTTGGCCAGAGACCAAACAAAAAGGGTCTTGTGGCCTCCCTTGGCCATAGGCCAAACAACACAAAAACAGTACAGGATTCAAAGCCCCAAGCCCTCCAGATCTACCTGGGAGGAGTAAATTTACTCCACTAAAACTACGGGTATTGACTAGTCTGAAGTGGTAGGAGGTTTGAATACAGTACAAACTCTTTCTAATTCTCCTAAATTAAATGAACAAATAACAAAAGACAACAATGGGAACATTGAACCAAACAATTACACGAAAACACTTGGAATGCTTTGGTTTTTAAAACAGAATTCCGAACACGATGACACTCTTTGCACAAAGAGTTATAACTTAAATCCAAATGCCGATACAAAAAGACAAGTGCTTTCAGAATCATCCAAAATTTTCGACCCCATTGGATTATATTTACCAGCAACCATAAGATCCAAAACCCTTTTGCAAGACTTATGGAAAAAGAAAATTGATTGGGATGAACCACTTTCAGTGGAAGACCAACTTCATTGGAAAAAATTAGCCACAGACTTGAACAAAGTTCAAGACATCTACGTACCAAGATGTGCTGGCTACAGATTGAAATCGCAAACACTACACATTTTTACAGATGCCAGCACACAAGCTTATGGGTGTTGTGCCTATTTAACAAGTGAAAATGAAAGTAACTTGGTTTATTCAAAGGCAAAAGTGGCACCCTTAAACCAAAAGAAAACTGTACCACAACTTGAATTATTAGCTGTCTCATTGGGAGTTAAAACAGCAACTTTCTTTCACAAGTGTATAAAGAAGTTGACATAACAAACATTTACTTAAGGACAGACAGTCAAATTTGTCTAACATGGGTGACCAACACAGAACAACTTCTTGCAAAAATATATTTGTGAAAAACAGACTAACAGAAATCAAAACTGCAAACACAAACCTTGGTATCAAATTTAGGTACATAAAAACAAAGAGAATCCTGCAGACTTTTTGACAAGAGGGCTCTCTTACAAGCTGTTGAAAACAAATAAAATCTGGTATGAAGGGCCCGAATGGCTAACATGTGAGGATCTTTGGCCAGCCAAAGTAGTTAACCTCACACTCAACTCTACAACAACTGAAAAGATCACTGAGGACAAACCTATATTTGACTATCACCTTTATTCAGACCTAAACAAACTCTTGAGAATTACAGTCTATTGCTGCAAGTTTGTCAATAGCTACCTTCTCAAACACTGTCCTCAGAAAGCCTTTTCTAACTTAACAGAAACTGCAACAAAATACTGGCTCAAACAGATACAAGCTTCAGAATTTGACAAGGAGTTGAAGTATCTTAGGTCCAGTAGCACATTAAACAAAGGTATTCCTTCACTTGTCATGGATCTAAATCTGTACCTGGATACAGAGGGTCTGATAAGGTGTAAAGGAAGGCTTAACAAGTCAACTTTGACTTACAACTCTAAGCACCCAATTCTTCTTCCAAGGAGAAATCACTTCACAAAACTCATCATCAGGGATACCCACAACAAAATACACCACATGGGAGTCCCACAAACCCTGACAGAGCTGAGAAAAACTTACTGGCTACCAAAGGGTAGAACTGAAACAAAGAAAATTTTAAACACATGCATTCCTTGTAAACGTATCCATTCACGACCCTTTAAGACCCCAAGCCCTCCAGACCTACCTGTGGAACGAGTAACATTTACTCGGCCATTTGAAACCACGGGTATTGACTACACTGGAGCGGTAAATGTGAGTTTTGGAGACAAAATGGATTCAAAGGAATACAAAGTGTACATTGTACTCTTCACCTGTGCTGCCACACGTGCCATATGTCTAGACATAGTAGAAGATCTGACAGCAGAAGCTTTTATTGCTGCTTTCAGACGATTTTGTGCACACAATTCTGTACCCAAAACTATATGGTCAGACAATGCCACATACTTCAAATCTGGTGAAAGAATTATTCATCAGATTTGTGACAGTGAAACAGTACAAACTCATTTAACCAAACACAACATAACCTGGAAGTACATTCCTGTTAATACACCATGGTATGGTTCAATTTGGGAAAGAAACATACAAACTGTAAAGAACTGCCTTAAAAAGACTATTGGGACAAAACATCTACAACTTTTTGAACTCATGACTATTCTGTCAGAAATTGAAAATGTTGTCAACAACAGACCATTAACTTATGTGGGAGATGGTATTAATGAGCCAGAACCTCTCACACCAAACCACCTAATTAAGGGAGAAACAGTAAACATGTTACCAGAATCTGAACATAACAGTACAGAGGATCCAGATTGGGAAATAGGACACAAAGAACTCAACACAAAATACAACATTTGACACAAATCAAGACTCAATTTATAACAAAATGGAGAGAAGAATACTTAACAAGTCTTAGAGAAAGACATAAACAATTAACAAAACAAAGTTGGAATGATTCAGTCAAAATTGGGGACATTGTGTTGATACATGACAAGACACCAAGACAACATTGGTCAATGGGAAAAGTCTTGGAACTCAAAACTGGTGAAGACGAAGTTACCAGGGTTGTAAAACTGAAAACAGCAACTGGTGAAACCACCAGAGATATCACATTACTATATCCTTTGGAGTGTGGGGCTAAATTAGAACCATTACCCCAAAGGATGGATCAGGATACTATTGGGGAGGAATCTCTCAATGTGCCTGATGTAACTCAGACTAAACCAGACAGGCCTCAAAGAAAGACTGCTTTGAAAGCCAGAAACTTTTACAAGAAAAAATTAAGACTGGTGACTTATAAAACTTACACAAACTGAGCAAAGTTAAAATGCTTAATAACTTTACTTTAATCCCATAAATTTCCTATACCTAAAGGGAGTCAAACTGATTGACATAACTTTAACTAAACTTGAGAAGTTGGCCTCTTGAACTTTCATATTTGAATAGGTCTTGAGTAACCTCTCTTCCTAAATTTCTACTTCATTCTTTTGATCCATTTTACATGTTTTACACAGTTTGTCAAAAAATTTTGATCTATAACATACAAATTTTTCTCCGGCCCCCCCCAGTATATGGAAAAACTATACGCGCTCACAACATGGTATCATATGTGGTACATTTATTTCATAATTAAATATAAATTATTAATTAATTGAATTAAATATCTATACAAAATTGCCTCGGGATTGGCGACATAGCCTATTGGGAATGAAATAATTGAATTGCCATACGTACAAAGAACCTGTACGTATGAATCAGCCCCACATAGCAACAAGAAAACCCAATTTATTATTTAGTCTACCAAAAGGTAGTAGACACAACAAAATCATGCTAGTTCGGCAAATAATACACCAGAACCAAGGAACGGCTCTCAGGGCTGTTTATGTTACAGCGAAGCTTTAAACTGGGAGGATGTCTTTGTCCCCCCTCTAGTTCTGAGTGAATTCCTTATAATTAAAACCTAATGACTAAAAAGGATAGGCCTATTCCTTCAGGGGTTTATATAGTGACTGCCTATATTAATTACCTTAAGTAAATTCGTCGCGAAACTCGATCGTGGCGGCCCTACACCGAAGATGATCGTAACGCCCTACATCGAAGCAAACAAAGACCCAACAAAAATAAGGTGAGGCAAATTATTTTCATTCTAGTATACTGTACGTCGCGCAAATCCCGACGCTAGAATTACCGTAATCACTTAAATATAAAAAGGTCCTTTAAACACCTACATATTCATAACTCTCTAACGAAAAAGCATAGGGCTTTTGTCGGTAACCCTCCACTGAAATCTGCTGGAAATTTTCAGCGGATGAGGGCACAGGCAATCAACCCATAGCCCTATATAGTTTTTTCAAACCTCCACCGCTGCTGAACAATTTTAGCGACGATGAGCTACTGCAGGCTCGATGTAAGCCACTGGAGATAGCTTCTTTTCCATGCCACAGTCAAAGTGTGGAAAGGGCAGTGAACCTAGTAACAAAGGCATGTCGGGAAAGAATAGGATAGACAACCGTCAAAAGTTTATCTTAAACACATTAGAATCAAGGCAAAAACTGCCCAAGTTTGAATGGAAGGCCCAATGGAATGAGTAAGACACATATGAAATAAAATTTCCTTATGATATTGAAAAATTCTTCCCTTTTGATGTGATGAGGAGCAATGAAAAAGTGAATTGAATTTTAGCACATTTATTATGCCTCTATTTTTTTCTTCTGAACATATTGTTGTACTTAATTAATTTTCCTAATACTGTACATTATTAAATAAAATATACGTTAATAAAGATTTATGTCATCAAAAAACCTGAATGTAGAGTGAGTCTCGTACATGACTCCAGATTTGAAAAAATTTACTGGAGCACAGCTCTGAATTTACTTTTTTTCCCCTTACACCACTAGATAGGTTAATGATAGTAAACTCTTGAATTGACGACATACCAATTACAAATTGTTTTAGCTAAACATAATAATACAATAATGTACAGTTTATAACTCACCTTAAGTTTATTTATTCATTGCAGCAGCAACAGTGGACGATGTTAGACCTTGCATGTAGGCATTTGTTGTGAATTTACCGCCATGTATGCTTGGCCACTGATCAATGGCTTTCTGTGTGATCATTACAGCAGATCTAGTGCCTGGAGCTGGACCCTCCTTCACAATTCTGCACAGCTTAGTCAAATGAGATGGCTTAATGGATCCTTTGTGTTCAACAATGTAACCAAGAATGGAGAATGTCCCTTCAGCTGGTGCTTCACTCCAGGCAGTTGATCCATCTTTATCAAAATGCTTTAATCTCTCTGTGATTCCTTTCCACAGCTGTTCTATATATTCTGTCAGCCAATTTATCACTGAGTCTTTTGTAAAACTACTTTCAGATCTGGTTCTGGATGGTCTAGCAACTTCAGCAACCTGGTAGTAATCAGAACGTTTCTTGATGTATTTGTAAACTTCATTTAGGATGTAATCCTCAGCTGTTAGTTCCTTTTGCTGCCCTGTGGTATCGTGCTTAAATTCAGAAACTACATCATTTGCATTTCCTCCATTAGCTAATTTGGAAATTGTTTCCATCACTCTTAACATAACAGTTTTCCCTCCTTCTTTATAAAATATATTTTCTACAAATTCTGCGCTAACTGTGGTTTTTTGAGCTACTTGCAACATAATCTTTGTTACATAGGAAATCAATACATAGAACTTGGCACTAATTTCTTTCTCTTGTGGATGATCAAAAAACACACAATTTTCCACAAATCTGTCAAATTGATCAAATTCGTAATTAATCATGCGAGTATCAGATTTGAGTTTTGGTCTCTTAAAACCAATGATATTGTCAAGAACCATATTGGTATAGTCAAGGCCTGATCTCAGATTTGAAGAGTGATTCTGAATAAAGTCTAAAAGCTCACTTAGTTTACAAATTTTCTTCAATGCATCAACGTGGGCTCTGTTCACAAGATGCATTAAGTCCCATCGAAATTTGAAATTTTCTCCAAACAACTTTTTCATTTCGTTTTTAAATGGCTCGTTGTCCTTACAAAAAGCCCCATCTCCAACCATTCCAGATACCTTGGATTTAATTGCTTCTTCAGATAGTTTCAAGTGATTAGGAGACTTCAACACATCAAAAATTTCATTGGCCAAATAAACTCCTGATTTGCTGCGTACTAAATTTATCCCAGCAAGTTTTACAGTCTTATCTTCTTCACTCATAACTAATACAACTAGCATGCTTAATCCCAAAATTGTTCCAATGTCAGCTGTTATTGTTACTGAAGTTTGTTCTAAGAACCACTTTACAGTTTGTTCTTTAAGTTGATTATCTAATAGCTCACAAATTGTCTCGCACGCATGTGTGCTATGATTCAAATTTCCAACCTCACAACCTGACCTATGTAATACAGCTAGAAGTACTGGATATAGAGCCCATGCAGTGTTTGTTTTCATTATGTAGTATAAGATGTTGCCACATAAGTCTTCTATGCGTTTAGTAGTGTTCCGAGAAGATGTTTTCATCACTTCATAAACAGCAGCTCTTTGATGATGCTGAAGTTTAATTAAATGTCTCTTCAGGTGGGTTTTCAGATTTCTAAACCATCTCTCTTGATTTTCTCCTTGTTTGCATACATAGGTTAAATCTTTAACATTGAAGTAACCTTTTATGTTAGAATGTTTGTCTGAAGCACATGCTTTGGGGTCTGTGCAAGCTATGCAATATAATGTAAACATTTTATCATCAGAAGCATCATCAATATCTTCTTGATTATCATCATCTTCATCCTCAACAGCTATATCTACATCAGGCATATTAGTGTCACTATTTGCAATGTTTTCCATTATATCACTTGGTACTGAAAATGAATCATCAGCATGCCCTAGATCCTTCTTTTCCACCAATTTGAATGTAGATTTGATCAAATCATTGTTCAGGATTTCTTGTATTGATTTACACTTGCTTAAATGGGCTATGGAAATGTCAAATTTGTTGCTTTTTGCTTTATTAGATTTGGATGCAACACTTGAACTTGAAGGCATATTTTGACTCTTCTCTTTATTAACCACAACAGCTTGGTGAGTTTCTTTTGTTAGGCGCAAAATTGCATTCAATGTCTTCTGGATTTGGGAATTTTCAAATTCCTCTAAAGCAGTTTTGTTAGTCTGATGCGCAGATTCCTCACTTACCTTTTGTTTCTTAGGTGGAGGAGAAGCACTTTCTTCAGTCTGTGAAACATCTAGTGAAAAAGTTTCATTTTCTAGATTAGCAGTTGATGAAGTTGGTTCATTTTTCTGAGGTCTAGCACTAGCACATTTTGTGAACAAACTAAATGACTGCTTTGCCGTATCTCTTTGCTGCACTTCATCCTGGTATTTCTTTACTGCAATATCTAAGCTGTGGGCCCAAACTCTGGGACCTCTTGTATTGTAACAAATATTTTTTTTGGAATTAAAATGTTCCTCCCAGTTTTGCTTCTTTGAATATTTGTTCTTGCATTGACCACAAAAGTAACCCCTTTTAACACCCTCACTTTTCTCTCCAACTTCATCAATATTAGGATCCATTATTGATTATTGACTACCTGAAAAAATACAAAATAAGTAAAAGTTAGTAAATATAGTATGGTAAAAGTGAGTAAAAGTAAGTAAATATAGTACAATGAAAGTAAGTAAAAGTAAGTGCTTTAAACTTAGTAAAAGTAAGGAAGAGTAAGTAAAAGTAGGTAAGTTAAAGTAAGTAAAAGTAAGTTTAAACTTAACTAAACTTTTCAATTCTAGAGTCATGATGGATTACTTAAAACCGCACAAGTAATTATCTTGCCAATTTATCAAACCTGGCCGAGATCAATGGAACATAGTCCAATCCTGATAATTTTATATTAAAAAAATATACGTTTTAATAAAATTTTAATTATCAAAACATTGAAGCTTAACAAAAAATAAAAATAATTGTTAAATATGGAATTACCAACTAAACTTAAAATAACTAAATTTGTAATTTAAAAAAATTGGTTTGTACAAGAACGTATACGCAAAAAAATTGCATAACGTCTAGCTGATGAACAAAACCCGAACCCAAATTTACTTTTTCTCATGGTCAAATTTACTGGAGCAATGCTCCCAAGATCGCAGGAATCTGGAGTCATGGTCTCGTATGAATGGAATATTCTTCAATATAGGTCAAAAAGTGAAAAATTGCGCCAGGGGTAGGAGGCTTTAAACAGCGAAAATAATTTATGAGGGGGTTCTTGTGTTCCGTTCAAACCCCTCACAATATGTACCTTTTCAATATAAAATTTCGACCCGGCCTAATACACACCCTCACGTAGCATGGAAATCAGCTTCTTGGACGTTACCTTTTTTATTTCTCATAATTTCTTAATGTGGAGTCGCGATGAAGGTGGTATTTCTCGGCAAAGGATGATACTACAAAAAAGTTTGGGAACTGGTTTTTGATGGTAAAAGAACAAATGTTCTATTGGCCATTTATATCACGTAACTCGTTACTTCCCCAAAAAACTCCAAAATTGGTTGGGTTGATTTAGATAATTCACTCTCTGAATTGTTTATCTCGCGACTAATGACTGAAAAGCTACGTCGTAGCGAGTGTCGTAGCACATCGCTTCCCGTTGATCAGCGAAGGTAAGCGACATTGGGTTTGGATAGTAGTTGGATGGGAGACCGTCCTCCGCGTCCAGCTTATGTAGCGACCCGTGGTTCGGATCCCACGTGAAGCTGTAGTAGCTCCCCTCCATCGTATGACCTTAGATGTTGCGAAGAGGTCGGGGGTGGAGCAGGGCCGGATTAACCAATAAGCTGAAGTAGGCTATAACCTACCAGGCCACAAATGTACCAGGCCACTTTTTCGGAACACATCCTGCACATGCCAGCAAAAAAACGAAAAGGTGTTTGAAACACCTTTTCGGACGTTTTTTATTCACATTGGGCAATCCCTTCCCCTTTTATGTTTTATATAATCTTTTGAACCAAAGTATATCCAAAGGGTTTGTCTCGCATGTACAGAATACAGTAGTAAATTTGTTCGTTTCATTGTCTTTTCTTGAACGATACTATGTTGTGAACGAGTGCTGTAGCTGCCAATATTGAGTGTACATACCATAGGTTATTTCGTAGAATTACCAAACCTGAGTGTCTAGGCAGATGTTAGCGTGAGCCTAGACATGACAGGCCACTTTTACGATTAGCCTACCATGCCTACTAGAGCTTAATCCGGCCCTGGGGTGGAGTTAAACAACTCCATCAAACACAAACTAATGAATAGAGTTTGAATTTTAACGTAATCTGTCGTCAGTCCTTTTTTGTCTTTTAATTGAAGAGTTGATTGTTCTTTAAACCGATTCTGAATCCAGTAAAAATGCACTCCTAATCTATATCCAAATCGGGATAGATCCTAAACGCTCGTACCCTCTCCAGCATGCCCAGCTTATCTTTGACTTTTGTATCCCTTCTCAGGGTCGGAGGATTTAACGAAGGTGGGAAAGGAATTCCCGAAGACCTGATTTTCTTTTACGAGCACATCCGTCTTGGAAGGAAAATCGTCCGTGCGAACGAGGAACTACTCATTTACCGCTATCACCACGAAGCTGCCACTTTCTCCATTCACGAGTAAAGTTTATGTTTTGAATCAGTTATTGGGCGCACGTTTGGTTGAGCCCGACCATCACACACACACATTCTTGCTTTTCTCATCGATCAGCGAAGTTAAGCGACATTGGGTTTGGAGAGCAGTTAGATGGGGAACCGTCTTTCGGGTCCAGATGATGTAGTGACCTTTATATGGTTATGATCCCAGGCAAAGCTGTAGTAGGTCCCCTCTATCATATAACCTTAGTAGATGTTGCGAAGGGGGTTAAACCACCCCGTAAACTCTTCTTTAAATCTTTACCGTTCTCTGTCTCCACAGAGAGACGATATGGAGACTTCGCGTCAAAGAGATTGAGGAGAGAGTAATATGGAAGTGGTCCCACTTTACGATTTGGAACGGGGGGAAGCAGGGACGAAAACTGTTCAGATCTCTTCGGAAAGAAAATCAGAGAAAAGTTGTGTGTTTTTGCGACGTGGATAAGAACAAAATTGGATCATTTTATACTTACGAAGAGACGGCGGAAAAACCGAAACCCAAAATCCCGATAATCCATTTCGAGGAAGCGAAACCACCAATAATAATATGCATGAAAAAGGTACGTGATAATTTTAATAAGTCACGTCTTGGGAACGTGAATCGGGGTTTACTGGGGCTTCTTCGTCAGGAGTGACTGTTGCAGAGTCGTGAGGACAAGGACAGCATTCACTTCTCGCGTACCCTGCGAGAACAAGGTTAAACCGTGGTTGCCGGCGTAGTTTGAAAGCTATAAATTACCACGTTTCTCTGGTTTTCTCTCGAACAGTATAACGGGTCTCTATATCTGATAGTTCTTTTACCCTCGACAGGACCTAACGGGTGGTGCATTCGAGGAGAATTTGGCTTCTTTACATTTAATGGAAGGGAAAGATTACCATCATTTTAACTGACTGAGGATATACCAATCTCTGAACAAACTCAACAGATTGTATATATGGTAAGATACATTCTCAGGAGTACATAATGAATTCCGTTTTCACAGGTTTATTAATTAGTTACCTCCTAGTTACTCCATCTGGCTGTTACTGTTGACTTAGTACTTGACTACTTGGTTTCATTTTTATCAGTTCGTGTTTAGTAGTACTAACAGGCGTCATATTCATCCCTTTCCGAGTGTTCTGGAGTTGGCCCCAGAACTGAAGAGGGTTATGGTGTGCTTTCTCTTTCTATCTCATCCCGATAATAATAATAGACCCTGTACTTGATGTAGGAAGAGCGGAAGTTCTCCCATAGAATTTCGTGTTTTGGTCTTGGAGGATGTGAATAGCCTTACTGGCTGAGTTCTTCCATATAAATATTTAAACAATCAATCAATCAGTACATAAACGGACTGACTTGAAATAACGTTTTGCGAAATAGGAAATTGTTGCCAAAGTCAAGAGATTTTTTTTACGTTTTTAATACCGGAGATTGTTAACAAGACCTCTTTCAAAATTCAAGTAAATATTCCTTTTGCTGAAGTTTCTCATTGTTTTTTCCACGTGCGACTTCACGCAAGATATTCAATTAATTTCTATCCGTGTATTAAAAAAAATAACGTCAAAAAACTGATTTTTATGTGGGAACCCCAACCACCCCCCATTTTTTGGAATCACTCCCAATACGGGGTTAAAATCCCACGTTTCGACTTCACTCATGGACGATCAGATACGCCGAATTTCAATAAACTTTGGATTATTAACCTTTTCCCCGTTTTTGCTACTTGAGAACTACTCAGGATTGGAACAAAAATTCATCACAATTTCTTTAAAAACAAAATTTCTTTTACGTTCATTGTTCACGCGAGTTCTGGTGCCTTTAGGGGAGTCCTCGTCATAATAATTTAGTTTTCTAGAGAATTTCTTGTATATAGCACGCTCCATGGAATTTTTGTTTCTCATGCAGGGAGAGACCAAGGCCGAATGCCCGCAGAATGCCTCACCATAGAAGGAAAAGGAGAGAGTGGAAATGAAGATCTCCGAGACTTAAAAAAAGGAGAGCAAGCAGCAGCAGCAGTACCAGACTATTGACACATTCTCATTCCTTTTCTGTCCAACTCTCTAACGCGAAGGTTAATCGGTATTTTCAATCTTTCATCTACTCAACCTGTCAACTCTGAAACAACCTTCCTCAATTTACGATCTTTTCCCCTGTCTATGATTCCCAATCTTTCAAACGCAGTAGTGTTTAGACATCTCGAAAACTCTGGACCTTGATTTTGGTTCTCTTTCTCCTGATGGGGAGCATTTTTGTGGGCGTTCGCGTTTGCCCCTTCCTCCTACATAAAAAAAACCTTCCTGGCTTTTAGTACAGGGTGAATCAGTTAAAAAAAAAGTCAGAGGTGCTACACTTTTCTTTCGTTGAAGAACTAAATCACATCGAGGAAGACCACCATAGTGAACTTTATTTTATAACATACATACATACATTATCAAAATCTCATTTCCCAACGAATTGAGGCGAAAAGGCAAGAACAACCCGGTTACGCATCAATTCACCCCACCGACATGGCAAAATTCCACACCTTCAGCGAAGCTTCATGTAAATGCTAAAACATTTACGGGAGGAGATTGTGGACACCAATCTACCAGGGAAGTACTCCTGGGGGGACGTAAGACTGAAGATAGGGAGTGCTGGAACTCCCGTTTCTCCTGTCACTGTCCTCCTTAGCTGATCTTTTTCCGTGTCTCATCTACCCTGTGAGCAGTTCAGCATGCTCTCAAACACACACACACACACACTTCTCTCCCTATTCCTCACTACATACAGATGCATCTTACACACTACATAATCTTTTCAAAATTAAAAAAAAAAAAAATGGCTTCAACTTCAAGAGCCTCGGAGTTCCCTGGGGAGGGTACCATAAATGTCCCCACTTCTGGTTCCCCCGCTGCCGATACCGAGAACGCGGACCCGGGCAACGGGGCTAGATCTGCTGCCGCCCATTCGAGATGTTCTGGACCTCTCTCTGATTCACTTATCATAAACTTCTGCAACATTCGTGGCTTTTTCTCAAATTTTCAATCTGCTGAACACTACCTTTCCTCCTCTAAACCTCATCTCCTTTTCCTCAATGAAACTCAGGTGTCTGGGACGACTGACAGCAACCCCTCTTCTGTACCCTCTTACTTTCTCTATACTCCATTTCAATCCAAAGGTGGATGTTGCGTATATGTACGCAATGACCTAACTTATTCTCGTATTCCCGAACTTGAATCTTCCGAATTCTATACCCTCTGGCTATGGCTTACATGCCAATCTTAAACTAAATGCATCTGCGTTGTTTACCTTTCTCCTAATTCTACTGACTATCTAAAATTCTTTGACTACCTCACTTCCAAAGTGGAATACATTCTTTCCCGCTCTCCCTTTGCTGAAATCTCCATTTTAGGAGATTTCAATGTTCACCACCACCTTTGGCTTTCCTCCCATTTCACTGACATCCCTGGTGTACTAGCTTACAACTTTTCTATCCTAAATGACTAGAGCAGATTGTACAGCACCCGACTCGTATCCCCGATCGCCTTAGAGATAGGACCAACATTCTGGATTTATTTCTTACCTCTCATCCCTCTTCTTGCTCTGTGAAACTTTTCACTCCATTGGGCTCCTCCGATCACAATCTTATATCTGTTTCCTGTCCTATCATTCCAATTCGGCCTTTGGATCATTCCAAGAGGAGGCGCCTTCGGTACTTCGGCGCTGCTGATTCGGAGGCCCTAAGGCAGTACTTCTGTGATTTCCTATGAAGTGATTACTGCTTCCGTGGCCGGGGTCCTTGTGCAGAGCGCATCACAGAGGTGATTCTCTTGGGCATGGAGACGTACATTCCATATTCTACTCCTACTACTAATGCAAAAAGAACCTTGTTTAACTTTACTTGTTCTAATGCTATCTGCAACAGAGAGGATTCTTTCAGAAGGTACCGTCGCCATCCAACTCCTGATTCTCACTCAGCTTATATTTCTACCCAGAATCGTGCAAAATCTGTTCTTCGAATTGCCAAAAATTCCTTCATCCGACAAAAATGTGAAAATCTGTCCATTTCTAATTCTTCTCGTTTTTTCTGGCATCTAGCTAAGAACCTCTTCAACAACTTTACTTCCTCCTCTTTCTATCCTCTTTTCCATTCCGATGGCACAGTTGCTGTCTCTTCTCCTGACAAAGCTGAACTCTTCGCTCAGACTTTCGCTTACAGTTCAACCCTGGACGATTTTGGTGCTGTTCCTCCATCTCCCCCCCCCCCATCTGACTTTATTATGTCTGAAATTAGAATCTCTTCTAAAGATGTTTTTTCTGCCCTATCTGGGCTCAACTCTAGGAAGGCGTATGGTGCTGATGGTGTCCCTCCTGTTGTTCTTAAGAACTGTGCTTCTGTGCTGACACCCTGCCTAGGCAAACTCTTTCGTCTTTGTCTCTCATCTGGTACTTTTCCTTCCTGCTGGAAGCTTGCTTTCATTCAGCCTGTCCCAAAGAAGGGTGACTGCTCTCAACCCTCCAATTAATTATTGTCCAATTCCTTTGATTTCTTGCCTTTCCAAAGTTTCTGAAACTATCCTTAAGAGGAAGATTCTTAAACACCTTTCTTCTCACAATCTTATTTCAGATGGTCACTATGCATTCCGGAAGGGAAGCTCTACTGGCCATCTTCTTGCGGCGTTTTGCTGTACATTTGTAATTCCCTTAGGGCTATCGAGGTTAAGATATATTTTCCCGCAGCAATTAATGCGTTGAAGTTAGGGCGCGTAGTATTAGTTTTAATTTTGTTGTTGTTTATAGACCTCCCGTTCAACCCCTCGATACCGATACTAGATTTTACTCACTTCTTGGTAACTTTATTGACAATCGGAATAGTATAATTGTCGGAGACTTTAACTGTCCTAATGTTAATTATGAGACTTTTACTGGTAATGAGGAGGGTTTGAGATTGATTGAGTTCATGGAATATAATTTTTTACGACAGATGGTTACCGAACCAACGCGCGGTGACAATATTTTAGATTTGGTGATGATGAACGGCGAAAATATAGTCGAAGGTTTAGAAGTAGGCGAGAGTTTAGGATGTAGTGATCATCAAATTCTTAGGTTTAAGTTATTGATAGAAAACACTAAGGATAGTAACGTAATAGAAGTCCCTGATTTTCGTAGGCCCAATTTTGATAGTTTTGCGGATAGGATGAGAGTAGTGGACTGGGATAACTTATTTATGGGTAATGACACAAATTTGCATTGGGAGGCGTTTAAAGAAAGTTTTATGAATATTGAAAGGCAGTTTATTTCTCGTAGGCCCAAGCGCGCTAGAAATCATGGTAGGCCCAAGTGGTGGACTAGGGAAATAGGCGAGTTCATAAACGAGCGTAACAAAGCGTATAGACTTAATAAGCGCAATGACACGGCAGCGAACTTTAATAGATATATCGAGCTTAGACGTCAGGTTAAAAGATCAGTTAGGAATGCTAAGCGTAATTTAGAGATACTTATAGCTGCGGATAGTAAACATAATCCAAAAACGATTTTGAATACGTCAATAATCGTAAGCCGATAAAAGATAACATAGGCCTTCTAGTGGATGTTAACGGCGCTTTGGCTTCTGACGCTCAGGCGATGGCGGGTATTTTCAATAACTTTTTTGCGACAGTTTTTACCGTAGAAGACATAAATAATGTCCCCGACGTGGACGATATCGTTCCATTTAGTAGCGAGACTATTTTGGATTAAATAACTGTTTACGAGGGTGAGATTGCGCATTATATCGATAGGCTAAAAGTTAGCAAGGCTCCAGGCCCTGACGCGTTTTATCCCAGACATTTTAAAGATTTGAAAGACGTTATCATAGGCCCCTTAACGAAGATTTTTAATCAGTCACTCGAAACGGGGATTATTCCTGAAGACTTCAAATTAGCTAACGTCACGCCTATTTTTGAAAAAAGCGACCGCACAGTAGCTAGCAATTATAGGTCCATTAGCTTAACGTTAATTGTCGCTAAACTTTTGGAATCCGTAATTAGGGATCGTATCATCGATCACTTAGACAGTCGAGATTTGATTAATAGTAGTCAGCAAGGGTTTCGACGCCATAGATCTTGTTTAACTAATTTGTTAGAATTTTATAACGAAATAGTGCGCGAATACGATAGGCATAGAGCGGCTGACATTATTTATTTAGATTTTAAAAAGGTGTTCGACAGTTCCGCATAGAAGATTAATTGCGAAGGTTAAAGCGCCCGGTATACGCGGTCAGGTAGCTAACTGGTTAGAGAAATGGCTTCGTGCTAGGAGACAGAGGGTCGTTGTTAATGGTAGTGAATCGGGGTGGTTGGATGTAGGTAGCGGTGTCACACAGGGTTCAGTGTTAGGCCCATTGCTATTCGTAATTTACATTAACGACATAGATGTAGGATTGACTAGTAACGTGTCAAAATTCGCGGACGATACGAAAATAGGCGGTAAGGTTGTTAACGAGGACGATAGAAATAGGCTCCAAGACGATGTAAATAGGACTATGGAGTGGACGGATAAGTGGCAGATGCAATTTAACGTAGACAAATGTAAAGTTTTGCATATAGGTTCTCGTAACAATAATTACACGTACACGATGGATGATAGAGAGTTAGCGAGCATTGACAAGGAAGTAGATTTAGGCGTACGCGTATCTAAGGATTTAAAAGTTAGGAGCCAGTGCCTGGAGTCTTGCGCAAAAGCTAATAGGATGTTAGGCTTCATAGCGCGTAATTTCGAATTCAAATCGAAGGATATTATATTGCCCCTTTACAAGTCCCTAGTCAGGCCTCATTTAGAATATGCCGTTCAGTTTTGGTGCCCGTATTTGCGTGAGGATATTGATAGGTTAGAAAAGGTTCAGCGTCGTGCCACGAAACTAATTCCGTCATTGCGCAACAAGCCGTATGAATATAGGATTAAAGAGTTAGACTTGTATTCACTCGAAACTAGGAGATTAAGGGGGAGCTTATTGAAGTTTTCAAAATCGTTAATAACATCGATAACGTAAATTTTGACAAACTGTTCACTTTCGATAATAGCAATACTCGTAATAACGGATTTAGGTTGCGTGGCAGACGTTTCATTACTAATATCGCTAAAAACTTCTTTACGTTTAAAGTAATTGATAAATGGAATAATCTTCCCGCGTGTTTAAGAACCGTTTAGATAGGCATTTTAAAAATATTAACGTTGTTTAAAATAAAAAAAAACAATTAGCAGCAGGAGCTCTGGGGGTGGTGGTCGAGGATGAGTCTGTTGACGATCAATGCCAGCTTGTGACATGCCAGCGTGTGATGCCAGCAATAAAATTATATAATAAAAAAAAAGACTAACACGAACGTAGATGTAGCTCGTAGAGTAAACTAATCCACTTTTTGTTATACTCTACCTACTTTTTTTTTTAAATCCTCTCCTTACTTGCATGTCTGTAACTCTCTTTACTTGCATGTCTGTCGTTTGCATGGTATGACAGTGAGTTAAGACTGTGTTTGCATGGTTTGTAAGCGTTCTTATTTTACTTCTTTTCATCTTTCACCCCTCTCCTATTCTCTTCGACTATTTTTCCGACTTGTCGGCAGTGGCCGGCGGATGATGATGGGGAGTCTTTCTTTTTCTGAATGAATGTTAACCCACGAATGATAGGTTTTGCTACTTACTTAACCCCTTATTCTCCTCTTTTAACCCCCTCCTCTTTCCTTTCTCTCGGGCTAACCTTAGAGTGGATCTTAGGGTCTTTGTTAGCCTTAGCTTCTGTATATCCTCTTTTCGGGATTTCGGTGAAACTTTTGCTGTTGCGCTAGACAAATCAAAAGCTTTTGATAGAGTCTGGCACAAATCTTTAATTTTGAAACTGCCCTCCTTCGCTTTCTATCCTTCTATCTGTGCCTTCATCTCTAATTTCCTTTCTGGCCGATCTATAGCTGTAGTTTTAGATGGCCACTGTTCTTCCCCTAAAGCTATTAATAGTGGTGTTCATCAGGGTTCTGTCCTGTCACCCACTCTTTTCCTTTTATTTATTAATGATCTTTTAATTTGCACTTCCTGTCCTACTCACTCCTATGCCGATGATTCTACTCTTCACTTCACCCGCTTCCCAAAGCGTCCCTCTCAACAGTCACTCCTTGATTCGTGTGGGGCGGTTATAGGGCACCTGACCTCTGATCTTTCTGCTATCTCTGATTGGGGCAGAGAAAACCTTGTGGCTTTCAATGCCTCAAAAATTCAGTTCCTTCATTTGTCTACTCGTCACAGTCTTCCACACGACTATCCCCTTACCTTCGACAACACGCAACTCAACCCTTCCTCTTCTCTTAACATTCTTGGCGTTTCCTCTTCTCGTGATCTTTCCACAGGTGAATGGTAACATATGAGGATCAATACTACGATCAATCTATAGACCAAAGACTCTTTCGTTGCATGAACACATTCTGTTATTAACTAATTACAGGCTTTGCACACGTAAAACAACAGTATTTTCCTTCCTGCTTAATTTATTTTGTGAAAGTATTGTAATTCTACACTTGAAAATTTGTGTATTAATGCTGTTATACATCATTGCAGGTTGAGCAAGGATAAGTTCATATTAAAAATTAAAAATTAAATTTTTACTAACATTCTGTCTGTACAGTAAAATTTGTGATTTAATTTATCCTTTACCATTTGAAGATGTTTCATCCATAGATGAACGAATTCTACCTTCGTTTATTACATTGAGACTCGTCAGTGCCCATTCCATGTCATCTGGGTATTTGGCATTCTGAAAAGAAACAATGAAGTGGTCATGTTTAGATTTTTCAAAAAATAATTTAGTAAAGATACTCGAAAAAGATTCAATATGTGAACCTGTGACGAACCTACAATAGAGACTGTACTGTATACTTAATTAAGTCTTTGTTTGAATGACAAATGACTTATGAATATTAATAAGACAGAAGTACAAAAGAGAGAATAATTTTAATTAACAATCAACATCAAAGCATCGTTTTTCAAGTTAAGTCGCTACAACTCTAGAGTAGGGGATATTATAAAGAGTAGAAATAGGGCTTATAAGCTACATAAGTGCGATAAAGACAATTTGTGGTTACGAAACAACTACATATCTCTAAGGCGTGAGGTGAAAAGCGTAATAAAAAAGTCCAAGCGTGATTTTGAAATCTCCATAGCTCGTGACGGCAAAGAAAACCCCGAGTGATTCTTTCAATACATCAATAATAGGAATCCAGTAAAGAGTGTCTTGGGGCCGTTGAAAAATTCTGACGGAGAGCTAGTTTCTGAAAACAAGCAAATGGCTACCGTGCCAAACGAATTTTTTATGTCAGTTTTTACAATAGAAGATGTAACGAATATTCCTACGGTCATAGATATAATACCTTTTGACAATAGTAATACTTCAGATAATATTGTGGTTAGTGAAAGGGAGGTAATGCGCTACCTTGATAAAATGAAAATGCGTAAATCACCGGGTGCCGGATTCCATATATCCCATACAACTAAAAGAATTAAAAGAAAGAATTGTTGTGCCGCTAACAAAGATTTTTAATGCGTCTATTTCTGAGGGGTGTGTACCAGATATTTTTAAGTTAGCAAATGTAACACCTATTTTTAAGAAAGGCGATAAAGGTGCAGCGGGAAATTATAGGCCAATAGTTTAACGTCTATTGTAGGTAAATTACTGGAATCAATAATTAGGGATCGTATAGTCGAACACTTGGAATTGCATAACTTGATTAGAAATACGCAGCACGATTTTAGGCGAAACAAATCTTCTTAACTAATCTTTTAGAATTTTTTCAAAGCGTGGTTGAAGTTTACGATAGTCATCGAGCGGTAGATGTAGTGTATTTAGATTTTTAAAAAGTGTTTGACACCGTACCGCACAAAAGACTCGTTGAAAAAACTAAGGGTCATAGAATCAGGGGTGTAGTAATAAATTGGATAGAAGAGTGGTTGCGAGGTAGGAAACAGAGGGTGGTCGTTGATGGAGCGGAGTCGTCTTGGGCTAATGTAGCGAGCGGCGTTCTCAGGGTTCTGTATTGGGCCCCCTTGCTTTTTCTTATATATATTAACGATTTAGATGTCGGCCTATCAGTACAGTTTCAAAGTTTGCGGATGACACGAAGTTGGGTGGTAAGGCAATTAATGATGAAGATAGAGGTAAAATCCAGGAAGATCTGAATAAAATCGTTGATTGGTCAGTCACATGGCAAATGAAATTTAACGCCGATAAGTGCAAAATTATACATATAGTTTCGCGTAACGGTAATTTTGCGTATAGTATGTCAGGGAAGGAGTTGGCAAGTGTAGAACAAGAAAAAGATTTAGGAGTTATCGTCACTGGTGATTTAAAAGTAGCGAAACAAAGTACAGCAGCGATCAATAAAGCGAACAAAGTGCTAGTTTTTATAGCTCGGAATTTTGAGTACAAATCGCGCGATATTATTGTTCCTCTTTATAAATCATTAGTTAGATCCCATTTAGAGTACGCGGTCCAATTTTGGAATCCGCATATGCACAAAGATATAGACAAAATCGAAAGAGTTCAAAGACGAGCAACTAAGATGATTCCGTCACTTAGGTCGAAGTCGTACGAGGATAGGCTTAAGGAGTTAAAATTGACCACACTCAAGACTAGGAGGCTAAGGGGTGATCTAATCCAGGTTTTTAAAATTATGACTGGGTTCGATAACGTAAATAGAGATAGCTTTCTCGAAATATCACAATATAATAGGACTAGAAATAACGGGTGTAAGTTGACAAGTAGAAGGTTTGAGACAGCAGTTGCCAAAAACTTTTTTACGCATAGAATAGTAAATAGCTGGAATAGTTTGCCAGTAGAAGTAATTAGTAGCACGTCTATAAACATGTTTAAGAATCAATTAGACGCATATGTTGATAGATTGGGTATAGTTTAAGTTAGTAAAATTAAGGTTTTTGTGGTTCAGAACCCGCGTAAAATTGTAGGTCCCCTCCGCCACCATGGAGGACATGCGCAATACACAACTATAACTACAGTTAGGTAGACCAGTTGTGAGTGGATCCTAGGGTCTTTGTTGGTCTGAAACATTATAACATTATGACTCATAATGAAATTTAATTTAGTATAATGGATTTTGAAGAAACTGAAAGGGATAAAATGAAAATCCTGCAATTCAGACAGCAAAATTTTACATATATAATGTACACATATATATATGGGATTGAGCTCAGAATGATCCCCTGATGTTTTTTCATGATACAAACAGACCGTGCATGGAACAAGGAACTCTTCTGGGAAAATTAAGTCCACTATAGTGGTAAATGACAAACACTATAGTGTTTTCTTTTCCATGATGTTAGCCCGACTGGGCAAAAGGTCACTCGCAAAGAGGCCCCAAAAATATAGCTTCTCTCACCAGCTATCTGCAAAGCAGATAGGATCCAGCTTTGGGACAGGATCTTAGGGTTTAACATATATGTATATGGGGAACAAATTTAAAGATGTCTAAGAATGTTGAAAACCAAAAATATACAAAAAAGAAAAACAAAAATTTAAGTCTGCAATGGAAAAAAAAATCCTCGTTAAACTAATTATAAACTCAACCGAATAAAAATTTTTTCATCTCTGCTTTGGAAGGAAAATTAAAAACTAACTTTGGACCAGTGAAACTTTAAGAATGGTATGACAAACTGAAATCTAATACACTATCGAGTTCTGACCACATGTACTTCGCTTACGAGGAAAAGTAAGTGAACAGATCATACTTTTGTCAAATTATTTTACCATGTTGGGGGAGTGTCCACTCAGATTGGAATACTGAGAATTACACTGATTTCTTAAAGGGAGGGTAAAATGACAATTGAAAATAGAGTGGTTACCGTTGTGTTCATCATTGTGTTCATGTTCATGTTGTGTTCATCATCACTCCTGGACAGTCTCTAAAACTGCCTCAATCTTTGAAACCAGTTAACTATTTACATTAAATTTTATTGGAAGAGAGAGAGAAAAGAATGAGTAATGGGGTGTTTGGAGGAGATTTGCTCTCAAATTCTCATCAATCCACTCGAAAAAGTGTCTGTGTCTCTGTTTTATAACACCCAATATAACTTAACCTAAACTGTCAGATTACTTTAACTTTATCAAAACAAACAATGAGAGAAGTGAAACTGTAAACATTTTAGGGTCATTCAAACTGAGAAACGTTATGAAGTAAGAGTTTAAAGTAAATAATTAAAATGAAGATATAAAATGCGTGATTTTGGGTTAAGTTTGTATCATTTCTATGCTTAGACTAAGAACAAGAATGATTAAATGGTATCAGCTAGACTGGTTATTTGCAGTTAACTGTCAAATTATTAAGTTAAGCAATAAATCATGAATTTTATACCACCTAATGTAGTAGAGGATATCTTCTAGACTTCATTTTTGTAGAATTATCAACCAAAACATCAAAATTAAGGTTTTTAACCACTTCTTTTTCAGAGGCCATCAGAAGCAAGTCATTCAGTCGATCATCTCTCATCATAGTTCGTAAATAGTGTTTGTGAAAAAATTATAGGAGCTATAGGTTGATTGCCTGATACCCTCATCCTTTGGAAATTTCCAGCAGATTTCAGTGGAGAGTTAACGACAAAAGCCCTATGTTTTTTCGTTAGAGAGTTATGTATATGTAGGTCTTCAAAGGACCTCTTTGTTTATTTGCTTTCGGTATTTGCACTGCCTAATGGTAAAGAAAGGAATTGCCTCACCTTATTATTTCGTTGGGCCTCGCTTCTGTTTCGATGTAGGGCCGTGGTACGATGGAGCTACACAAGGAGTTGACTCGATGTAACTAATATAGGCAGTCACTATTTAAACACCTGAAGGCACAGGCCTATCCTTCTTATAGTTATTTCTATATCAAAAGGATCTCACTCAGAACTTATAGGAAGATAAAGTACATCTTCCTTGCTTAAAGCATCGCTGTAACATAAGCAGTTCCGAGCGAGCCGATATAATATACTCTTCGTATTTTTATTATTTGCTGATTTCGCAAAGTTCGTTGACTCGTCTCTCGATGTAATTTTCATGAGTTGGCAGTGGAAAATTTTGAACACGAAATAATAAATTTGGTTTTCTTGTTGTTATGCAGGCCCGATGCCTACATATGGGTTCTATGTACGTATGGCAATTATTTCATTCCCAATAGGCTATGTCGCCAATCCCGAGGCAATTTTGTATAGATATTTAATTCAATTAATTTATATTTAATTAAGAAGTAAAGGTACCACACACGATACCATGTTGTTAGCGTGTATAGTTTTTCTCTATACTGGGGGGGGGGGGCGGAGAAAAATTTGTGTTATAGATTAAATTTTTTGAAAAACTGTAAAAACATGAAGTAGGAATTTAGGAAGAGAGAGGTTACTCAAGACCTATTTAAATATAAAAGTTCAAGAGGCCAACTTCCCAAGTTTAGTTAGTTATGTCAATCAGTTTGACTCCCCCTTAGGTATAGGAAATTTATGGAATTAAAGTAAAGTTATTAAGCATTTTAACTTTGCTCATTATTTGTGTAAATTTTATAAGTCACCAGTTTTTAAATGCTGGTTTACTAATGTTGTTTTGGAGTTTTGTTATGTTTTGTTTTGTTAACGATTTATGTTTTAAAGTTACTTCTACGTTGGTGAGTTAATTGAAATGTACTGTACTTCCATGTGGTGTTGTTTGGTTAAAAGAGTTTGTACTGTATTCGAACCTCCTACCACTTCAGACTAGTCAATACCTGTAGTTTTAGTAGAGTAAATGTTACTCCTCCACAGGTAGATCTGGAGGGTTTGGGGCTTTGAATCCTGTACTGTTTTTGTGTTGTTTGGTCTCTGGCCACATGAGGCCATAAGACCGTTGTTTGGCCATGACCAAGGGAGGCCATAAGACCCTTGTTGTTTGGCTCATGGCCAAGGGAGGCCATAAGACCCTTGTTTGGCCCATGGCCAAGGGAGGCCATAAGACCCTTGTTGTTTGGCCCATGGTCAAAGGAGGCCATAAGACCCTTGTAATAGTTTGCCCTATGGCCAAAATAGGCCATAAGGGCCTTGTTGAATAGTTTTGGCTATGACCAAGGGAGGCCATCAGCCCCTTGTTGAATAGGTTGGGCTATGGCCAATGGAGGCCATCAGCCCCTTGTTGAATAGGTTGGGCTATGGCCAATGGAGGCCATCAGCCCCTTGTTGAATAGGTTGGGCTATGGCCAAGGTAGGCCATCAGCCCCTTGTTGAATAGGTTGGGCTATTGCCAAGGTAGGCCATCAGCCCCTTGTTGAATAGGTTGGGCTATGACCATGGTAGCCATAAAACCCTTTAGAGTAGAGTAGTTTGGGCTATGGCCAAAGTAGGCCATAAAACCCTTTAGAGTAGTTTGTTTGTATGTGCCACTGTCTAACCATATAATTTTTGGCACAAAATTATGTGCACAGAACCAGAGCGCAGCAAGAAAAGCTTTTACCCTCCGATCCTTGGTTATGTTCAGACAGGTTGTTGTGTTTGACACATGGAAGGAGTATAGCGTGTATATATATATATATAATTTTTTTGGGGGGGCATTCCTCTGAATCCAATTGGTTTCAAAACGGATTCACCACTCCAGTGAAGTCAATACCGGTAGTTATGATTGAGTAAATGTTGTGTGTCCTACAGGTAGGTCTGGAAGGTTTGGGGTTTTGAAGGAATCCAATCTGTTTGCAAGGAATGTATGTGTGCAAATGTATATTTTGTTGTAGAGTTTTATTTTTGACTTTTGTGTTAGGTTAATCAATTTGGCTGAGTAAAAACCCTCAAATGTTGCATTTGAGACCCTTATATCAAGCCTTGTCTGTTTTACGCCTATATGTGAAATAGGACTTAAAATGGGTTGCGCCTATATATCAAATAGGACTTAGAATAGGATTACGCCTATATGTCAAATAGGACTTAGAATAGGTTGCGCCGATATGTGAAATAGGACTTAACCCTTTCACTCACTGGGTAGACAATTGTATAGCTGAAAAATAAACCATATTGATTCTCTTTTACCACACACAAAAGCGAATTTCTTTTTTACCCTTTCATAATTCGTGAGCGAAAGGGTTAAAATAGGTTGCACCTATATGTGAAATAGGACTTAAAATAGGTTGCGGCTATATGTGAAATAGGACTTGGAATAGGTTGCGCCTATATGTCAAATAGGACTTAGAATGTGTGTTAGGTGGGTGTAGGTTTGAATTAGTGCAATTGCTTTAGGTCTTTGTGATGTTAAAGTTCTGAGTTGAATTTTTTGATGTTACAGTTCTGAGTCGAATTTTTTGATGTTACAGTTCTGAGTCGAATTTTTTGATGTTACTACGGTTCTGAGTCGAATTTTTTGATGTTACTACGGTTCTGAGTCGAATTTTTTGATGTTACTACGGTTCTGAGTCGAATTTTTTGATGTTACTACGGTTCTGAGTCGAATTTTTTGATGTTACTACGGTTCTGAGTCGAATTTTTTGATGTTACTACGGTTCTGAGTCGAATTTTTTGATGTTACTACGGTTCTGAGTCGAATTTTTTGATGTTACTACGGTTCTGAGTCGAATTTTTTGATGTTACTACGGTTCTGAGTCGAATTTTTTGATGTTACTACGGTTCTGAGTCGAATTTTTTGATGTTACTACGGTTCTGAGTCGAATTTTTTGATGTTACTACTACGGTTCTGAGTCGAATTTTTTGATGTTACTACGGTTCTGAGTCGAATTTTTTGATGTTACTACGGTTCTGAGTCGAATTTTTTGATGTTACTACGGTTCTGAGTCGAATTTTTTGATGTTACTACGGTTCTGAGTCGAATTTTTTGATGTTACTACGGTTCTGAGTCGAATTTTTTGATGTTACTACGGTTCTGAGTCGAATTTTTTGATGTTACTACGGTTCTGAGGAATTGTTTGATGTTACTACGGTTCTGAGTCGAATTTTTTGATGTTACTACGGTTCTGAGTCGAATTTTTTGATGTTACTACGGTTCTGAGTCGAATTTTTTGATGTTACTACGGTTCTGAGTCGAATTTTTTGATGTTACTACGGTTCTGAGTCGAATTTTTTGATGTTACTACGGTTCTGAGTCGAATTTTTTGATGTTACTACGGTTCTGAGTCGAATTTTGCGATGTTACTACGGTTCTGAGTCGAATTTTGCGATGTTACTACGGTTCTGAGTCGAATTTTGCGATGTTACTACGGTTCTGAGTCGAATTTTGCGATGTTACTACGGTTCTGAGTCGAATTTTGCGATGTTACTACGGTTCTGAGTCGAATTTTGCGATGTTACTACGGTTCTGAGTCGAATTTTGCGATGTTACTACGGTTCTGAGTCGAATTTTGCGATGTTACTACGGTTCTGAGTCGAATTTTGCGATGTTACTACGGTTCTGAGTCGAATTTTGCGATGTTACTACGGTTCTGAGTCGAATTTTGCGATGTTACTACGGTTCTGAGTCGAATTTTGCGATGTTAATGAGTCTTATGGGTAAGTTAAATTGCTGAAATAAATTTTATAACCTACACCACAGGTTGAATTAAAAATTTACAATGTTTTTAGTTAGGATAGGCCTTGAGTGTAAAGAGTAGGGCCTACTTTGTGAGGTAGGCTTCTTGTATATTGAAATTGCAAATTGTAGTGTTTGAAGTAGGCCTTTAATGTATGAGTATGTTAGGCCTATTATGTAAGGCAACGTGGGCCTACTAAATATACTTATGTTGAAATTGGTCTTTTATAGGACCTAAAATGAGTTAAGCCTGTTAAATCAACAAGGCTTTGTTTTTATTTAAAGAGTAGGACCTATTAAATAGGCTGAATGTGAAGTGGGCCTACTAAATAGGCTTATGTTGAAATTTACCTATTTTTTATAGGACTTAAAATGAGGTAAGCCTGTTAAATGAAGTTTTTTTATTTTTTTTATTTTTTGGGTTCAGAATTCCAGCTGAGCCGTGAACGGCCAAGCTCTGAAGGGCCAGTTTAACCTACAGCCCAAGTTAAGCTAGACTAAAAACTTACGGACTTGGAGGTCCTATTAGGTCCTACCTCAGGGTTGCTGACTCGATGTGGGCCTACCTTAGGCCTCAGTTGCATAAAATTAAGATAAAAAACAAAAGGGGCACTATTTATGGTCTTCTTTCTAAACCTTGCAACAACAACACAACACAACCTGCATTATTGCACGATGCAACAATCTTGTATCTAAACAACCAAACTGAATTGCAAGAGAGCTCTCTATAAGACTACACCCTGTAAGTGCCGCACTCAACAAACGAGTAGGAAGGACGCGCAGCGCCCCCCAAAAAATGATGCCACAAGAGTGCCCAAACAATGATGCCGCAAGAGCCCAAAAATGCTAGCTCTAAATTAAGTGAATTTTTCACTAACCTTACAATTATGAGATGGATATATATACACCTAAACTTAATATATACAAGCAATGCTGCATCAATCAGCTTAGTAATCATATCGCCTTGGGACAACAATGGCTCTTCCTCTTCTAGATTTTCTAACACTCCCCACCGAAGAGGCATTGTTGTCATTACCTTCTGCAAATTTAGCCAAGGCTTCTCCATGAGGCTGTAACTCAAATGTTTCATCTTGACTATCCGTGTTTTTACTGATTTCTAAAGCATAGAGTTTTTGTATAGGTCTCTTTAATTTTCCTCCTGAAGTCTTTACCAGTGCAGACCTAACTAAATTGTCTTTGCCAATAAACAGCTCTTCAATTATGCCAAGCTTCCAGCATTGCCTTGGTCTTTCATCCCTAATCATTACCACTTCTCCCACCTTGATACAATTTGCTTTGGAGCCCTTTACATTGCCTGATGGGTAATAATTGAGTTCTGGCAAGTATTCCATCTGCCACCTCTTCCATAACTGATCTTGTAGCTCTTCAAGGTACTTGAAACTTCTGGTTAACTCTCCTTGACTGCTCTGGATAGGCTGCAAGTCTTCTGGCAAACTGGGGCTTGATGTTAATCGTTTACCACGAGAAAATGATTTGGTGTCAATGGCTCTGCATCCTGTATATGTTAGAAAATCGAGAAGAGGAAGAACCATTGTTGTCCCAAGGCGATATGATGACTAAGCTGATTGATGCAGCATTGCTTGTATATATTAAGTTAAGGTGTATATATATCCATTTCATAATTGTAAGGTTAGTGAAAAATTCACTTAATTTAGAGCTAGCATTTTTGGGCTCTTGTGGCATCAGTGTTTGGGACGCTGGTGGCATCATTTTGGGGCGCTGCGCGTCTTTTCTACTCGTTTGTGGGATGTCGTACATACAGGGTGTGGTCTGATAGAGAGCTCTCTTGCAATTTAGTTTGGTTGTTTAGATACAAGATTGTTGCATCGTGCAATAGTCCAGGTTGCATTGTTGTTGCAAGGTTGAGAAAGAAGACCATAAATAGTACCCTTTTTGTTTACATTAAATTCATGTAACTAAGGTCTAAGGTAGGCCCGCATCGAGTCAGCAACCCTGAGGTAGGACCTAATAGGATCTCAAATCCGTAAGTTTTAATGTTAGCTTAACGGGCTACAGGTAGAACTTGCCCTTTAGAATTTGGCCGTTCACGGCTCAGCTGGGATTTTGAACCCAACAAATAAATGAAATAACAGTATACTGTTATAAACAAAACCGATAGGCCTACTGTTCACCATTGCTTCTACTTCACATAAAACAGTGCAGAATTCTTCTTTGCTCAAATGAGCATTAGCTAAAAGTTTCTTTAATGGACACTTTACACTTCTCACTAGCCTTTCCCAAAATCCTCCCACCATGGTGCTCTCTCAACAATAAACTCCCACTGTACCCCTTGATGTGAAAAGTAGGATTGGAATCCTTCCTCTTTTAGCAAGGACCAAACTTCTTGGAGTTCCTTTGCAGCCTTTTTGAAGGTTTTTGCATTATCCGATATGATTTTATTTGGGAAACCCCTTTTGTTCACAAACCTTTTAAAGGCCAAAAGAAATACATCACTACTTAAGTTGCTTACCAACTCCAAATGGATTGGCTCTAGTGGTAGCACATGTGAAGAGACATAAACCTTTGTTAGACTACCCCTTGCTCATACACATAGACTGGACCTGCGAAGTCTACTCCCACTACATCAAATGGGGCAGTATAGACACACTGTTCTCTTGGAAGTGGAGCCACCTTTTCATAATAAGGCTTTGCACTCCAACGCTTGCAAACCACACATTCATGCAAGACCTTTTTTACTACTTGTCTAATTTTGGGAATCCAAAGCTGTTGTCTGATCTCTATTATCACTTCTCTAACTCCAGCATGTAACAACTTATGATGAGTATCCAGGATCAAAAGTTCCACAAAGTGCCCCCCAGAAGGTAGCAAAATTGGATATCTTTTCTCCTCTGGAAGCCCAGAAAACTGTAGTCTACCTCCTCCTACTTAATAAATCCTGATCCAAAAACACATCCAAACCCTTGAGAGCAGAATGTGTAATGGACTGCTGGTGAGCAATTCCCTCTCTTCACCAAATTTTTCCTTCTCCTTGCTGAATCTCCTTACTGTTCAGAATTCCTTCCCTTCTTGTTTCTCCCTTAATATTGTTGGTAAATCTATATACCCATGCTGTCACTCTTAACCTTTTCAGACTGCTAATGTCCTCAAGCCTCAATATGGGGTTCTGCTGCATAATTTGACAGCTGTTCACAGTGCATTTTCTCATCTCACTCGCCCATTCTTCTTGAGCCTGGCATTCTCCTACAATAGGCTGATTAGAAGGCCAGTTTTCACTTCCAAGTTTTAGCCACTCTGGCCCATTCCACCACAAACTTGACTGTGCAAGATCTTTCACTGAAATTCCTCGTGTTGGTAAATCAGCTGGGTTTTGGGTGCCTGGACAATGCTTCCATTGTTTGGTATTTGTGTGTGCTTGAATTTCCTCCACCCTATTGGCAACAAATGGTTTCCATTTCCTTGCCTGGCTTCTTAACCAGTGCCAAACTATAGTGGAGTCTGTCCAATAATAGCTTGGAATTTCATAAAGGGCCAAAGACTTTTGCACTGTATCTGCAAGCCGACTAGCAATAACTGCACCCATCAATTCCAACCTTGGAATAGAAAGCCTTTTCAAAGGTGCTACTCTGCTCTTTGCAGGGCCGTTTCCTGGCATAAACAGACTAAGCGGCCGCTTAGGGCCCCGCTGCTACTAGGGGGCCCCTAGACAGACTCCCAGGTCATAGCTCAGTGGACAAGAATAGGAATATAGCTGAAGTTATTATTAATATTAGTTATTATTATTATTATTGAGGTGGGGCCTGAAATGGGTATACTGCTTAAGGCCCCCTAATGGCTAGAAACGGCCCTGGCTCTTTGCAGCAACCAACCTGCAACTTATTTCCTCTTTGAATGTGCCTCTTATATAAATACAAGTTGCATAGGATTCCTCACTCGCTGTTAGAAAATCTAGAAGAGGAAGAACCATTGTTGTGCCAAGACGATATGATGACTAAGCTGATTGATGCAGCATTGCTTGTATATATTAAGTTAAGGTGTATATATATCCATGAAAATGCTGGAAGTTTGGATGAGCTTAAAATTCAACAATTTTGCGATTCGATTGAGCTTCGAAATAATAGATATCATGTAGAATTGCCTTGGCATGATGAACGAATAAGTCTCGTTCCCTCTCATCATCAAATAGCCTTGGCAACTTTAAACAGAGTAACTCAATTTCTCGAGAAAAGAGATCTTACCAATCAGTATAATGAAGTTTTTCAAAATCAGTTAAAAGAAGGTATTATAGAAAAAATAAATGTTGATCCCTGTAATTACGACAATTACATATGGATTCCACACAGGCCGGTAATTAAGGGTGCTGCCCAAGTCACAACTAAGATCCGCCCAGTTTTTAACTGCAGTCTTAAAACCGAAAGCGGACCTTCTTCAAATGAGGCAGCATTCGCGGGCATTGATTTAATGGGATCCTTATTTGAATTGATTTGTAAGTTCAGAACTAATAAGTACAGTATGTTATGTTAGCCGATATCAAGCAGGCATTTCTTCAAATTAAATTGAAATTGGAATCCGACAGAAATAGATTTTGCTTTTTTTGGAAAGAAGATGGTCGTCTGGTCACATATAGGTACACCACTATCGTTTTCGGACTTTCTAGTTCACCATTTATTTTAAATTATGTTATCAAGTATCATATTGATAGATATGAAGACGATTTGTGTTCCCGGGTACTTAGAGACTTTCTATGTCGATAATTTGATCATTTCACATTCAAATTCTGAAGTTCTCGAAGAGCTTTATTCAAATTCAAGTAGTCGAATGTTAGAGGGAGGATTTGAACTTCGCTCGTGGAATACGAATCACTCGGAATTAAAGCGAAAGATGATTCAGGATGGGAAGGCCGAGGAACATGGTAGTGGGTTAGAACGTGTACTAGGTTATCACTATGAAGTAGAATCTGATACTATTAGATTAATGGATTTCGAACTTGATGAGTTAGCTAGCACTAAACGTCAAATTTTAACTCAAGTTTCAAAAGTATTCGATCCCTTGTCTCTATTTTTACCCGTCACTATCAGAGGTAGAATTCTAATGCAACGCTTATGGTCGTTAGGATTGACATGGGATCAGCAATTAAATGAAGCGGAAACAAAAGAGTGGAGAAAGATATATCGAGACCTCATGCAGTTAAAGTCCATTCAGATTGATAGATCTGCTTTCAATGATGATGGAAAGGTTTCCTTAAAGGTGTTTTGTGATGCTAGCAAAACATGCTATGGCTTTATTGCGAATGCAGTGAGCAATTCCCGAGCTAGATTAGTTTTTGCTAAAGCTAAAGTCGCTCCCTTGAAAGGTAGAACCTTGCCCTCCTTGGAATTGCTTTCCGTTTATTTAACCTTCAAATGTTTGCCGCAGTTCTTATCAGCAGTTCAAGGTCCATTTGACTCGATTCAAGTTTTTGTGGATGCCCAAATAGTCCTCTCTTGGTAACGTTTCAAATATACGCATTTGTAACAACAATACAAAAAATTCTGGTCTTAAAAAAGGGTTAACAAAAATTTCCTCAAACAATCTAAATTTTGTTCAGATTTAACACCTCTAAAATTTAACACATCTACGAATGTTTGAATGTTAAATTGCCTGTGGCTGCAATCATTCAAATGTCTACAAAATTTTAAATAACTACGATTGTTTAAGTGGCTATGAATGTTTAAGTAGTTGCAAATTTTAAGTGCTTTTTTAAGTATTATGAAGTAAATGTGAATATAAGCGACTATGGATATTTAATATTCATATATTGGATATTTAATATTCACATAGTGGATATTTAATATTCATATAGTGGATATTTGTCCGTTTTCTCATTGTATCAGTTGCTCGGAGACACTATTCATGTATGAATATTAAATATCCATAGTGGATATTCATATTGGATATTTAATATTCATATATGAATATTGAAATGGCTATCTAAAAATATTTAAGTATAGCTGCAAATTCTCAAGTGACTAACAATACATTAGTAGCTCCGAATATTTAGATTCATATTTCAAGAACCGAATGGATAGGTTCTTGGGCGAGGGCAAAATGAGAACAGACAATTCTCTTCTCCATCAAATCCCGCAAATGAGCTGGGATGCTGTAGAGGAGTTGACCGGGGGTCGATCCTCAAAAGTCATTCGAAGTCTTCTAAACTAATCTAAAGTAAGCATGAATATATAGGTATCTATCAAATAGTATAGGTATCTATCAAGTAGTATGGGTGCATAAATACTTTTTTTGATATTTCTGTAGTTGGAATGGGAATTGTTGGAATGTTCCTCAAAATTTGCCAGTTAAATTTGGTCATCGGCTAAAAACACGTCCTCGGTATCTAATCTTATACGAGCATCTGTTTATTTGTAAAAAAATAATATCTTCGCGATTTTATAATTTATTTTGAAAAAAATAATTATTTTATAGACAATAATTTTTTATTTTTTAAATTCATCAAAGTTTCATAAAAAGTATATAAAATTTCACAGTTTATCCTTATTAAAGAAACTCAAATTTGATGTATTTCTCTCGCGATGCTTCGTATTTTTAGATTTAAAAAGAATATTTGTACAATTCAATTATTAAAATGAACATCATGTACAAATACTTGTATTTTTAAAGATTTTTTTGTTTCCTGTAGGTTCTTTCGCGCCACCCCGAACTGAGTCCCACTGTTCAACATCCCGTTCCCTACCTCACCCCAACACCACCTAGCTTCAAAGAGAATCTAAACAGTTTTCTGTAGACAGGGGTCCAAGCCAGCGATCGTTACCAACAGCACTGGCCTACCGCCCCCCCCCCCCCCGCACACGCGTATATGTGTCAAGGGCGGATCCAGAAGCCCATTTGCCGGGGGATTACACAATTTTTTCAAAGGGGACCCAGATTAGGCTATGAGGAAAATGTAAACAAATGTGGCGCCTAACGGAGGCTGTTTTCCTTCGTCTGCGTGTCAGAATTGCCAATTTTCAGCGGTGCAGAATTCAAAACATTTCACTTACGTGAACCAAATATACACACAGTAATAGAAATTAACAACAATAGATATTAACTATAAATTAATTTCATATTGGCTACCGCTATAAATTACATATGCCATCCTTAGTGGATACCAAATGGAGAGGGTCTGACGAACTTTGGCAAAGGGTGGGCCCCGGGCCCCCCCTTGCCTGCGCTACTGCCTGTAGATGTAATAAATTAAGAACGTTTTCTTTCATTTCAAATTTTGATATTTTCCTTAAATTTTCAATTTTCAATTAATTATTTTGGTAATTTTCATGAAATTTGGCGCCGTTTGTGAAACGCTGAAACGTTCGCACTCCCTTGGCCCCTCCTTCCTGCATAAAAACCCATCGTAAAACGTCTATTAAATGCTATAATTTCTTTTTTTATACAAGGGCTAAGCCGTAGCCACGTGGCAACACCGCTTCCCGTTAGGTTAGGGAGTTGAAATGAGGTAGGATCTTTTCAGTAGATAGATGGGTCACCGACGTCAGATGATGTACCGACTTTTAGATGATTCAGATTCCACGTAAAGGTGTAGTTCCCCTCCGTTACATGATGGATTGAGCCAGAGAAAACCTTGTGGCTTTCAATGCCTCAGAAACTCGGTTTCTTCATCTGTCTACCTGTTACAATCTTGCACACAACTATTCCTTTACCTTCAACAATACACAACTCACTCTTTCCTCTTCTCTTAACTTTCTTGGCGTCTCCTTTTCTCACGCCGCGTTATCTTTCCTGGAAAGATCATATATACTCTCTTTCTAAAACAACTTCTAAAGAGCTCGGGGTGCTGTACGCATCTCATCTAGCATAAGCGACGTATCAGCTTTTAAAATCCATAGATCTTAGATCTAAAAAACCCAATTTAAGGTCATCGAAACGAGAAGGGCGTCATATTAAGTGTTTGAGACGCAATTGAGTGGTTGAAAGGTAGTTTGTGTATGTGTACATCAGTATTCACATGAGCAATATTTTAACGATTATACAAATTCTGTCTCTCTTTGTGTGTCTTGTGTATTTAAGATTTATTTTACCTGCGAAATCTGGATTTCCGTCCAGTCTATTATTATTATTATTATTATCATTAGTCTGATCGTATATTTATGGTGAGATAATGTCGTGACCCCCATTTCCTCTTTAGTCTGTTGCTTAACCTCTTTTTGTAACCATCAAAAAGGTTATGTAATGGAGGGGATCTACACCTTTACGTGAGGTCCGAATATACCATGGGTCGATACATTATCTGAATGCGGAGGACGGTCTTCCATCCAGCTACTTCCCAGACCAATAACACTTTGCTGATCGACGGCAAGCGGTGTTGCGACATGGCCACGACGCAGATATATAGAGTTAATTCCGGTTAATGGGGCGGTCGGTTAACTTTGGGCAACCGGATTATTGGGCCAGATGTGTGTGTGTGTGTATATATACACAGGGTGTCCCATAAGTCCGGCATCATAGGAGAAATTCATATTTTTCTATTTCTACAAACCACAATTCATATTTTTCTTATGCTCGAGATGCCAATTTCCCGTCCACCATTCTGTTCAGTTACGGGGCTGTTTTTTATGGAAATGGTGAGGTAAATCGACAGAACACCCACTACTTGTCTCAAAACAACCCTCACTGGTATACCTCTTCAAAGGAAGAAGGTGCATCTCGGGTGATGGTATGGTGTGGCATTTGGAAGGATCGCATCATAGGCCCCCTCTTTTTCGATGAACATGTCACTGGAGGCACCTACCCACGTATTCTCAAGGAAAAAGCATTTCCCAGTCTCTTGAAGGAAATTTCCGAACATGGTTCCAGCAAGACGGCGCTCCTGCACATTACAGCACCCAAGTAAGGGAATACCTGTACCAACAATTCCCTGGTCATTGGATAGGACGTCGAGGGCCTGTGGAATGGCCAGCTAGAAGCCCGGATCTCACGCCACTAGATTTTTATCTCTGGGGCCACTTGAAAGCGCTGGTATACGCAGAGAAAATTAGGAGTGTTGAACATTTGCGGCAGCGCATTACTGGGGCATGTAACACCATTACTCCTGACATCATTCACCGTGTGCTTGCTGACTGGGTATCACGTCTGAATTTGTGTATTGAAAACAATGGTGGACATATTGAGCACGTTCCGTAAATAAAAGCTTTTGTTTTACCTTTTTTTATTATTTTTCCTATGATGCCGGACTTATGGGACACCCTGTATATATATATATATATTAGTGGTGGACCGGATGTCAGTTTTTCAACATCTGCGGATGCGGATCTTTAATTTCAATATCCGCGGATGCGGATGCGTATATTTAGTTAATCTATTAATATAATATAGAATTATGAATATATGACATAATTTTTGAAATTTCGTGATATTACTATTATGGGAGGCAATGCATAAGAATTAAAATTAATATTAATGTTTTCATTATGATAAAAATAATAACTTTCTCAAGAGTTTCAGCCACAGAAAATTCAATGAAACAAGTTTCATTCAATTTTCTGTGTTACCAGAAAAGGTTTATGTATTCGTTTGTTCATTAATAAAATAATTAATACTTTACATGAAATGTGCATGACTGGGCCTTATAAGCTACTTTATAAGCTAATTTAATTGTAAATTGCATAATTTGTTAGAGGGAATATTTGCATAACATTTGCAGTCAGAAGTGCGGATGCGGCTGTTAAAAATGATGCGGATATCCGGTCCATCAATAATATATATATATATATATATATATATATATATATATATAATTCTAAAATATGGTAAAATACAAACACAACAAATATTAAATGGAAAAATGGAAGATTTAATTCTATTTCGGAGATAGTTTGTTTACCTTTTAAATTTGTTAATTTAGGTAAATATTACCTTAACCTTCCCTCCAGAAAAGACGTCATATATATATATATATATATATATATATATATATATATATATAATGTTTCAGACCAACAAAGACCCTCGGATCCACTCATGGCTGGTCTACCTAACTGTGTTCGTAATTGTGTATTGTGCATGTCCTCCGTGGTGGCGGAGGGGACCTACAATTTTACGTGGGTTCCGAACCACAAGCACATCAGAACATATATATATATATATATATATATATATATTATTTTTTACGTAGGAAGGATAGGACCAAGGGCGAGCGCCCACAAAAGTGACCCCTCCATAGAAGGAGAGAGCCAAAAACAAGGTCTCCAAGGTTCAATGATGTCATTTTTTTTTAATATAAATTTTAATAAGGTTGAGTAGTGTGTAAGATGCATGTATGTGTAATGAGGAGTAGAGGGATACGTGTGTGTTTGAGAGCATGCTGGACTCCTCACAGGGTAGATGAGACACGGAAAAAGCTCAGCTAAGGAGGACAGTGACCGGAGAAGCGGGAGTTCCAGCACTCCCTGACATACATACCAGGGTTGGGTCAATTAAGTTAATTAACAACTTCTTTGCCGATTACCCGATTAAATTAATTAATTTAACTTAACTAGTTAAATTTTTTTTTAAAGTTTAACAACTGAAATATCTTCAAATTAATTGATTAATTTTCGATTAATTTTCAATTAATTTTCAATTAATTTTCCTATAAAAATGCTGTTTTTATCTTTCTAAGTGAAATGTAATAGGCTAAGTGATGAAAGGTTTGAGAACCTCATCTTCTGTAAAGTTAACAAGCGTGTTTAATTTGTAAGTGAAATATATATTTTGTGCGTCTAATTTGACTATTGTTGGTAAGGAATTTGGATTATGTTCAGTGTCAAGAGTGTACAATATAAAACATACAGTTTAGTAAACAACTTGTTATTAAATTCATTTTGCCTTAATTTTTACAATGGAAAACTATTGTATGCCTAAAAGTTGAGACTTGTTGAGAAAAGTTGAGTTGAGACCATAAACAAATTTAATTTATTCATAAGAAACATTTTCTGATTTTTGTTAGTGTTATTTTGTCCCAACATTCGAGTATTTTTTTTCTTTAATTGCATTTCTGTAAACTTTTCTATTTGTCCTTCATAAATCTTCTCTGCCAGAGTGTCCCATATGCAATAATCCATGGGATTGCAATCAGGTGATTGCGGGGGCCAGTCGTTTTTTCCAATGAAGTTGACTACATTCTGTTGTAGATAATCCTTCGTGAACTTGCTAGTATGAGCTGTAGCACCATCTTGATGGAGTATGAAATCGTTTCCATAATACAGACGCCGACAATCAGGCAAAAGATTCTCCTCTAAGAGATTGACATAGGTTTTTTAATTAATTTTTTTATTTTCTGAAATGAAATTAATTTTTGTCTTTCCATTCCACGATACACCTGCTAATACCATGATTTTTTTTGGAAAACCGACTTGTCTGGTGGTAAAGTCTCGATGGAGGAATGTCTTTCTTACGCCGACCATAAACAACATCGTTCCGGGAGTTTCGAGCAGTCTCGATGGTGAAATCTTTTTCATCTGTAAAAACTATTTTATTAACATCATTGGACGAAAATCTATCAAGCAATTTTCTACAACGAATTTTTCTTCTAGCTTTTACAGTGCTGTCACGTCTTGAAACACGGATCCTTTTAAATGCTTTAAGTCCAACCGTTCTTTGCATTCTTTGTATAGAACTTCGACTGATACCTAAATTTCTTGCAATTTTCCTCTGAGAACAGTGTGACCCAGGTCGATCCTCTTGAGGTAGGCTCATCATTCCGATCATTGCTATATTGTCTTGAGTGTAAACTGTTTTAGGCCAACCACTTCTACGCTTCCGTGCCGTCGAACCGGTTGCTTTAAGTTTTTTAATTATTCTATTCACAGACGTAACATTACAAGTTATTCCTGGAAATTCCTCAAAATTCTTGCCCCAGTCCATCTTTTTTCCAAGAAACACTTTTCAATCACCGCTTTTTCACCGTTAGTTGGAACCATAATTTGAAGGGTAATTTTAAAAGTATTTAAGATGGGCGTAGCCTATATCATCTGACGTTTTTCAGAGACTAACAGATTATCCACAGGCTAAGGAAACTACTACAAGTCTTAGAATAGTTGCCAGGTACAGCTATACACATTTAGGATTTAGGATATTCGTTTTTTTCACCATACCTCATTGTTCCCTTAGCTGTGGAAAAAGTATTTTATGTAGAGGCCTGAAATTTTTGTGATAGCTTATCAATAGATTGAGGTAAAAGTTATGTAAATTTTGGAGGTGTGAACTGCATATTTTTGAAGTTATTCATGTTCAAATCTCAAGGCGTTTTTTTTGAGCCACTATATATATATATATATATATATATATATATATATATATATATACACAAACTCAGAATGGTTCCCTGAGAAACTTATATGTTAAACACAGACCGTGCGTGGAACAAGGAACTCTTCTGGGAAATTACATCCACTATAGTTCGAATAAATAATGATAAATGACAAATACTAGTTTTTTCTTTTTCATGATGGAAAGCCCAACGTGGGCACCGGGTTACTCGCAAAGAGGCCCCAAAATACTGTATAGCTTCCCTCACCAGCTATTTGCAAAGCAGATAGGATCCAGCTTTAGGACAGGATCTAGGGTTTACAGCTTACACCTAGCCTACTACATTCAGGACCTCAATATACACAGGAAACTCGTAGCATTCACGTCGGATTGAATACATCAAAGAAAAAGGGGTAACTATTGTATTTTTAGCCAAAAAAACAAAACTTAAACCTCAACCGGGACATTGAGCGTCCACTTTTCAGGGGATCATTCTGAGTTTGTGTATATTAAACGGACGTGTTGTGTCACTTTTTTGGGTTTTCTATTAAAAATTGAGTCCCTTCACTTCTACCAAACTTCGCACACTGGTTACCTACCCTACCGTTAACTTTGTGAAGAAGGAACGAGTCGTACCGCTTACATATTACTCCTTAGGAAAAGAGAGAGCCAAAATAAAGTCCAGGGTGTTCGAGATGCTCGGATGATCGGCGTTTGGAGGTCATAGACAGGAGGAAAGATGGAGTGAGGAAGGTTGTTTCAAAGTTGACCGGTTGAGTAGATGAAAATTTGAGAATATCGATTAAACCTCGCGTTAGAAAGTTGGACAGAAAAGGGATAACAATGTGTCGAAAAACCTCGGTTGGTTGGTTGGTTGCGTCGCAGCAGCTGTACTGTATATCCTGAACTACGGGTCACAGAAGGAATCTACACCGACGCTTTACGTCACTACATCATCTAAACGCAAAGCGGGTGGCGGGGGTGCAGTAACCCATCCAATTAGTGAAGAGAACCGACGTTGCTTAACCTCGCTGATCAAACGTGAAGCGGTGTCACGTGTACACAGCATTATTAATTTATTTTATAGTTGTGGTGAAACGTCTTGCAAACAAATTATTGTCGTAATGTTGATCATTTTAATAAATTTAATTAAATGATGAAAGGAGACAAATGAAACCTTCTAAGAATTCTAATTAACGTAATTAGCATCCCTTCCTAAATTATTCACGCCATGGAAGCAAACGTGTATATTATATATATATATATATATATATATATATATATATATATATATATATATCAGTTATGGATCGGTTTCTGGGAAACGAGTTTACACAGGGAGATGAAGACGAAGGCGACTGTATAAAACATTTATTGGAGTAGGACGTCTCGAATCTAACTACCATTCATAACACTGGTATGCATCAATTTTGCTCAAGGGTTTTGTAAATGATTCTTAGAGTTTTTCCTGCTGATTTCGAATCTGCAATCCGTTTTTCTCAATCAGCTCAGGTTATCCGGCTATGGCCTCATAAGTAAAATAGAATTTTTCTTGATTTTGTCAAAGCGGAATTGGAACAGTAACATCTATCATCACTTGTTTCACTTGTATAATATCTTTTTTTACTTTTCAGGCATATAGATAAAATATTTCATAATGAATAGAGCGTGTAAAAATGATCCCAATAGATTCTGCTACATATGTGGGACGGTTACCATGCCAAATAACCAGTCCCAAATCACTAAATTTGTGAAGACAATGTATAGAGCATACTTTGGAATTAAGCTAGGGGACCAGGACAAAAAAATTTCGCCCCTCACATGTGCTGCAAGACGTGCATTGAAAATTTGAGAAGATGGAGCAAAAGCAGAGCGAAATCTTGCCTTTTGGAATTCCCATGATTTGGAGAGAAGGAAAGGATCACGTGACAGATTGCTATTTCTGCATGACAAACCTCCAAGGTGGGCTTATAAATTTATTTTTCTTAAATATTTTGAAATCCTCGTATGAAACTTGACATAATATTCACCATAATGTAATATTCACCATATATAGCATAATATTCACCATAATGGTAATCATACATTTACATATACATATTGTTATAGAAAATACATTTACACATACATATTGTTATACAAGTTACATTTACATATACAATGATTGTATATTTTCTTTCTTTTTCATTCATATTGTCCCCGAAGGACAACTTGCTGGCTCCGGGAACAACATTCTCCTGGTATAGGAAACGAGAGGAAGAATTCCGCAAGTTTTTTGCAGTGCACGAAAATACCTCTTCCTTAGTGTACTGCTGCAATGTTGAGGGGGCTAATCGAATCCTTGGACCTGCCATATAACGCATCAGAATGGAGGCTATTTATAGACTCGTCTAAACGAAGTTTGAAAGCAGTACTTCTCAACATTGGGAATAGGGTTGCATCAGTCCCTGTAGCACATTCCGTACAACTTACTGAGAGCTACGATAACATGAAAATTTTACTGGATGCTCTCGTATACGACCAACATAACTGGAGGATCTGTGGAGATTTGAAGGTAATACTAATATCATAAGTAAACTATTGCTATTGACTATGTTGTTTTTTCAAAGGTTATTTGAGAGCGTATAAGAACACTTAACTTCCCCACAGAAGTGATACAGTCCAATGCATAGATTTTTTTATCTGATAGAACAAATTCTCTAAATTCTTTAAATATTTTCTTTTTTTTTCAGATTGTGGCATTTGTATTGGGAATGCAAGGGGGATACACGAAATACCCATGTTTCCTCTTCAAATGGGATAGCCGAGCGGATGAGAAGCACTGAATGAATGGGCATCCAGAGAGAACTTTGAACCTGGGTCGCATAATGTCGTTTCAGTGCCCCTTGTACCACCAACAAAAATTTTGCTCCCACCACTTCATATTAAGCTGGGCTTGATGAAAAATTTCATCAAATCAATGAATAAGGAGGGTTCAGCATTCCGATATCTCGAGAGTAAATTTCCTCATATATCTGATGCTAAACTAAATGCTGGGGTTTTTGATGGTCCTCAAATTCGAACTTTGATCAAGGATACTCAGTTCGAAAACGCAATGACTCCAACTGAGAAGAATGCCTGGCAGGCATTCAAATCAGTTGTCACTGATTTTCTTGGCAAGCGTAGAAGTCCAGAATACGAGTCCGTTGTCGAAAACTTGATGGAAGCTTTCAAAGCTCACGGGTCGCGCATGTCCATAAAAATGCACTTTTTGTGGTCCCACTTGGACTATTTTCCTGAAAATTGCGGGGATTATAGTGAGGAACAGGGTGAACGATTTCACCAAGATATCAAAATAATGGAAGAGAGGTACCAGGGAAACTGGGATATCAATATGCTGGCGGACTATTGCTGGTGTTTGAAGCGAGACGTGCCCGAAGAAAAACACAGACGGAAAGCCAAAAAAACTTCATTCCTTCCTCAATAAACTTTTTTCCATATTCATTGTATGAATAAAAGTATTTATTCACACAGTTTTCAGTTTTCACGAGTGTTCTTATAATATTACTCGTATCTACAGTGTTTAAGCTAAAAAAATCAATAAATTTGGGGATAAAATTGGACTTATAATAAATGGCCAATAGAGAAAAAACCTGACCTGATTGAGGAAAACCAATGTCATTTTCGAATTCAGCATCGTCGAATTATATAATATGAGTTGAAAAAACCCTCACAGCAGACAAAAAAATTTCATATGCATACCAGTGTTATAATAATAGTGGGACGACAGTTTGGTAATCTTGGTTATTATGCTAGATGATGTAACTATTTGTACTAAAAATTAGTTATCAAAACCCATGATTGACTCAGTAAGTGATTTTAGTATCTTTTAATAAATTTTTCTCCCCCACTTTATATATGGGCAGATCTGCCCTGGCTATGAACTTTCTACTCGCTTTCAAGAGGAGATTCCAAAAATACTAAAAAAGCTGAGGTATCGAATTCGGATGCCAAAGTCTTCATTTTTGAATGGTGAGTATATTTAAGTGCGTAAGCTACTCATCAACGTGTATGCAGAAATTATCTATGAACCCACTTCCCATTCTCAATGGGGTGGGCACAATGCTCGAACTCAGAATTGAAAACACTCGCATCAGGTACACGCGCGAGGATACCTCGGGATCACTACTGGGAATAAGTTACCACCCGAACTCGAGGGATCCAGTGTTGCATCGAGTGAAAGTGTGTCCATTTCCACTCCTCACAAACTGCTTCCATTCATCCACATTTATTATTCACATTTATTAGTTACTTCCTTCCATTTTTTATATGGTCATCTACTTCTCACACCTACTCTACATACTCACTCTTTTACACCTTTTCTTCAATTCTAATTAAATTTAAACTTTTACAACAGCAAATTAAATTTAGATGAAGGCTACTCTGCTTGGCAGAGGAGGCAAAGGATATAACTCCCATATCTGGGGTTCTGTACAGTTTCATTTCATGACACCCACGAGGAAGGGGAGTCATTAACAGCTTATCAAAGATGTTTTTTTACAGCCTTCGTAATTTGAATAAAAATTAGAAACTTTTAGCGTAACTCGTATTTGATTTCAAAACTTAATACTGTCCCGTAGTGTAAAACTTTACAGTGCAAACGAGTTCGTCTCTGACGAATTGCATTCTAATATTGAACCCAAAATTCCTTAGTTCTGACATCACATTGTGTGCAATCTTTCATACGCGGAGTAACCCCATGTAATCCGCAGTAACCCCATGTAATCTTGTGTAATCCCAGTTATCTCAGCCTAAATCATTAGATGCGAGATGTAGGGGAAGGTGGGGTAAGACGGACTACTTAACACAAAAATGAGTAGAAACCACATTTATATAATTTTGGGGGTTTTTAGGGGTTGTGGTGATGCTTTGGGGTGTTATATTTAAAGTTGACACCCTGGTCACGGTTTTTAGAGGAAAAGACTGAAACACGAGATTTTACCAAATCAATATTTTTATTGTACCAAAAACGAATCACGGGGTAAGATGGACCCCAGGGGTCCATCCTTACTGGCACAACTCACACACAAAAACCTCTTCCTCATCATTCTCTACCCCTGCACATTCCTCATGTGCCCATCTCTCGCAAATGGCGCAACAAACACACCCTTCCCCTCGCACAGAATTACCAAACGTGTCATTGCAATACAAGCACTTGGTTGAATCTCCATCCTCACTGTCACTGTCATGAGCCCAGGATGACCCAGCTTTCGCTTGCTTTGCTTTTTTCTTTTGTGTCATGCTTTTGTTTGGTGACGTGAAGGACATCTAGCAACCAATATCTGAACCTCGCCCTTTCTGCTTGGGTTTAGAGGGGGGGGGGGTTCCATCTCACCCCATGGGTCCGTCTTACCCCACCTTCCCCTATGTGAAAATATGCTCATCGCATGAATTCTTCGATCCCCCCCGTCTCCATTATTGTCAGCATCACGCGATGCAAGGCGAGCGTCTATAAACACATCAGTCTTTTAACTTTTTATTATTAAATTTTGCTAAAATCTTGTACCCTTCCCAAAGATAAAGCATAATTGTGTCAACCTACGTATATACCACCCGACTTCCCTTAGCTTAACCTACTTCCATACCAAATTTCAGCTGTCTCTGATCACTATTTCTCTTTTCCGAAAAAATTACACAAATTGATTATCTCGAACATGAGATTCATTTGCGCTCTATAACTTCCTTTCCAATCGATTCCCTTTTGTACGGGTTCGACCTTACTTTCACGCCGCCCCCCTGGCGCCTCTTGATCCTACAATTATGCTTTATTATCAAAAGGAAAATGTAAACTCCGCGGAAACTATTTCGATCATGATTGGTTCACCCCCGGAACTCTCCCAAAGTACAATTTTCCAATCGTAGCTGTCAATTGAATTCACCTCCGCCTAAATTTGAATGTCGAGAACTATTATAGGCGCTTGCTGTTAAACTCCTCCCGTAAGAGGGTGACCCTTAGTTTACCTCTTCTCCGCCTACCCCGAGGTTTTAAAAACCCCGAGAACGTCGGTAACGAGGTTCTTTGCTTTCTTATTATTTCCTACCACGCAAGCTCTGTGATTAATTCTGTGATTAATTGTGCAGTGGCACTACCTCGACCTGATCAAATTAACTCCAATTTAATAATCGAATTTAAATCCAATTTATAAACTTTGTTGCAGATTGCTTTTAAGGAAGAAACAGCAGCAGCATAAATTGTACATTGTGCTTTATTTAATTTTACGATTTATCTTGTATTAAATCTCACCTTGAGAGTCATATAACCTTCATTTTTTTTAAACTTAACCAAATTTAATTGTCTTCACCAAAAGAATTGTGTAATCGAAGTAAAATTAATAAAAAAACTCTTAAATTGAACTTCGTCGTTTCCATTCACCGCAATTCAGTTCAACCACAGTATTTTCTCCAGTGATTTCGTGAAACGGAATCACGAAGCACTCGAAGGTAACCTCCCGAAACTTTACAATGAATTGAGGTAAGAGTGGTCAGTGGAACCCCCACACATTTTATTACAAGGCGTGAGCTCCTGCCTGGTGCATCCACTAGTGTCGACGTGAGACGCGACACCTCCAAAGAGTTTTTTTGGAGTTCTCGTAACCCGAGAGTGACGTTGTCCATCATCCTTCGGATACAATTCCGACTCAAACCAAGGGGACCGCCTCTGCAATTCATAGTCCATCGTCGTCTTCTACATTCGAGCGGCCCATTTGGGACGCCGCTCGACAATACGAGTTGAGCCTTTAAAGGATAAGGAATAATATTGAAATTGCAGTTGGTTCTCTCCACGCTTGGCCTTCAGTTTTGGCGATGTTAACGTGGCTCATTGATATCGCCCTTTTCTACGATGTCTACTCCCGTCGTGAAGATGTTGCATTCCCCAGAGATTTCCCCGATGAAATCGATCTCTCTGAAAAGAAATTCCTCTCCTTTGTCGTTCTATTCCACAGCAATGAGGAAGAAGAAGAAGAAGAAAAGCAAATGCACCTTTTGGTAAGTTTGTGTTACCCGATTTGTTCATGTGCCTCACTTGAATTAGGATTACACTGTAGACCAGTGGTTGGCAACCGGTGGCCCACGTTAGGACTGTTGCGTGACCCGTCGGTGGATTGGCCAACCTAGGCTTGGGGAAAAAATTATATATATACGACTGCTGGAAAGAGGAATGAATCTAATGTGTGATGGGAATTAGGTGGGGGTTTGTCGAACCTGTTTTATGTGGATAATGCTGTGCCGTTTGCTCAGAGTGAGCGAGTTTTGTGACAGTGCGTGAGAAGGAATTGTGGAGGGGGGGGGGGGAATTTGGATTGTTGTGTAATGGTGAAACGATAGAGGTAGAGCTCTTCAATTATGTGGGATGTGTGGATGAAGTATAAACTGGAGTGAATCGGGGAAGAAAGGTAGCAAGGTGGCGGGTGTGCTGAAAGTGGTTGTGAGAAAACAGAGACTGGCTGGAGAGGTTGATGCCGCGAGATGTTTACGTGAAAACGAGTTAGTAACGACACTTTTTGGGTGTGAAACATTGGCATGGCATGAAAGGGAGAAGTCGAGAGTAAGAACAGTTAAAGTGGATAATCTGAGAAGTGTGTGTGGGGCGTCCGTCGGACTGCGTAAAATGGTATGGTTTTAGAATGTGTTCAGAAGTCAGTGGAAGTGAAAATTGAGAAAAGTTTGTTAAGGTGGTTTGAATATGTTGAAAGAATAGAAGATGACAGAGCTGTGAAAAGAGTATAAGTGTGTTTGCGAAGGTAGGAAGAGGAAAATAATGCTGAGAAGATGGATGGAAATGGTGAATGATTGCGTGAGGAGTTGAGTACTTGATCTGGGTGATGGATGAAAGTAGGTTGAAATAGAGATGGATTTTTAGAAGTATGTAAGTTCGGGACTCTCTCTCTCTCTCTCTCTCTCTCTCTCTCTCTCTCTCTCTCTCTCTCTCTCTCTCTCTCTCTCTCTCTCTCTCTAACCTTTTTCCGTACCTGCCTCTGGCAGGGAGGGAGCGGAGGGTGGGGAGAGAGCCTTCTACTTTTCTATCCAGTTTTCTACTACTGCTAGCATAGTTGAAAGACAAAATTTTCCCTGGCACCCGTTGCCATTGGTACCTCCTCGGTATGGGCCGCAAGGCCTTTTGAGGTACTTCTTTTCCTTGTAACTCCTTGTAACACTCTCTCTCTCTCTCTCTCTCTCTGGAAGGAATGAACGTCACTTGCAAAAAGGCGGATGCGTCTACGCGCGGGATGAATTCACCCCCCCCCCCCACACACTTTTTATATACTGGTCATAACGTTTTTGGATAGTTTTCATTGCTAGAACGCTTTATCTTATTCAGAGTATTCAGAAAAAACAAAAAAAAAAGAGAAAATATGGCAGGGCCAGCTAAATTGAAAGCAGAATGCTTTAAATGTAAAGTTAATCATTGGTGCGTAGACTTCCCAGAGGGTAGTATCAGCGATATCACATCCCTTAGTGTATGTTTGTTTTGTAAACTTAGAGACAACCACGAAAAGGAAGTTAAAGAGCTAAAGGAATTAGTAAAAAAGCTTGAAGCTAGGGTCGTAGCACTGGAAATCCAACCCAGTGGACAAGATCAAATTAAAAACACACCAGCAGATTCAAACTGTAAGATTAAGTATCTAGAACAAAGGGAGGGCTCAAAGAAGGGGCTGATAGAGAAGGGTGGGCAGGGGCCAATGAAGAAAAAGGGTGGGAAGGGGCCTGCTGATGGCCCAAAGAAACCGAAGGATGTAGCTACCTGTCGGGGTGGGTCGGGTGGTGTAACTGCGTGTATGGGTGGCGACGGGTTTCGAAAGGTCTCGGGCAAGAAGGCTGCGAAGCCGAAGCCTGAGACCCCAGTTGCCCCTGTCAAGACCTCTAACCGCTTTAGTCTCCTGTGCTCGAAGGAGGAAGACACCGTTTTGATTGGGGACTCGCAGATCAGGGGCCAGGAGAAGTACTTTGCTTCAGCAAACCGGGATGGGAGGAAGGTAAGGTGCTTACCTGGGCGGGGAATGGCGCACTTAAGGAAGGAGGTAGAGAAGGTGCGCGTGGCTAGTCGGAGGACTGCGATCGTTGTCCACGCTGGTGGCAATGACCTGTTCCTCAAAGGCGGTGGGGTAGGTCTTACTGAAGGGATCATCACCGAGATCATGTCTCTTGCGGATGATCTAAAACTGAAGACAGACAGGGGAATGTTAATGGGTATTTTACCGCGAATGAATGTCAGTGACCACGCGCTCAGTAAGGTCATTGGCATCAACGAGAGGGTACAAGACTTGTGCGTTCCGCTGGGCGTGAAGTTTATTGACCCCTTCGATGCATTTTCGGGTAGGTGGGACCTTTACCAGAGGGATGGTGTCCACCTCAATAACAAGGGTAAAGGTGTGCTAGGCGCGCTGCTCGACCGGCACCTATACAGAATGGTGAGGTCGAGTCCGGGGAGAGATGATGGGCCCCCACCGGGGAGAGAGATATGAGCCGGTGGCGGACATACCTTCGACTGAAGGGTGCGTCGAAGTACAGGTGGGTGACCCTCCTCCTACGTTGGAGGGGGCTCAGTCTCCTGCGGAAGTTGCCCCCTCGTTAGTGAGGGGCTCTTCAACTCCCGACAGCCCTGGCTGTTCGGGAAACGGGTCGTGCTAGGGGGCAGTCAGAATAGGGAAGGCTCCCTCCGTGCAATGCTTTTTAATGCTAGGTCAATTAGGAACAAGTTTTGCGAGCTACGGGCGCTCTTAGCATCAGAATACCAGGATATCGTTGCTATCACCGAGTCCTGGATTCATACTGATCGTAGGGACTACGTTGGGGAGTTCGAAATTCCCGGGTATAGAATGTTTCGCAACGACCGCACCCGTGGGGAGGGGGTGGGGTACTAATATACGTCAGAGACACGTTGAGTCCGGTTGACTGCCAGTTCCGGTCGGAACGGGAGCTGCTTGGCGTCGATCTGAACGTGGGAGGGACGAACTATAGGTTAATCTTGGTGTACAGACCTCCGCATCTCCTCCTCGAGGACGATACAGCCCTGTACACCGAACTCAGTAGCCTGCTAGGGGATAGGGTGTGTGTAGTTTTAGGAGACTTCAACTGTCGCGGCATAAAGTGGGAAAACAGGACTGCCGATGCTGAAGGGAGGAGGCTAGTTGACTTTGCTGATGAGAACTTCCTCACTCAGTGGGTCAACGAGCCTACACGAGGCGAAAGCGTTCTAGACTTAGTATTCACGACCGAAGACAACCTCGTCACTGGCCTCACCGTTGACGAATCGTTGGGCGGGAGTGATCACGGTCTTATTAGGTTCCGTGTGTGCGTCCCTCGGGTGAAGCGTAGTAACTCGAGAGGCAGTAAGCTCGATCTCCGGCGGGCGAACTTTGTTAGCCTCAGGGATAGCGTAGCAGAGATGGGGTTAGAGGTTGGCGGCGATGTTGAGGGAGTGTGGAGTGCATTCCGGGATGAGTTTATGGTGCTGCAGTCTGCTGCCATACCCTCAAAACCGGTCACCCCTGCTTCAACGCAGCCTAAGTGGTTCAATCGTGGCATCGCTTCGGCTATCCGAAATATGAAAGTAGCGTATAGGAGGGCGAAGGCCAATCGTTCCCACGAGAACACTGAAGCGTATGTCCGCCTGTGTAGGGAAGTGAAGGCGAAGGTTAGGCTAGCGAAACGTAACGAAGAACTACGGGTGGCAAGCCTCTGCAACGGGAACCCTAAGGAGTTCTTCAGTTATGTTAATAGTAGAAAGCCCATTAGAAGCATGATAGGTCCTTTAAAGGACGGAAGCGGCGTTCTGCGGACCTCCGACGCGGACATCGCTAATGTGCTTAATGAGTACTTTGCGGGAGTGTTCACCAGGGAGGATACCCGCGTCATCCCCGAGCCAGCTGTGAGGCACGAAGGTGCTGGCCTGGATAGTGTTAGATGTACCGCGACAGTCGTTGCTCATAGAATAGACAAACTGAGCGCGTTTAAGGCTCCTGGGCCAGACCAGTTTCTCCCCAGTGTTTTGAGAGAAGTGGGCGACCAGGTGGCTCCCCACCTGGTTACAGTCTTCAACAAATCGTTGGTGATGGGCCAGGTGCCTGGTGACTGGAGGGAGGCCAACGTGACCCCTATCTTTAAGAAAGGGGATCACGAAAGTCCAGGGAACTATCGTCCTATTAGTCTCACTTCAGTAGTAGGTAAATTATTAGAAAGGATAATAGCTGATAGAATCGTTGACCATTTGGATTCCTACAAGCTGCTTGGGGACTCCCAACATGGGTTTAGACGGCATAGGTCGTGTCTCACCAACTTGCTCGAGTTTTTCCACGTCATGTTGAGTGAGTACGATAAGAGTAGGGCGATTGATATACTTTATCTCGACTTTCAGAAAGCCTTTGATAAGGTACCTCACCGCCGGCTAATGGCGAAAGTGCGCGCGCTGGGTATCGGTGGGGAAATAGGTAGGTGGATTGAAAACTGGCTGAGGAATAGGCGGCAGAGGGTGGTAATTAAAGGGGCTAGTTCGGGTTGGGCCTCGGTCACTAGTGGGGTTCCTCAGGGTTCCGTTTTGGGGCCACTGTTGTTTACCATTTACATAAATGATATCGACGGTGGCATCGTCAGTCGGATCGCCAAATTCGCTGATGACACCAAGCTTGGGGCCAATGTTGGGACGCCCGAAGCGATCGAGGAACTGCGTGCGGACCTAGGTAGGATAGGAGAGTGGTCCGAAAAATGGCAAATGCCGTTTAACTTGGGTAAATGCAAAGTGATGCACATTGGCTACGCCAATCCCAAGTCGGACTACTCGATGTTGGGCAGTAATATCGAGGTGACTGATTTAGAAAAGGACTTGGGTGTGCTAATTAGCAGCGACCTTAAGTTTACGAAACAGTGTGTAGAGGTGGAAAAGAAAGCCCAGAAACTATTGGGTTATATCAGGAGGCAATTTCAGTTTCGGAACAAGGAGATTGTGCTCTCACTGTACAATTCCCTTGTTCGGCCGTACCTGGAGTATGCTGTGCAGTTCTGGTCGCCCACCCTCAGGAAAGATATTGAGAGGCTGGAGCGAGTGCAGGCGAGGGCCACAAAGTTGATCCCTTCCGTTAGGCATATGGGCTACAATCGACGGTTACGCGCCCTGAACTTGTTTTCGCTTGAAACTCGGAGGCTGCGCGGGCAACTGATCGAGGTTTTCAAGCTCTTACGAGGGTTCAACGATGTCGATTTTAGAAGTATGTTTAGTTTAAATGATAACCCAACTCGCAACAATGGTTGGAAGTTGGATTTGAAACGGTTTAGGACTAGTGTGTGTGGGAATTACGTTACGTATAAGATCTGTGACACATGGAACAGGTTACCTTCGGAAGTTGTGAACAGTTCCTCTGTGGATCAGTTCAAGAAAAGGTTAGACGAAATCTTGCACACTATTTGAGTGTGTAAAGACATTTAGGACCTCAGTCTGCGGAAATTTCTTTTCCTATAAAATAGTTAATATCTGGAACCAACTTCCCTCAGAGGTTGTTTCCAGTCAAAGTGTAAATCTGTTTAAAAATAGGCTAGACAAAGTACTAAACACACTCATAGTTTAAGATTAAAACCTCAGAAAACTCTGCAGGAGTTTGCTTGCTCGGTGTCTCTGTGAGCAAGCTAAATATAGAGTTATTTATATATTCTCCACTTTCCTGTAAAATTTCCTTGGCTACTTTTCCAGGGTCAAGGTATTTTCTTCAACCTTTTTCCGTACCTGCCTCTGGCAGGGAGGGTGGGGAGAGAGCCTTCTACTTTACTATCCAGTTTTCTACTACTGCTAGGATAGTTGAAAGAAAAATAAACTTTCACAAAATTTTCCCTGGCACCCGTTGCCATTGGTACCTCCTCGGTATGGGCCGCAAGGCCTTTTGAGGTACTTCTTTTCCTTGTAACTCCTTGTAACTCTCTCTCTCTATCTCTATCTCTCTCTCTCTCTCTCTCTCTCTCCGCAGAGGGTATATTCTCCGCAGGGGTATAAAGGTTATGCACGTTCCTTTTGGGTGTTGTAAACTTTATACTTGGGGTGTGACAGCCCTCCGGTCCCGAGTCGTGGGATTCTAGAGAAATTGGTTGCCAATTTCTTTAGGTTCTCTCTCTTTCGGGAGGGCGGGTGAAGTCTGTTGTACAAACCTGTCCCGTGGGTTACTAGGACCCCTTCCCATCCCTACTCTGTCCTTTTAGCTTAGGTTAATGAGGTTCTCCTCTGACTGCAGAAAAAAAAAACTTTTAGTATTAACTCTCTTTCTCTACTCTTACGATTAGGACCCTACTGCTACCTCATGCGTGGGAAGAGAGGCTTAGAACCTCTATAAATAACACCATTTCACTTCAGTTGTAGGTGAATAATTAGAGGGGATAATAGCGGGTAGGATTGTTGACCATTTGGATTCCTACAAGCTACTTGGGGACTCCAACATGAGTTTAGACGGCATAGGTCGTGTCTCACCAACATGCTCGAGTTTTTCCATGTCATGTTGAGTGAATATGATAAGAGTAGGGCGATTGATTAGAAAGCCTTTGATAAGGTACCTCACCGCCGGCTAAGGGCTAAAGTGCGCGTGCTGGGTGTTGGTGGGGAAGTAGGTAGGTGGATTGAAAACTGGCTGAAGAATGCCACAAAGTCAATCCCTTCCATTAGGCATATGGGCTGCAATCGACGCTTCCGTGACGTGGGTTCAAAGATGTCGATTTTAGAAGCATGTTCAGTTTAAATGATAATCCAACTCGCAACAATGGTTGGAAGTTGGATTTGAAACGGTTTAGGACTAGTATGTGTGGGAATTACTTTACGTATAAGATCTGTGACACGTGGAACAGGTTACCTTCAGAAGTTGTGGATCAGTTCAAGAAAAGGTTAGACCAAATCCTGCACTCTATTTAAGTGTGTAGATTGGAGTGCCTAAATCTGTTTAGCTTAGAGACGAGGAGGTTGCGGGGTCAGCTTATTGAAGTCTTCAAGATGCTCAAAGGAATAGACAGGGTAGATTACAGAAACTTATTCTCACTTAATGCCAATCCGACAAGAAATAATGGGTTTAAACTGGAACTAAAGACATTTAGGACCTCTGTCTGCGGAAATTTCTTTTCCTATAAAATAGTTAATATCTGGAACCAACTTCCCTCAGAGGTTGTTTCCAGTCAAAGTGTAAATGTGTTTAAAAATAGGCTAGACAAAGTACTGAACACACTCATAGTTTAAGATTAAAACCTCAGAAAACTCTGCAGGAGTTCGCTTGCACGGTGTCTCTGTGAGCAAGCTAAATATAGAGCTATTTATATATTCTCCACTTTCCTGTAAAATTTCCTTGGCTACTTTTCCAGGGTCAAGGTATTTTCTTCAACCTTTTTCCGTACCTGCCTCTGGCAGGGAGGGAACGGAGGGTGGGGAGAGAGCCTTCTACTTTTCTATCCAGTTTTCTACTACTATTAGGATAGTTGAAAGAAAAATAAACTTTCACTAACAGGAACCTCCCAGAGTGGACCGAAAGGTCTTTGAGGCTTCCTCTTGTCCTTGTAACTCCTTCGGAAGTTGTGAACAGTTCCTCTGTGGATCAGTTCAAGAAAAGGTTAGACCAAATCTTGCACACTATTTGAGTGTGTACAAAATTTTCCCTGGCACCAGTTGCCATTGGTACCTCCTCGGTATGGGCCGCAAGGCCTTTTGAGGTACTTCTTTTCCTTGTAACTCCTTGTAACTCTCTCTCTCTCTCTCTCTCTCTCTCTCTCTCTCTCTCTCTCTCTCTCTCTCTCTCTCTCTCGGCTATCCGAAATAGGAAAGTAGCGTATAGGAGGGCGAAGGTCAATCGTTCCCATGAGAACACTGAAGTGTATGTCCGCCTGTGTAGGGAAGTGAAGGCGAAGGTTAGACTAGCGAAACGTAACGAAGAACTACGGGTGGCAAGCCTCTGCAAGGAGAACCCTAAGGAGTTCTTCAGTTATGTTAATAGTAGAAAGCCCATTAAAAGATGATAGTTCCGTTAAAGGACCGAAGCGGCGTTCTGCGGACCTCCGACGCGGACATTACCAATGTGCTTAATGAGTACTTTGCGAGAGTGTTCACCAGGGAGGACACCCGCGTCATCCCTGAGCCAGGCGTCAGGCACGAAGGTGCTGGCCTGGATAGTGTTCGATGTACCGCGACAGTCGTCGCCGATAGAACAGATAAACAGCGCGTTTAAGGCTCCTGGGCCAGATCAGTTTCTCCCCAGTGTTGCGGGAGGTGCGCGACCAGGTGGCTCCTCACCTGGCTACAGTCTTCAACAAATCGTTGGAGACGGGCCAGGTGCCTGGTGACTGGAGGGAAGCCAACGTGACCCCTATCTTTAAGAAAGGGGATCACGAAAGTCCAGGGAACTATCGTCCCATTAGTTTCACTTCAGTTGTAGGTAAATTATTAAGGGGGTAATAGCGGATAGGATCGTTGACCATTTGGATTCCTACAAGCTGCTTGGGGACTCCCAACATGGGTTTAGACGGCATAGGTCGTGTCTCACCAACTTGCTCGAGTTTTTCCACGTCATGTAGGGTGAGTATGATAAGAGTAGGGCGATTGATATACTTTATCTCGACTTTGAGAAAGCCTTTGACAAGGTACCTCACCGCCGACTAATGGCGAAAGTGCGCGCGCTGGGTATCGGTGCTGAAGTAAGTAGGTGGATTGAAAACTGGCTGAAGAATAGGCGGCAGAGGGTTGTAATTAAAGGGGTTAGTTCGGGTTGGGCCTCGGTCACTAGTGGGGTTCCTGAGGGTTCCGTTTTGGGGCCACTCTTGTTTATCATTTATATAAATGATATCGACGGTGGCATCGTCAGTCGGATCGCCAAATTCGCTGATGACACGAAGCTTGGGGCCAATGTTGGGACGCCCGAAGCGATCGAGCAACTGCGTGCGGACCTAGGTAGGATAGGAAAGTGGTCCGAAAAATGGCAAATGCCGTTTAACTTTGGTAAATGCAAGGTGATGCACATTGGCTACGCCAATCCCAAGTCGGACTACTCGATGTTGGGGAATAATATAGAGGCGACTGATTTGGAAAAGGACTTGGGTGGGTGTGCTAATTAGCAGCGACCTTAAGTTTACGAAACAGTGTGTAGAGGTGGAAAAGAAAGCCCAGAAGCTGTTGGGTTATATCAGGAGGCAATTTCAGTTATGAAACAAGGAGTATGCTGTGCAGTTCTGGTCGCCCACCCTCAGGAAAGATATTGAGAAGCTGGAGCGAGTGCAGGCGAGGGCCACAAAGTTAATTCCTTCCGTTAGGCATATGGGCTACAATCGACGGTTACGCGCCCTGAACTTGTTTTCGCTGGAAACTCGGAGGCTCCGTGGTCAACTCATCGAGGTTTTCAAGCTCTTACGTGGGTTCAACGATGTCGATTTTAGAAGCATGTTTAGTTTAAATGATAACCCAACTCGCAACAATGGTTGGAAGTTGGATTTGAAACGGTTTAGGACTAGTGTGTGTGGGAATTACTTTACGTATAAGATCTGTGACATGTGGAACAGTTTACCTTCAGAAGTTGTGAACAGTTCCTCTGTGGATCATTTCAAGAAAAGGTTAGACCAAATCTTGCACACTATTTGAGTGTATAGAAAATTTTCCCTGGCACCCGTTGCCATTGGTACCTCCTCGTTAAACCTCCTCGGTATTGGCCGCAAGGCCTTTTGAGGTACTTCTTTTCCTTGTAACTCTCTCTCTCTCTCTCTCGGGAAGGAACTTGACTGAGACCGATCTAGAGAAAGACTTAGGAATCTATATCAGCAACGATCTGAAACCGTCGAAGCAGTGTGCAGAAGTCGAAAAGAGGGCTTTAAAAATATTAGGTTATATTAAAAGACAGTTCTAGTTTCGGAACAAGGAGACTGTAATGTCTCTTTATAATTCTCTTGTCAGACCTCAATTGAAATACTGTGCGCAGTTTTGGTCTCCATCCCTCAGGAAGGACATAGAAAGGTTAGAAAGAGTACAAGCAAGGGCTACAAAATTGATCCCTTCAATGAGAATGCAAAGCTACCAACGGAGATTGGAGCGCCGAAATCTGTTTACCTTAGAGACGAGGAGGTTGCGGGGTCAGCTTATTCAAGTCTTCAAGATGCTCAATGGAATAGATAGGGTAGATTACAGAAACTTATTCTCACTTAATGCCAATCCGACAAGAAATAATGGGTTTAAACTGGAACTAAAGACATTTAGGACCTCTGTCTGCGGGAATTTCTTTTCCTATAAAATAGTTAATATCTGGAACCAACTTCCCTCAGAGGTTGTTTCCAGTCAAAGTGTAAATGTGTTTAAAAATAGGCTAGACAAAGTACTGAATACTCTCATAGTTTAAGACTAAAACATAACATAACTCTGCAGGAGGAGTTCGCTTGCACGGTGTCTCTGTGAGCATGCTAAATATAGAGCTATTTATATATTCTCCACTTTCCTGTAAAATTTCCTTAGGTACTTTTCCAGGGTCAAGGTATTTTCTTCAACCTTTTTCCGTACCTGCCTCTGGCAGGGAGGGCGCGGAGGGTGGGGAGAGAGCCTTCTACTTTTCTTTCCAGTTTTCTACTACTGCTAGGATAGTTGAAAGAAAAATAAACTTGTTTAATAACAGGAACGTCCCAGAGTGGACCGGAAAGTCTTTGAGGCTTCCTCTTGTCCTTGTAACACTCACTCTCTCTCTCTCTCTCTCTCTGCTAGGGGATAGGGTGTGTGTAGTTTTAGGAGACTTCAACTGTCGGGCATAAAGTGGGAAGACAGGACTGCTGATGCTGAAGGGAGGAGTCTAGTTGACTTTGCTGATGAGAACTTCCTCACTCAGTGGGTCAATGAGCCTACACGAGGCGAAAGCGTTCTAGACTTAGTATTCACGACCGAAGACAACCACGTCACTGGCCTCACCGTTGACGAATCGTTGGGCGGGAGTGATCACGGTCTGATTAGGTTCCGTGTCTGCGTCCCTCGGGTGAATCGTAGTAACTCGAGAGGCAGTAAGCTCGATCTACAGCGGGCGGACTTTGTTAGCCTCCGAGATAGTGTAGGTGAGATGGGGTTAGAGGTCGGCGGCGATGTTGAGGGAGTGTGGAGTGCATTCCGGGATGAGTTTATGTGCTGCAGTCTGCTGCCATACCCTCAAAACCGGTCACCTCTGCTTCAACGCAGCCTAAGTGGTTCAATCGTGACATCGCTTCGGCTATCCGAAGGAAAGTAGCGTATAGGAGGGCGAAGGCCAATCGCTCCCATGAGAACACTGAAGCGTATTTCCGCCTGTGTAGGGAAGTGAAGGAGAAGGTTAGGCTAGCGAAACGTAACGAAGAACTACGGGTGGCAAGCCTCTGTAAGGGGAATCCTAAGGAGTTCTTCAGTTATGTTAATAGTTATGTTATCCCCGAGCCAGGCGTCAGGCACGAAGGTGCTGGCCTGGATAGTGTTCGATGTACCGCGACAGTCGTTGCCTTTAGAATAGACAAACTGAACGCGTTTAAGGCTCCTGGGGCAGACCAGGTTCTCCCCAGAGTGTTGCGTGAGATGCGCGACCAGGTGGCTCCCCACCTGGCTACAGTCTTCAACAAATCGTTGGAGACGGGCCAGGTGCCTGGTGACTGGAGGGAAGCCAACGTGACCCCTATCTTTAAGAAAGGGGATCACGAAAGTCCAGGGAACTATCGTCCCATTAGTTTCACTTCAGTTGTAGGTAAATTATTATTAGAGGGAATAATAGCGGATAGGATCGTTGACCATTTGGATTCCTACAAGCTGCTTGGGGACTCCCAACATGGGTTTAGACGGCATAGGTCGTATCTCACCAACTTTCTCGAGTTTTTCCACGTCATGTTGGGTGAGTATGGTAAGAGTACGGCGATTGATATACTTTATCGCGACTTTGAGAAAGTCTTTGATAAGGTACCTCACCGCCGGCTAATGGCGAAAGTGCGCGCGCTGGGTATCGATGGTGAAGTAGGTAGGTGGATTGAAAACTGGCTGAAGAATAGGCGGCAGAGGGTTGTAATTAAAGGGGTTAGTTCGGGTTGGGCCTCGGTCACTAGTGGGGTTCCTCAGGGTTCCGTTTTGGGGCCACTTGTTTATCATTTACATAAATGATATCGACGGTGGCATCGTCAGTCGGATCGCCAAATTCGCTGATGACACGAAGCTTGGGGTCAATGTTGGGACGCCCGAAGCGATCGAGCAACTGCGTGCGGACCTAGGTAGGATAGAAAAGTGGTCCGAAAAATGGCAAATGCCGTTTAACTTGGGTAAATGCAAGGTGATGCACATTGGCTACGCCAATCCCAAGTCGGACTACTCGATGTTGGGGAGTAATATCGAGGCGACTGATTTGGAAAAGGACTTGGGTGGGTGTGCTAATTAGCAGCGACCTTAAGTTTACGAAACAGTGCGTAGAGGTGGAAAAGAAAGCCCAGAAGCTGTTGGGTTATATCAGGAGGCAATTTCAGTTACGAAACAAGGAGATTGTGCTCTCTCTGTACAATTCCCTGTTTCGGCCGCACCTGGAGTATGCTGTGCAGTTCTGGTCGCCCACCCTCAGGAAAGATAATGAGAGGCTGGAGAGAGTGCAGGCGAGGGCCACAAAGTTAATTCCTTCCGTTAGGCATATGGGCTACAATCGACGTTTACGCGCCTTGAACTTGTTTTCGCTGGAAACTCGGAGGCTGCGTGGTCAACTCATCGAGGTTTTCATGCTCTTACGTGGGTTCAACGATGTCGATTTTAGAAGCATGTTTAGTTTAAATGATAACCCAACTCGCAACAATGGTTGGAAGTTGGATTTAAAACGGTTTAGGACTAGTGTGTGGGAATTACTTTACGTATAAGATCTGTGACATGTGGAACAGGTTACCTTCAGAAGTTGTGAACAGTTCCTCTGTGGATCATTTCAAGAAAAGGTTAGACCAAATCTTGCACACTATTTGAGTGTGTAGAAATTTTTCCCTGGCACCCGTTGCCATTCGTACCTCCTCGGTATTGGCCGCAAGGCCTTTTGAGGTACTTCTTTTCCTTCTAACTCCTTGTAACTCTCTCTCATATTTTTAGTGAGACCTGGAAGCGCAACCTCACATGGCGTATGAAGCATCACAGGGGTGGACTTCTACAAAGCTGAATGGGCGGTGAAGTCCCACTGGTTCATCAGGACGTCTATATGAATGGCTGTATATGCACTGCGTTCGAACTTATTAAGCAGATTACATTTTCTCCAATGTTTTCAAAAGTTTTTCCCCGATTTCAATGAAATTTGTAGCAAATAATCACTATATATAGCAGCATTGATGGTATTCATTTCGATAAAAATTTTGATAATTAAAATAATTATCTCATTTTATTGAAAAATATGTAAAATATTGTGTTCCGAATTATTAAGCAAGTATTCTATTTACAGATCTAAATGGTGAAAATGGGTAAGAAGAACGATTTAACACTAACTGAGAAAAGAAAAATAGTGAAGTTACTCGCTGAAAATATAAAATCTATTGAAATTGCGAAGCAGTTTGGCAGAGCTTATCGAACCGTAAACAAGTTTGTAGCGGAGGGTACCAAACTGAGGCAGCTTTGTGATAAAGGAGCTATAAGAAAAGTGACAAGGCGGCAGATATCTGTAATCAAGCGCAAACTGCAAAGCATCCATTGTCCTTTTAGTAAAGAGGTTTTTGAGCAGGCTGGCATACATAATGTACCAAGAACATCTCGATGTGGAATCCTCCAAACAATTGGCAAGACGTGTAAACCTACGATTCAGTCACCATTAACACCCAGGTACAAGAAGCAGCGTGTTGAATGGGCGCGTCAGTACGTGAAAACAGATTTTAATACTGTATTGTTAACCGATGAATGAAGAGCAACCCTTGAGGGATCTGATGGTTGGTCAAGAAGATGGATTGCTAAGCGTCAACCTCTACCATGGAATGAGGTTTTCTTTTGGAAAGTTTGTGTAAGACTGGGCATTCATTTTTACACTATCAGGCACTCTGTATGGGACAGCTACTTCATTGCCTATCAATCCTGCCCAAAACATGACACTACCTCCACCTTGTTGGCGTCTTAATTTCGATGGTAGAAATTGGCTCTCAGCAATCCATCTTCTTGACCAATCATCAAGTCCCTCAAGGGTTGCTTTTCATTCATCGGTGAACAATACAGTATTAAAATCTCTTTTCACCTACTGACGCGCCCATTCAACACGCTGCTTCTTGTACCTGGGTGTTAATGGTGACTGAATCGTAGGTTTACACGTCTTGCCAATTGTTTGGAGGATTCCACATCGAGATGTTCTTGGTACATTATGTATGCCAGCCTGCTCAAAAACCTCTTTACTAAAAGGACAATGGATGCTTTGCAGTTTGCGCTTGATTACAGATATCTGCCGCCTTGTCACTTTTCTTATAGCTCCTTTATCACAAAGCTGCCTCAGTTTGGTACCCTCAGCTACAAACTTGTTTACAGTTCGATAAGCTCTGCCAAACTGCTTCGCAATTTCAATAAATTTTATATTTTCAGCGAGTAACTTGACTGTTTTTCTTTTCTCAGTTAATGTTAAATCGTTCTTCTTACCCATTTTCACCATTTAGATCCGTAAATAGAATACTTGCTTGATAATTCGGAACACAATATTTTACATATTTTTCAGTAAAATGAGATAATTATTTTAATTATCAAAATATTTTATCGAAATGAATACCATCAATGCTGCTATATATAGTGATTATTTCCTACAAATTTCATTGAAATCGGGGAAAAACTTTTGAAAACATTGGAGAAAATGTAATCTGCTTAATAAGGTCGAACGCAGTACTTTAGTTTCTACCTTTTTCCTCTTCACTATTTTCTGTATTTTACATTTGGGTTTCTGCTTTTTCAACCCAATTCTTTGGGAAATGAGATTATATATATATAAATTATGGCTTCAGGATTAGAAAATGAATTTTTTTCTAGCTGCAATTTTATTTAGCTAATCATTTGGAAAATGATTGATAGCTGATTAGTATGTTGGTTGTGTTATCAGAGAAAAACGAAGTTATATTTCAGAAGAGCACTTGTATCTTCATGGCTCGTTCCAGTGGCCTTGGCTCACCGCCACTCGCCCGTTCACGATACGGCCCGACCCGCCTTTGAACATAGTTGCCGACCATCGCTCTAGGTCACTATTAATATATTTGAATAAAAGTATTTAAGCATTTTTAGAAGCTTAATTCGCGCTTAATTAATAATTGTTCCAAAAGGAATACAAAGATTGTGTTGAAAAGGCCCAAAACCTATCACTGAAAGAATTTGAAGATTTGCAACAAGAGGAAGAGAGAGAGTAGCTTTGAAGTTAGATAATTTGGAGTCTACTAATGAACATGAACAACTTCACAATTTCCAACAACGCTACAGTCAAGTGAGTAGGAATTATTTTCTTTGTCAGGTGTACTAGTCTGTATAGCGTGTAACTTAATTTTAATTGTTGAAAAACAAAGTTCCATGTAACTTAAGAACTGAATGTACTGAGTAGCAAACGTACTGCCACATATAAGTATAATAATAATAGAAAACTTCTCGGAAAGGAGGAAGGGAAGTCAGATTCTCCTTTATACAAACCTAATGCTTTCCAGCTTTTCAGTTAAAATATGAAATGTGTTTGCATTTCTTACTGAAATTCCTGAAGTTGTAAATGCACTTGTCCGTCTGTTCGGCCGTTTGTTTGTAACACTTTCGTGTCTGCGCTATAACTTTTGAATCACTGGAGATGAGATAAATTGATGAAACTTTGTACACACATGGATCATCACAATGCAATGTGTCACGGGCAGGAGTCAGATTCCTACATCAGGGGTCAAGATCACGAATAAAGGTCAAATATGAAATGGAAGTTTGCGCCATAGCCTTTGAACCACTTGGCTTAAATTGATGAAACATCATTCACATATTTATCATCGCAAGACAATGTATCGCGACCAACAATTAGGTTCTTGTCCCAAAGGTCAAGGTTAGAAATACAGGCGAGAACATCGATGTCGTTCCGACATAGTTCTCGTTTAAACTACCGTCTCAGTCATTTTGATTATATTGCATCGCCCCTTTTTAATACTTATATGTTAACTTTTATCTTTTTTTAATAAGTATAGATGTAGACTGCGAGTCCCTTCAATGTAGAAAACGGCAAACATATCTCGATAAAGCCATAAAAGATCGCGCAGCAGATAATAGGTGTCGTTATTGCTACTGTCCCAAAAAGATTGACTCACCCAAATTCACTTACAATACTGACAGCGTGATGTACCATTATAAATGCACGAAGGAAAGATGTTGAGTCTCGTGTTTTTAAACTATACGAGACAAATTGATAACAAAAACTAAACCAGCGACTTCTTATATCATCCAAGAAAAGTCTTCCAACATAGAATTGACCATGATAAGAATCGCAACATTTCTGTCGTGGATAGTAAAAACAGTCTCAGTATAAGAATGGTCGAAGCCATTCTCACAGAGAGAGAAGAAAGGTTATAAATATTGAGTTTAACGCTTTTATTCACTAACCTTAATACTTTACATTAAACAAAGTGCATTTGTATGTGGAGCACTGTGAATAACGATACAATTTTCTCTTTCCGCATGCTGAGATCAATTTATTTTTACTAATGTTATCCATTTTAAGATGACAGTTTAAAGTTTTCCCCATTTCCATTTTGCCGTTTTTCCCTTTTCCTTCCGTCCTCCTCTTTCCCTTCTCCCTTTTCCCTTTTCCTTCCGTCCTCCTCTTTCCCTTCTCCCTTTTACTTTCTTCCTTTTTTTACTTTTGGAAAGTGGTTTTAGCTCGAAGTGAAGAATGAAATTTAAAAAACTTGATTGCCAGATTATGAACTTTTTTGCCGTAAACTATAGCTCTTTGCAATTTCCTCCTCCTCCTCCTCACCCGTCGATGATTCATACCTAGTGTGAATATTTTAATTTTTATCTTTATTTTGAGTTGGTAGAATAACGACACTAAAATTATCCCTAATTGTTACGGCTTAACAGTTCGGCAACACTGTCATTTGTTGATGATATTTGACTGCAGGCATTACATTCGAATAACTGTTGCTGCTACGTTTCTTAGTATTAATGACACTGAGTAACATCGTAGATAGTGAAAGTGACAACCCGTTAGGGAGAGACCTCCGTTCGTGATACGAGGAGAGACTTAAAGATGCGAGTAGAAGTAGTCTTCGGGTGCCGAAAGGTTAACTTCAACTCGCTTTACGCTTTATAAAATTCAATTCAATTATGTCGGCATCATCATCATCATCTTAACCTTTTGTAGCGAAGGAGGACGCGTATAACTTGGGTGTACGAACGGTCTTAGAGGGAAGCTCGATACGAAAGGTAAAAAAATACCAAATTATATTAAAAGAATTTTGTTTCTCCCGACAGTTGCTCGAAGACGAGGAAAAGTTGCTTAAATTCAACACTGAATTAAAATATGACGCGTCTGCCAAAGACAACGAAAATTCTCAGCTCGATTCTCAGTTGGATGAATTGAGAGAGCGGCACGAGTGGGTAAACATTTTACTAAGAAGCTGTTGTTAAAGATGTATTTGTAAATCGTAATTTAAATTAAATGGTTAACGCATTCAGACGTAATTAAGTAGTCCCCACCTCAAGTTTTTGTAGTAGGTATTGTTAAATAGCAAAAGCAAAATAAATAGTCACGACACTATATACAGTTCGAATATGAGACTTAATACCGATTCATTTGAACTTCGACAGATCTCGGATGAGATAGGAAAATCTGAAGCGATGAAAGCGAGTCAAGAGTACAGTGAGTCGGAAGTGAAAATGTTTAAAAATCACTCCAAAGATATTGCGAACAAAATGAATCATTTGCGGAGTGAGAAGCAAAGTGTAACTGAACGGGTATACGTGAAATAAGATGTATCTTCCATTAATTTTTTAGTCTGAACGCGTTGTTAGGTTAGAGTAGGTCGGATAAAGTACGGTTAGGAGAGATAGGGCGGATGGTACGCAGAGCTGGGCAATAAATACATTGAATGTATTTAAATACTAAATACTAAATACATGGGAGAAATGTATTTAAATACTAAATACTAAATACATGTTACGAATGTATTTAGATACTAAATACAAAATACATCAATTGTATTTAAATACATTTGTAAATACATTTTAAATACATACAAATTTTAACATATGCATTCACTAATTCATGAGTAACAACAATATAAAATGCTTGATAAAGGATAAAGAAATAGTACAATCTAATTTCCGATTATATATTTCCATTTTTAGAACAAAACAAAAACAAAAGAACTTAGAACTTACGATGTTCAACCAGTGACATATTATACTCATTATATCATTGCAAAATGAGTAACAATTAATGAGTAGATGAGACATAAACGTAAACATAAGAAAGTAAACATAAACATAAGGCACCTTACGAATTCTCTTTTATTTCACGGTTGCTGCGGATCAAAACCAGAACGTGTATTAAACCAGTAAAAGTATTTACATTTTTATATTTTGAGTATTTAAATACATTGTATTTAAATACTCATTATAGTATTTAAATACATATTTAAATACATGAAAAACAATGTATTTATAAATACAGTTCTAAATACACAAATGTATTTAAATACGTATTTAAATACAAATGTATTTAAATACTGCCCAGCTCTGATGGTACGTCCTAAGCAGTAATTAAATTAGAGTAAATTGGGAATCTTTGGTGTCTAATAAAGGTTTTCAGGCGTTTCTGAATCGGTTTCTTGATTTCGTCCGTCTAAAATTATAGTTTTATAATTTATTGATATTGTATTTATCTTCGTAACAGATTTGGGCGCTCGAAATGGAGCTGGCAAAGGCTCGGAAGACTTTGAGTGAAAGCGCACTCAAATACAACTCCGCGCGCCCATTTGCGGAGGGATTCTCGCGAGATTTCAGCTACGAATTTCGAGATCGAAGTCGACGCGACGGTTGGGAGAGGGAAATTTGTTCTTTGATTAAAAGCGAAAAGAAAAAAGTCAAAGACGAAGTATTCGAAATTGACATTTCTCAAATTAACCGTAAATAAAAAGAGAGAAAAGGTAATAGGTTTATTATTAATTCGAGGCATTCGTCAGATTTTTGGTCTTTCGCCTTTGGAATGAGAGTTAAAAATGTAAAATAATTCATTGAAGGTGGAAACGAGAGTTTGTGTAGACACCTTACATTAGGCTGACCATACGTACCGTTTTGAACGGGACAGTACCGTTGTTTTTATATTTCGTGGCCGTCCCGTCGTTTTAATAAAAATGTCAATTTTGTCCCGTTTTTAATAAAAACTTTTTCATGAATACAGAATATTACATAACCCCCGTCCCTTTTTTGCCATCCCAATGTCCCGTTTTTGTCTCAAGGAAATATGGTCAGCCTACCTTACATGAAATTTTATAATCTATAAAACATTTGCCCGTATTAAGATACTCGTTTCTCGTTTCTTTCATTGGGTTTCGTGACGAAAGAAGGGCGAGTGATACGTAATGATCTCTAATTAAGGACTGATTACGATGATTAGTAATTGCTTAGTTCGAAATTGAATTGTATTAAAAGTAGTTGGTTGTAACTGTTCCCTCGCAGTAAATGTGAGCCTCTCTTAAAATCATCGTGAAACGTAACCGTTTTGATGGTCGTGGTAATATTTCGGTAGATGAAGGAAGCCCTTCACGAAAAGGAGAACGCTCGTCAGAAGTTGGAATGCGAGATGATGATGAAGCGATTGGAAGACGAAATTCAATGTTTGAAAGACGAAAACTTCGAGGAGGAGGAGGAGGAGGTCGGGCACGCGAGTTTATATGCTAAATGATGATGTGTGACAAATGATGAATAGTAAAAGGTCTGAGGAGCTTCTGAAGGTTTTCCTCCATTGCTTTGTTGCCTCAGTCGAATTTCGAGTTAGCAACTGTCCATAGGTTGACAGACGCTCGAGAAATTCTCATAGAAATGGATGCCAAGGCTGGTTCTGGAAAGAAGAGATTTCCCAGTACACCTCGAGTGACATCCCACATTTTTAATCTCTCTTTTTATCTCTACCTCCGTTTCTTCCTTTTTCTTCAACTGTTATTTCTTTTTCTTTAACTGTTATTCCTTTCTATTTATTTAATAAAAGAGGCGAGGCATTGTGGGGATGAACTTCAGAGGTTCCGTTGACTTCAATGAAATCTGAGCATAAACTTTTATTGCCACATTCTGTTTGTTGAATTTTTTACATATCTTTTAAACGTTTTCGAATTGAATTCATCGTCAGGAGAAGGAAGTGAAGAAGGAATGCGAAAGTGTGATCGAGGAGGTGTCGCGAGCTAGGAAGTTCCCCAAGGGCAATCTCTATGAGAAAAAGGCAGCTCGAAGAGGCCAAGAAAGAGTAAGTGTACACACACACACACTCACTCACTCGCTCACTCTTACGAATTAATGTATTTACCATCGAATGCTCTACTTTGTTTCTCCAGGTTGGAATCGTGGAAAGAAAGGGACAAAGAATTAAGAGAGAAAGGAAAAAAGGTGTTCATGGAGAATACGTCGTTAGTGAGAGCTACTTTTGAAGAAAGAAACAATCTCTTAAAAGATCACCACGAAAGAATGGAAAGAACGAGACGCTTCTCTTAAGAATTGCATCTGTGAATGGCGATCGAATAAACGCGTTTCACTTGATAACTTCTTTCCTTCAGTTTTTACGTACTTTTTGAAAATTTATGGCCCAGCTATTATTGCTGGATAGAATATCCCCATACTTATTTTTGACCAGGGGCAAGATCTATACCCTCATGAACTCTGCAGGGATATAGCTATGAGCAAACATGGCTAAGAAGAACAATAATATGCAGACACACCACGTCATTGGCATATTGTAAGTGCTCATTCGATAGGTTAGCTACTCCTGACGCGGAACCGGTCTTTAACTCTTTTAATTAACCGCTTTACTTCAGGAACTGATATCAAAGTATTTTCCCTTGTCCCTCCCACAGGCGTTTCGCTGTAACCTATCTTAAGATCATCCTTACTCACACTATTAAGAATGTTTGAGTAGTGGTTTTTCCACAGCCTCACAATTTCATCCTCCCCTGACACTCCATCGATTACACCAGTACACATTTGAAAACTTGTCGATTGATTTTTACAAACTAGTTGGTGATTCTATATAATTTGAGTGCGCTAATCTCAAAAATATAGTTAGGTTTTCCCTATCACGTATGGTTTTCTTACTACAGGGTGTCATAAATCCCCCATTTATCCCCAAATGTGAACCATCTTATCGAGACCAACATTGGATTGCACATGCTAAACCATAAATTTTGTTATAAACTACAGTAACGCTTACATAATAATGTAGGGTAAATATATATATATAACAACCAGTCCCGTTCCCAGAAAAATACTCTCTCCCCTCCCATCAATGGGTGGTTAACATTTGGGGACAGATGAGGTATTACAACACCCCTTGTAGCACGAAATCTTTAGGTGATAGAGTAAAACCTAATTAAAGCAGAATTAAATAGCTCCTAGCTCTTGGACAAGCATATTGCTTGTTTATGAAAGAATAAAAAAATAACTGAAAGAAACAAAATATATTTACCTTCTTTACTTGCAAACATTTCAGGACTTTTTCCGAAGACTTAAGACTACGAAGGTAGATCTGACTAATGACGACTAAACCGGTGCTTCTTTGATGTTTTCTTATGCTGTGCGTTAGGCTGATCTCGTTGCAGACAGCAGCAGTAATCCGCCATCATATTTGTATGCCATCTTCCTTGATATCTTCTTTCCATGGTTTTGATGTCCTGGTGAAATCGTTCCCCTTGCTCCTCACTGACATCTCCGAGATTTTCGGGAAAACGGTCAAGATGCGAAAATAAGAAGTGAACTTTCAGGCTCATGTTGCAGCCTAAGGCGCAAAACTTTTTAAGCATATTTTCCACCAGTCTTTCATAATTTTGGCTTTTGTAGTTTCCCAAGAAGTTTTCAACAACATCTTTGAAACCAAGCCATGCTTCTTTTTCTTTATTGGTCATTGTGTTCAGAAAATGATCGTCTGTCAATAACTTTCTAATCTGAGGACCTATAAAAACACCTTCCTTTATTTTCTCGTAGCTAATCTTTGGATATTTTGAACAAATGTACTTGAAACACTCACCTTCTCTATTCAATGCTTTGACATACTGCTTCATCAAGCCTAACTTAATGTGCAAGGGTGGTAGGGGATTTTATTTGGTTCAACTAGATGTTCATGTAAAATGTTCTTTGATCCTGGGGTAAGATTCTCTCTAGGAGGCCAAGTTTTCCTCTTCCAGTGCTGGTCACGTGCTCGACTATCCCATTCGCAGATGAAACATGGCATCTTAGTGTATCCTGATTGCTGCCCAAGTAACATGCAAAGGACTTTGAGATCCCCACACAATATCCATGTGATTTTGATACTGAATTTTTTCCAGAAGCAGTTTCATGTTATCATAGGTCTCTTTTAAATGAGTAGAATGGGCCACTGGGATTGATGCATATTTGTTACCGTTGTGCAGTAACACTCCTTTTAGACTGGTTTTAGAGGAATCTATAAACAACCTCCAGTCACTGGTTTGGTATTCGATGCCAAGCTTGCACACTAATCCTGTGATGTCCTTGCAAAATACCAAGGGACCATCTTCGAAAAAAGGCACGAAATCTTTCTCACGATTTCTGTACCAAGCGAAGTATGTGTCGAATGACAATAAATTGTTCTCCTGCAATCTAGACCCCAAAAGTTCTGCAGAGTCCTTAGGCAGATTCAAAACCCTGACTAAGTCATTTAGTTCGGCTTGGGTTAATGGTTTAGGAGGATCTCGGTCAGCTGTTGGCTGTTCATAAACATCATCATTGTCTGGATTTGGAGCTGAATCAGAATCTGAAATGTATTGATCCAGACTCTCGGGTGGGCGGGGAATAGGAACTTCTGGACCATGGGGTACCGGCCTTAGTGCAGATGGAAGACTTGGGTATTGAAGGCTCTCTTTATTCTTTGCATTATAACGTTTAACATTGCAAGAACAGAAGTAGCAGTCGTCGGTATGGTTTCTAGGCTCGCGCCATACCATAGGGATCCCAAATGGCAAACTTTTCTTTTTACCTTTGCTCCAATTCCTTAGTGCCGCAACACACGTAAGACAAACCTTGTGTGGAGCCCAACTTTTGTCTTGATCTCCTAATTTAATTCCAAAACAAGCATGATAAGCTCTCTTAATGAAGGTCGTTACATTTGTCCTTTGTTTTACAACAACATACCGACCACAAATATAACAAAATATGTCTGGACTATGGGTACATCCTCTAGAAGCCATTATTAAAATTTTAAAGACGTAATGTTAGAATTATCTACCTGAAAAATATGAAAAAACGAAATTAATTAAAGATAAAAAAGGTAAAAAATTACAAAACGCCCCAAAATTGTTTTGCTAATAACTTTAAAACTGTGGGTGATAGAAAAAAACTGGTAGCATTTTTGAATTCAGCGCAGCGAACTGCTTCAGAATCACAACTCAAAATAAAGAAATCGATTTTAATGCAGACCGGTGTTTTCGGGAGGGAGGGCATTTTTGACACCCGTTTCATTCTTAACGAATTTCCAAAATTTTGTATTATCGTTAAGTGAGCTTCACGGGCTTTTGATGCTCGGATAGAATCATCTTCCTGTTTACATCGCCGTATGGCTGCCTTATACTGACCCCTACTTCTACACATATTCATGTATACTGGTCCTAATCTGGGTCTACCATGAAAGCACCACAAATCGTAGGCGTGTCTCGATTCCCTCTTCAGGGGGGGCAATAAAATCATTCCATCCAGGAATAATCTGAGTATGATAGTTGTAAGATTTAATCAGGGGTCTTCCTGCTCCCCTTAATAGGGATACTAAATTATTATAATACCTTTCCACGAGTTTACAGTGAGAATCATTTGAACAAGGATTACTACATCCAAACAAAAGTGGTTAACTGTTTTGTCGTTTAAAAGTTGCGAGTTTTCTCTTGGCACCATTTTGTTCAGGAGAGGAATAACAAAAGAATTAGATATGGAATCAAATCAGATTCCGTACAACGTCCATCAAAGATCAGCAACGCCAAATAAAAAACTAACCAAGTTCAAGATTAAAAATTGAGCATAAGAGATCAGTGTAATAATTAATGCAACCAGGGGCGTCGATTGCTCTAAAATAATGAGGGGAACACTTTGCTTTCAAACAGCGAATCAAACAGAATTTTGTTAGCTTTATCACGTAACAAATTGAAAATAAGACAAAGTATGAGACAAATAATGAGATGTCTTTGTTTTTGATCATTATGTAAATTTAATTCTGTCTCTGCAATTTACGTACCATTTTTTATTTATAATTATTAAATTTAAAATTTGAAGGGTAATTGAAATTGTGGCTGACTCACATCCAGAAGGATAAGTGGATCATACGTGTTATTCGTGGGTATGGCCGCTACTGCTTTAAAAGTTATTGTGCAATTTTTCTCCATTTGTTATAGTCCATCAGTCGAGGATACGTTGAAACCGAATTTTTCAGCACCGAACCATTTGGTGATGCGGAAAAGGCGAAACGAGTAGTAGTAGTAGTCGTAGTGATAGTAATAGTAGTACTAGTAGTAGTTTCATCTCTCGCTTGTCTACAAGTGAGTGACGTGGCATCTACGGTTCTCCGTGTGATTTCTTCCCTACCTCGTGTCGAAGTACGAAGTAGACATATTAATCGTCCATGTAGGAGAGAACTTTCGTAGGAAACTGTCTTTAGTTTAAAACTGCTTCATGATATCAACTATTTTTTCCTTAGAAATATTTTAGTTTAATTATTTGGAAGACGCGAGTTTAAGACTCAAATTAAGAGTAGTGCGGTAATGAATTTGCCGTTTCTGAGTTACTTACAGTCGATACGTTTTCAATTTGGGCTAAAAATTGGGCTATTAATAACGAATGAAAATAAATGTGTGCCTATTTATTCCTAATTAAGATGCAATGACTCTTCTTCGTAATCTTAATGGCAATTATTTATTGAATCGTCTCACGACGAAAGATTAAAATTTTATTTGATTTTCCGCATAAATGATGCGCTTTTAAGGTCGACACAACGACTGTTATAAGCAGCATCACAAACTAGGAGGTCACCCGCTCCATCCGATTTCTTTCGATAAACTGAACTCAAAAGCACATTTTCCATTTCTCTTTATTTAATTGTCTTCATTTTGTATTTGATGAAAGAAATATTTTCCGATTTAGTTCCCAAATTGGTGTTATTACTCTCAAAATATATATAAGTTTCATCAAATGTATTAGGCAATATCGTATGTCTACAAACCTGATCAAAATAGTAATTTTTTAAATGCTTTTGTCGCGTACAAATATGCCACTTTACGACTTAATTATACGAATGCGTAACAATTAATGTGGCGACTCATTGAACACAATTTGGTACTTGTAGGTTATCTCCCCCCCCCCCCCCCCCCCACCAATTTTGACAGAATATTTTCGTTAAAACTAACGAAAATATCACGACTTAACCTAACCAATTATCAAGGGCGTACAGTTGATCTATTATTAATTATAACATTGTTTGTTTCTGGAATAGTATTTACTAATAGATCAACTGTACGCCCTTGATAATTGGTTAGGTTAAGTCGTGATATTTTCGTTAGTTTTAACGAAAATATTCGTCAAAATTGGTGGGAGGTAGATAACCTACAAGTACCAAACATTTTCTAAAGCAACATTTATTTTCAAGTGGAAAACTGCAAAAAAGATATTACTCGCAAATCTGGGTAATTATATAAAGGTACCTTTAGAAATTTCTGCACAGGTGTGTGTGTGTGTGTGTGTGTGTGTGTGTGTGTCAAATGGCACTGACATCAGATGCCTGCCCCTGTGAATGTCTGCTATAAATTCAATATTATTGTTATCCAAAATAACTGGTACATTACTGTTGTAATGTGTTGTGTACATAATGCCTTCATGTGTGGTTTGAACTTGTGGAAATACAATGAATAATTATGTACGTAAAAAAATAAAAATAACTTTCTATCATTTCGTTTTAAATGAAAAAAAAGAGCAATTCTTTGGCTTAGGAAGTACGCGAAAATAATTGTAAGAAATTAATAGACACCGAGTCTCACCTCATCTTATTAATTGCATTTAGGCAATTATTTTATTTTTTATGCGGGAAAAAGGGGCCAAGGGCGAATGCCCGCAAAAACGCCCCACCCCATAAAGGAAGCAGAGAGCCAAAATCAAGGTCCAAAGTTTCGAGATGCTCGAACATTCTGCGTTTGAAAGATTGAAGATCATAGACAGAGGGAAAGATGGATTGAAGAAGATTGTTCCAGAGTTCACCGGTTGATTAGATGAAAGACTGAAAATACCGATTAACCCTCGCATTAGATAGTTGGACAGAAAAGGAATGAGAAGGCGTAGAAAGTCTGGTACTGCGTGCTCTCCTTAAAGGAGGAGGCACGTAGTTAGAGAGTTCGGAAAAGCACTGTCCGTTATAAGAGCGATAATAAAGAGTAAGGCAACATTCCGGCGAAGTGAGAGGGAGTGAAGACAGTCGATAAGAGGCGGGGAAGTAATGAGACGAAAAACCTTTGATTCCATCCGATCAAGTAGAGCTGTGTGGGTTCAACCACTCCACGCATGAGAAGCGTATTTCATATAGGGGCGGACAAGACCCCTGTACAAAGACAGCAACTGAGTGGTGGTGAAGAAACTACTGAGCCGGTACAGCACACCTAACCTCTTAGAAGCTGTTTTGGAAAGAGAGTATACGTGATCTTTCCAGGAAATATCACGAGAAAAGGAAACGCCAAGAATATTAAGAGAAGAAGAATGATCGAGTTGTGTATTGTTGAAGGTAAGGGGACAGTCGTGTGGAAGATTGTGACGAGGAGACGGATGAAGGAACCGAGTTTTAGAGGCATCGAAAGCCACAAGTTTTTCTCTGCCCTAATCAGAGAGAGTAAAAAGATCGGAGATCAGGTGCGAAACAGTGTTTTTTGAGAGGGACGCTTTGTGAAGCGGGTGGAGAAGTGAAGAGTGGAGTCATCGTCATCGGAGTGAATAGGACAGGAGTGACAGGAGAGAGCCTTGAGGAACACCACTGTTAATAGCTTTAGGAGAAGAATAATGGTCATCTATAATAGCAGCTATAGATCGGCCAGTAAAGAAATCAGAGTTCTGTGCCAGACTCTATCAAAAGCTTTTGATATGTCAAGCGCAATAGCGTAGGTTTCACCGAAATCCCCAAAGGAGGATCATCAGGAGTCAGAGATAAGCAAGAAGATCGCCAATAGAGCGTCCATTGCGGAACCCATACTGACGATGTAAAAGAAGATTGTGAGAAGAGAGGTGTTTAAGAGCCTTCTTCTTAAGAATTGATTAAAAATCTTTAGAAAGGCTAGAATTCAGAGTAATTGGACGATAGTTGGAGGGTTGAGAACGGTCGCCCTTCTTTGGGACAGGCTGCATGAAAGCGAACTTCCAGCAGGAAGGAAATGTACCAGATGAAAGAGTTTGCCTAGGCAATGTGTCAGCACAAAAGCACAGTTCTTGAGAACAACAGGAGGGACATCAGAGTTGAGCCCAGATGGGGCAGAAAGAATATCTTTGGAGTGGATTCTAATTTCAGACATAATTAAGTCAGAGGGAGGAGTAGATGGAGGACACCGGAATCGTCCAAGGTTGAGTTGGAGGAGAAAGTTGGAAAAGAGGAGGGAAAGAAGAGGGAGTAAAGTTGTTGGTGAGATTCTTGGCTAGATGCCAGAAAGAGCGAAAAGAACTGGAATTGAATAGGTTTTCACATTTTTTTGATTAAGGACTTTTGACAAGTTAAAGAACAGATTTGGCTTGATTTCGGGCAGAAATATAAGCTAAGTGAGAGTCAGGAGTAGAATGGCGACGGTACCTTCTGAAAGACTCCTGTCGCGGGTAGCATTAGAACAAGCAAAGTTAAACCAACGTTTTTTTTTGGCATCAGTAGTAGAAACAGAATATGGAATGTAGGCCTCCATGCCCAGGAAAATCACCCGTGATGCGGTCAGCACACTCTGAGCTGCCCCGGCTACGGAAGCAGTAATCATGCCATGGGAAATCACAGAAGTACTGCCTAAGGGACTCCCACTCAGTGGCAAAGTGCCAAAGGCGCCTCTTTTTGGGAGGTTCGAAAGGCCAAATTTGAGCGAAAGGACAGGAAACAAATATAAGAGGAGGAGGAGGAGCCAACGGAGAAAAAAGTTTGACAGAGTAAGAAGAAGGATGGGAGGTGAGAAATAAATTCAGAAGGTTGGTCTTATCCGCAAGGCGATCGGGGATACGAGTTGGGTACTGTACAGTACAATCTGCTCTTGGTTATTCAGAATAGAGAAGTTGTAAGCTAGTTCACCCGAGATGTCAGTGAAGTGTGAGGAAATCGAAAGGTGGTGGTCAATATTGAAATGTCCTAAAATGAAGATTTCAGCAAAAGAAGAATGGAAAAGAATGTATTCCACTTTGGAAGTGAGGTAGTCAAAGAATTTTGGATAGTCGGTAGCAGGCACGTGCAGAGGGGGCCTACAGGGGCTTGAGCCCCCCATTTGCCCCTTCATGCCTGAGAAGTGCCCTTTTTTCCAAAAAAAAAAAATTTGAAAAAGTTTACTTAAAACAGAATTTTACTTTTGTTACCTTACTCTTGTCTAATTAACTCCCAAAGATTAAATTTGATGGTTTAGAGATCACTTCAACTGTCTCGTGTAAAACCTGTGCAAAAATGTCACGTACCTACTAAGGTATTATATACTTAATTTTCTGCCCCGATAAAAATATTTCTGAAATTATTCCCCATCTTTGTATTTAAATTTCCTAAAACTTTGTCCAAATTTGTTCAAAACTGAAGCTGATAAAATCAAAGTTTCGCAGCCTTTGCAAGGAGGAAAGGCTGTCGGACCTAATGCTTCTAGCTATAGAGAAGGACATCCCCATCAATAATAAGGATGTCATCAACATTTTTAAGAATATGACTCCGAGGCGGATACATCCGTAACAGAATATGTGAAATCTCTACTCATTGCCAGTACTTCTAACATTGAAGGTTTTATTTGTTTTACCATTGGTTTACCTATAAAGTGACATTCAATGACCCCATTTCTTTATAATTAATTTAATGTTTAATTAATTAAGGCATTAATTAAGTTTAATTAATTAGCTCCCTTAGGGAGGGGAGAAATATACGTTTGCATTGCATATTTAATTAATATAATTCATGCTCTAAATAAATTGTCACTGTATGACACACGTTTAAATGTCCACTATTACTAATGCTAATTCTAAATGATAACATCCGTATAAATGCTGTGAAAAGACTTATTATTTTTCAGGGGTCAGTAGATGGTGCCCTTTTTGTTAACTTTCAGCCCCTGCATCTGAAGTGTCCTGCGCGCGGCCCTTGTCGGTAGAATTAGGAGAAAGGTAGACAGCGCAGATGTATTTAGTTTGAGATTTTGGCATGTAAACGTAGCCAGAGGGTATAAAATTCGGAATATTCGAGTTCGGGAATACGATAGAAAGGTCATTACGCACACACAGTATACGCAACATTCACCTTTAGAGTAAAATTGAGTATAGAGAAAGTAGGAGGGCACAGAAAAGTCGTCCCAGACACTCTAGTTTCATTGAGGAAGAGGAGGTGAAGTTTAGAGGAGGAGAGGTGGTGTTCAACAAATTGGAAATTTGAGGAAAGGACACGAATGTTCCACAAGTTCAATATATATATATATATATATATATATATATATATATATTTGTTGCTCAACACAATGATTTGCTCCTTAAATCTGACAAAAAATTGCATTGACTAAATTTGCTGAGCCAATACGGCAGTCTCAGTGATGCAATCCTAACCAAAATAGGGTTTGTGCTAAATTTACTATTTTAGGAACCGAAATGTCCACAATGTCTCGTCACCCGAGTAAAATACTAACTGATTTTCGTTTTTCTTTCAGACCTATTTATCACTGTTATTGCCTCGCTCATGAACCCAGGTAGTAGACAGTATGCATTGTTCAGTCGTGTAGTTGCTGCTATCATACATTTGAAGTAGGTCTCAAAGTAAAACGAAAATTAGTAAGTATTTCACTGGGTGACAAGACATTATGGACCCCCCTGTACTCCTTCGTAGGCTAGGCCTACACAAAGTTTGATAAGTTTGCTCCAAATTAATTTACACCAACTCAGTAGGCTAATATTTAAATGCATGATTAGAGGCCTACCTTAATTTATGATTATGATAATGGTAAACATGTAGGCCCAAAGTTACCTACTGTAAATCGGCGGCGCTATTGTTTTTCTGACCAAGTTGAAACCACGTTCATGGGCTCTGATTCAGTTAGGCCTAGTATCTAGCTATAAGCCATGAAGTAATCCACCAACGGTAGGATAGGGCCTACCCAACCTAAGCGTAGGCCTATCCGAAGCGTGCATAGCCTAGTCCAAACAGCCATAATAATATGGTCAGTATATGGACGTTTCTTTGAATTGAGACACGAGAAAGAACTTGCCTGAATCCAAAGTCTTCGTTGTCTCGCGAACTCTGCTCGACCTTTGGAATTAGACCCCTTGGCCCAAACTTACACACTTAGCCTATCATACTATACCCTAGTTACGCCTAACTGCTGCAGTTCAGTTTGAATTAGGCAATAATTTTAAGGCTAACTTAGCATGTTAATGCAATCCGAAATGATATTAGCACAAGATTCATGATTTAAGAGTAATAAGTAACCTTTTATTAGAAAAGTCAGTTAAGGTAAGCACTTATTTTATCCTTAGTGATTACAGTCCCGCCTTAGCCACATTTACTGTTTTAATCAAATCACTAAGATTTACGCGATGTAAAGTTACTGTAACTTAAAGTGTTAAGCTCGAATTTGAGAAGAAAATATTTGATTCTATTTTTGGGTTATAGAGGTAAAGCGACAATCTTAATAAGTAGCCTACATTCAATTCCTTTCGTTCTGCTAAAGAAGAAAATGTGTTTGAAATATCATGTTAATATTGTGAAGCGATTATACTTCTAAAAAACCACCAACCTATTACTACATTTTAATGAAATGAAAATTATTCCCGGACGATATACTGTACTATATATTTTAAGTAATTTCGATGTGTTTCAGGGAGACGGCTTTTGTGAGACGGGTAAGGAAAGTAAAACCATTATGTTTCGCGGCGGAAGGTGGGTACAGTACTTTTAAATGCAACTCGTCTTAAACTTGACAAATTCCGAACTACTACTGTAAAAAATAGGGGTCTTTTCCAAGCAACAATACCATATTTTATTAGCCCTCTAATCATTTGGTATTATTATGATTATTATTAGTTATATATATATATATATATAGGTAAAGTCAAGGGGAGGTGAACATTTATGTCACTCCATTACCATTAACAGCAATAATTACACTTTCAACAAAGTTGTTGTTCTTTCGATAAATGTTGGTGGGTACTACCATAGTATGCGGTCTACCTACGATTCGGCGGTCTACCTTTTAATTATAGCTTCTTATCTTGTTTACTAATTGCTTGTTTACATCCCAATGTCAATCGCCCTTGACGATTGGTTAGGTTTAGTCATGATATTTCGTTAGTTTTGACGAAAATATCATGACTAAACCTAACCAATCGTAAGTAGACCCGCGTACTATAGTAGCGCCTGTTGGTGATTCTTACGTTCTTTTTTACGCTGATTACCAAAATGAAAACACATTTTTGTAATTATTGCTGTGGATGGTAACGGAGTGACATAAATGTTCATCTCCCCTTGACTTTACCCATATATATATAGGAGCCTAGTAAGAGTAGGCTCGCTATAATACAGTAATGAAGTTAATTAAGTATATTTAATAGGTGATCAATGTGGTGTTTGGACCAAATAAATAGTGTGGTTAATGAAGAAGATGAAAAGGGCTCGTAGATTTTTGTTTTATTAACAAAATAAAAGACTAATTATTTACAATTTTAGTTGACTGTATATTGAAATGGGCAACATTACGATTAAGGACGCTAAAGGAGTGATTTTATGCAGGATAAAAAGTTCACTAATGTAATTGTGTTAAGATTAATTTCGATGACAAAAATACAGTACTTAATAAAGAGGAATAAGACTAGTTGCCGTATTACATTAACGACATAAAATGTGTGAGTCTCATTAGCGGTATTGACAAAACGCTTTAGATAGCCTATGCGATTAGGCTGACAGTTTGTCTGAATTTATAGGTTATATAACGAGTAGCCTGACATGACGCTGTAAACACTGTAGGCCAAGTGAGTTGAGCCTATGCAAAAAGGTTACAGATACTGAGTATATGTGAAAGGTATTGGCTGTAAGACGCAAAAGATGTTTATTTAAGCAAAAGGGGTCTTCGTCATGGTCTCTCTCTCTCTCTCTCTCTCTCTAGTGAGCAATCAGTAAAGAAGTTGTATAAAATGCTTCGATTTAAAAAAGAAAGTATTAATTTTAAGGTGAATTTATTGTTCAAAGTATTTCACCCTGTCTTCCTTTTATTTTTTAAGAGACCTACATAAACCATTTAGCTATAATTAATTATTAGCTATTCATCCATTTCCTTCTTAATATACAGAGTGTATCAAAAGTTTATTATTATTAAATTAAATAAAGCTATATCAACTTGGTTGATATGGGAATAGGAAAATATGCGACGAGTTCATCATTCTCTGTCTTGTTTTATTCTAATGTTATGTATATAAAACACGCGTGTATAGATGCACTCAACGTAAATAAACTCACAATTTTACTTCACACGCAAATTCCTTGTCTGGCGCTCGAGAAAGCTGACCGCCACATCCGTAATTTGAAAACCCTCGACAGAGAAAGATGAACCCCACTCCCGCGCTTTGAGCTGACGAACATCAAAACCTCTTATCAGGGTGAATAATTGTAACTGCTAATCGAGAGATTATGAGATCGAGTCCGGGCGAGGACTTTGTCATTTCTGAAAGGTGAACCAGTAGAGGAAGTACAAGAACTTAAGAATTTGAGTGAAATTATCACCAGCTCCTTCACTGACGAAGTTTCTGTGCTAAAGCGAACGTGGTTATGAGGAACTTCAGATTCGAAAGATTTCAATGATATTTGTGGGCAGCAGCTTTGGGTTAAAAGAAAAAAAAAGAAAATGGCAAAACTTTAAACTTGCTTTCTAACGCGGATCTTTTGGACTGCTGTATCAATTACCATAAAGATGGTCAGCTTCGCAAATGTTCGCTAACCACAATGCATCGATCCTTCGGAGGTGACAAGACGCGTTTGATACAGTTTAATGCAAAGAATTAAAAACTCAGACAATCCAATTTTCCAAGAGATTCATCATTCATCAGTCATTCATTCATTCATTCATTAATCAGTCACTTTATTAGCTTCATGGTATAAAAATGTTTGTCTGTAGCTCCACTTAACTTCGACATTCCTATTTTTCATTATTTGTATTTTTATTTTTAATTTTTATTATTAATTTTATTATTTATTTCATTATTTTTACTTTTATTTATATTTATTCTTTTATTATTACGAATTTATTTATTACGAATCCATCGGCCCCGAGGTCAAAACCCAGTGACAGCATGTAGCGCACAGCAAAACCCAGCTGTTCATCTTTCCACACAATAAAAGGGGTTGGTAAAAAAATGGGTACCCTGGGTTAAGACGCTAGGCTGCTGCTGATCGGGAAGTCGTGAGATCGATCGAGTCCGGGTGAGGACTTTGTCACTTCTGACCGCCCGTGGTGGGGCGTGGTTGGGACTCCACGTTAAACTGTAGGCTTAAGATGGAGTGATAAGCTTGACCTTCGTCAGAATGAACAATTCGGGCGGAAACAAATCCAAGGTTACCAAGGTATGTTCTACTGTGAAATGACTAAGAGCCATCATGCTTCGATTCATCATTTCCTTTGCAGTATCCCCTGCCCCATTACTCACCCATAATACCCTTAAATGATTAAATATAAAAGATGCAGGACCGAAGTCTCGAGCATGAGGTCAGGGCAGGCAGTTGAAACTCTTGGCTCCAGGTTCTAGAGGGGTGTCACAATGATCACAAAGACGGGAGAGTCCTTTGGTTTGTTGTTTCTTTGGAACTTGCTCTTGGGACAAAGCAGGTAATAATGTGGCATTTTGAATTGTTTATTTCTGGTTACTTCTTAATTGTAAACAAATTGTATTTTGGTTGATTCATTTTAATCTCATTGTAATAAACATAAAAAGTGCATCAACATTTTCTGTATCAACTTCGAACTAACCTGAGAGCTAACCCCGAGCTAACCTGAGAGTAACCAACTAATGTGAAAATATCAAACTTTCTGAAAAAATTAGAAATATAAAAAATATCACCCTCTGCACTTCTTTAACCACTCGACCAATTTTGAACATTGGTGTTGGCTGTGGGGTTGGTCAAACCCCCACCACACCTATCAGTGTGCACTAGTAAATATAAAGTAAAATACTTTATCGCGATTGTACTTGGGTTTCCTCTTTATCAAAGTGACGCTGAGAGACGCGACGGTACGGTAAATAATGAGTGGGGTTGTTGAACCTCCTCCGCAATATCTAAGGTCATATGACGGAGCGGACCTATAGCTTTACGCGGGATCCGAACCACGGGTCGCTACATAATCTGGACGCGGAGGACGGTCTCCCATCCAACTACTACCCAGACCCAATGTCGCTTAACTTCGAGGATCAACGGGAAGCGGTGTTACGACCGCGACGATCTTCTCCTACCCTTCGTACGAGACGGTCTCTCGCGCCTAAACGGGTCTCTCGTCCACCCCCGTATGGAGTACGCTTCTCACGCGTGGTGTGCCTCGACCCACACAGCTCTACTTAACGGAATGGAATCAAAGGTTTTTCGTCTCGTCAATTCCCCGCCTCTCGCTGACTGTCTTCAATCCTTCTCTCTTCGCCAGTGTTGCCTCACTCTCTCTACTATCGCTATCGTAATCGACACTTCCGAATTCTCTGATTGCGTGCCTCCTCCTTTAAGGAGAACACGCAGTACCAAACTTTCGACACACTCTCATTCCTCTTTTGTTCAACTCCGTAACGCGAGGCTTAATCGTTATTCTCAATCTATCATCTACTCTGGAATGACCTTCCTCAATCCATCCTTCCCCCCTGTGTATGACCTCCAATCTTTGAAACGCAGAGTGTCCAGGCATCTCGAAATCTTTGGGTCTTGATTTTGGCTCTCTTCTTCTTCTTCCTCTTCTTCTTCCTCTCCTTCTTCTGTAGTGGACAGGAATGGAAATTAAAACACTTCTTTAGACGATTGATTTTAATTATTTTTGAAGCTTTAAATTTAATGGAATATTTTTAACATTTTATGTAAAATTATTAATGGGATTTAAATTATCACATAATCACATAATCAACTTGATATGATAATAATAATGGCAGCTAATCCTTTATTCGATTTTGGTAAATCGAACACTTCCACCAACACTGTTTATTTCTACTGTCATTTTTTCTTCTTCTTCTTCTTCTCCTCTTGCTTTTTCTTCTTCTTTTTCTGCTCTTGCTTCTTCTTTTTCTGCTTCTTTTGCTTCTTCTTCTTCTGTTCTTGCTTCTTCTTCTTCTGCTCTTGCTTCTTCTTCTTTTGCTTCTTCTTCTTCTTCTGTTCTTGCTTCTTCTTCTTCTGCTTGTTTTGCTTCTTCTTCTTCTGCTCTTGCTTCTTCTTCTTTTGCTTCTTCTTCTTCTTCTTCTGCTCTTGCTTCTTCTTCTTTTGCTTCTTCTTCTTCTGTTCTTGCTTCTTCTTCTTCTGCTTGTTTTGCTTCTTCTTCTTCTTCTGCTCTTGCTTCTTCTTCTTTTGCTTCTTCTTCTTCTTCTTCTGTTCTTGCTTCTTCTTCTTCTTCTTCTTCTTCTGCTCTTGCTTCTTCTTCTTTTGCTTCTTCTTCTTCTTCTTCTGTTCTTGCTTCTTCTTCTTCTTCTTCTTCTTCTTCTGCTCTTGCTTCTTCTTCTTTTGCTTCTTCTTCTTCTTCTTCTGTTCTTGCTTCTTCTTCTTCTTCTTCTTCTTCTTCTTCTTCTGCTTCTTCTTCTTTTGCTTCTTCTTCTTCTGTTCTTGCTTCTTCTTCTTCTGCTTGTTTTGCTTCTTCTTCTTCTTCTGTTCTTGCTTCTTCTTCTTCTGCTTGTTTTGCTTCTTCTTCTTCTTCTCCTCCTCCTCCTCCTTGTTCTTCTGAAAGAGAAAAACGTGAATAGCAACTTAAGAAACACAAAATACTTCTAATCTCTCTTCCTCTCTCTGATTGGTTGACCAAATTGCCGCAACCGATAATAATGATAACAATAATAATAATGATGATAATGATAATAATATATGATGGAAGAGTAGAGTGAAAAGGAATCTTTTGTAGGTCTTATTGAAATTTGAAACAAATAAAATAAAGATTGAAAATTAAGTAGAAAATGAATAAAAAACGTCCTTTAATTCGATTGTTTACAATTGGCAGTAAAAATAATGTGAACAATTTGTAATGGTGATATAAAGCGACCTCTTTTAATTACTCTAATGGCGAAAAATTAAAAATAGACTCTCGTAAATTGCGTAATTTTTCACGTTTAAATGATTAATTATCGCCAAATACGAGACACATTGTGACGCGATGAAAATGTACCCGAATGATTTGAAGGCGGGTCCTGATTCGGAGTGTGATCGTCCTTCGCACCATCTGCTGCGAATGAAAAGATAAAATCGAGTAAGCAAAGCTAAAAGATTGTTTCGCAATTCACGCGATAAACGCTTATTTTTATACGTTTTAAATAGGTTTTGAAACTCTCTCATAAAAAGGTTCAACAATTTTAGAAAAAAAGAATATGGATGGCGATCGAGTGTCATCCACGGTTCATCATATCTTCCTTCCAACACTCCAACTTTGGGAACATGTATTGGAAGAGAGAGAGCGAGCAGCAGCAGCAGCAGCAGCAGTACGTAAACTTTAGGTACTGTCTTCACTTTGCTATAACGGTAGATCTTAAAGTAGGCTGACCATATTTCCTTGAGACAAAAACGGGACATTGGGATGGCAAAAAAGGGACGGGGGTTATGTAATATTCTGTATTCATGAAAAAGTAAGTACATAAACGGGACAAAATTGACATATTTATTAAAACGACGGGACGGCCAGGAAATATAAAACAAACGGTACTGTCCCGTTCAAAACGGTACGTATGGTCAGCCTATCTTAAAGCGATGAGAGAAGGGTTACAGCCCGGATCAGAAATGGCAAATGGGGAATGGCGCGTGTGTCTAAATGAAAATAAAAATATGAACAGAATGAATTTAGTAAAAGTGAAAAAAATCACGAACATTAGAAACGCGTCACTCGTTGACAACGGAAACAAAATGGGGGACATCGTTGAATATGTTCGGAATAAGGATCCCTTAATGGTTCTTAAGCACCGACATTTGAGCAAATTCATTCTAGAAAATCATGAAAGTGGAAAGTGTTGCGGACTTTGACCAAAACGATGTCAGCGAAGAGAAGAAATAAATGTTAAGAGGTTAAAGGCATCGATTGGATTAAAATTGGCGTATCGTGTTTTCGAACGTAGACTTATTTATATTTAGAGTAACGCGAGTACATCGCATTTGAAATACTGTAGCCGTAAAGTCTGGAAAGCAGCAGTAGTAGTAGTAGTTCTGCGTCTCAACCGTCTTCAAAAGCGACTTATCTTTCGCCCTTCGTTCCAATTCGGTGTTATAATAAGTTTTATCTACGATTGTCTTTAACCGCCTTCAATGGACGTCCAATTTACGGACCTTTAGTAAACTTAAACGCTCAAATTAGTTATAAGGTAAAATTTACTTATAATGCTAAGCATTATACGCATTTAATTATTAAATATTAACAGTTTATTTAACTTAATGAATATTTATAAATAGAAAGTAACGTAGGTAATATCGCGAGCGAAGCCGCCGCCGCCGCCGCCGCCGCCGCCGCCGCATACCCGAAAACATAATTATTCCTCATGGATGATAATGAGGATGCAAACATGAGTGGAGCTCCAGAAAACTTACCTGGATCCGTGAGTTGCTTGTGAACTTCTTCCCTTCCAGAATGGCTTTCCCCATCGCTGGCTGAAGTTATAAAAGAAAACCTATTTAAGCAAAGCTCAAAAAAATCAATGATAATTAATATATTATCTTTTACTGTATCATAATTCTATATTGGTTTAGAAGTTGAAAAAATAGAACACTTTAAAAACAACAAAACAACACAGTGAATCAAAACTAAAAGTTTAGGCAGTTTAGGAGGGATGTTTAGGGAAATTTACCCGAATGAAGGAGGGGGGGGGGGGTTGTTCATAATAGTCTGAAATTAAAAAAGAAAATATACTTTGATAAAATCACGAAAACAACAACAACAAAACAACAACAACAACAACAACAAGAGAATTGTGAGAATAAATTTAATCGCGTATTCAATGGTCTTCCTTATTTGAAGAGATTGTTGGTTGGTAGGAAAGGAAATAAGTGAAGAACGAAGTTTAAAAGAAATGAAAATTTAACATTTTGAAAGAAAACTTCTTTCATACTTCTTACTTTCATACTTTCACGCAGTTTGTACAAAATTCAACATTCATCGAGTGGTTCAGCTCAAAGAAGAAGTGTCACGCATCGAAATAGGAATTCAAAAGCCTATTTTAATCAATGACACACAAAATGAAATAGAATTCTTGAAGGCTTTTGCTTATACGAGTAGGAAAATAACTCTTGAAAGTGGGTTGGGACGAGGACCATAAAACTAAGCGCAGTTAAAGGTTCAAAAGTAGTAGTAGTTTTGTAGCTCTTGGGACCCCGAGGAGGCGATGAGAATGGTGAGAGAAATGTGTAGAGAGGGCAAGTGTATGGTGGTGTAGGAATGCTTAAGGACCCGCGGAGGGAGCTTCTGCCTCCCTTTATGAAAGTGAAAGCTGCGTATAGGAGGAGGCTTTAGCCCGCTTCTTACGTCAACCAAAACGGGGACCATGATAGAATCCACTCTCATTATCGAGAAATAAAGGTCAGAGTGACGCGTACGCGGCTATGTCCGTTCGTTTTCTCATCGTATCAGTTGCTCGGAGACACTAGCACCTGACCTCTAAAATGTTGGCTATGGCCAAAAGGAGACCTTTTAAAGGAGACCTATTTGTCCCGGTTGGTGGCGTTACTGCTCGTCTCAGTGCCCTCAGTTGGACGAAGGACGTAAAATAGATAAACCAACCAACCGACACTACTCTCATCTACCATTTCAGGTAAAATTACAAAAAATGTATGTCTTTTTCAGACTTTTATTATTTATATATTTTTTAAGTTTAAATGTGTATATTATTATTATTATTATTATTATTATTATTATGTTCAAAATATTTTGAACTGTTCATACAGTCGACCCCAAAGCCACAAACTGATCAACGATATTATCATACAGGATATTCTCATAACTGTATTCTCTCTAAGAGGTTAATAAACTCTAAAATTTTGTTCTTAATTAAGAGTGAACAATACAGCGTATTATAGCCAAGATTTTGCCATTTGTAAAATAGTAAAGGAAACTTACCAAATTCAGGGGGAGGTTGTTCATATCCATATTCCAGTTCAGAGGAAGGTTCTTCTTCAAGTAAATATCTTTCCTTCTCAATTTCTAAAGCTGTAAAAGAAAATAAATTTAAGCCAAACCACAAACGAATGAACGATAAGATATCTGAGGAATGTGACGAGGCGCATTTTATAACGTTATAATCATTCACACTCAAAACGAGAACGTTTAATTAATAATGATCTTTTTAAATAAGAATTTACTTCAAAATCAAGTTTTCTCAACAACAACAACCTTGAAAAACTATTAAAAAGACGTTAACTGTAAAATAAGTCTTTATACTCGTCAGTAACATACTCGTTGAGAAGTTTGGTAAATTCCAAAGAAATTTAAGAGAGAAACCAAACTAACAGCTCGTATATGCAAGAACTGGATAAGATTAATTTTGTAATTCGTACTACAACACCTATTATAATAGGTGTTGTAGTACGAATTACAAAATTAATCTTATCCAGTTCTTGCATATACGAGCTGTTAGTTTGGTTTCTCTCTTAAATTTCTTTGGAATTTACCAAACTTCTCAACGAGTATGTTACTGACGAGTATAAAGACTTATTTTACAGTTAACGTCTTTTTAATAGTTTTTCAAGGTTGTTGTTGTTGTTGAGAAAACTTGATTTTGAAGTAAATTCTTATTTAAAAAGATCATTATTAATTAAACGTTCTCGTTTTGAGTGTGAATGATTATAACGTTATAAAATGCGCCTCGTCACATTCCTCAGATATCTTATCGTTCATTCGTTTGTGGTTCAGATAATTATCTGAACGCTAATTAACTGTTTATAATCTCTGATGAAATGAGTTGGAATTATAAACAAATTTTTTTTTATCTCTAATTTTGAAGTAAATATATTTAAAAATAAGATAAGTAATTTATGTCCACTAAAACGAGAGGTACATTTTAACTAATTTCGTCTTTGTGCTTTTTTAACAATTGTTAATTTTGATTAATAGAACGAATAATTTCAATACTAATAATAATGTTTAAAATTTCTCCACGACATTGTTTACTACACTCGCCCCAATAAGGCGACGAAATGAAGCGATCCACTCTAAACAAACTTGATCTGATCTAACCTAATCTAACCTAACTTTACTCTTAAAAGTTAATAAACTAAAACATTGTAAAATGTTAAGAAAGAGTTAACAACAGAGTGTATCACAACTAAAAGTTTGTTATTTAGAAGGAGTTTAGAAAAACTGACCGACATCAGGGGGAATGGGTTCATAATATTCATTCGTATCTGAAATTACAAAAGAGAATTTACTTTGACAAAATTTCAAACAAACAACCTATCTCAAAGTGAACTTAATTGCTTTCAAATTCCAACTGTAACTGATAGACTTCGACCAGTCAAATTTTAATTAAAGCAAAAATATGTTTTTTTGTCACAAATATTGAAACTAATTTGGTATTTCAGAAATCCTTTCTTTAAAACCTACCCGAAGGAGGATTTCGGTTCGCGTAACCTTCATAGTAACCTTCATGTAACGAAAACATGAATTATTAAGATCAGACATTATTGTGGTATCATATGGAGAGGCTATCGCTAATAAATCTTAAAATGTTTAACCTGAATCTGGTATTTCTTTTTCCAAGCTATTAAATTTAACCGGAAATGGACAAAGGTGATTGGCCGTTCATAGTTTATGTGACATTTGGCCATTTTTCTCGAGTTTCTAATAACATTTACACGAATGAGTTTTAGTGTATAATAATTAGTGTAAAACCAGCTCGGAATTACTCCTATTGAATTCTTTCCGAAGTGGAAGGGAATGTGAAGAATTTTGGGGTGCAGTCAGAATTCGGGAAAGAAAATTTGCCAAGTGGAAAAAATACGATGAAGTGAGAACCATGATTTTACTGTTGGAAAATTAGTGAGTTGATTATAAACCGCGATTACTAGCCTACGTTAAACTACATTTGCCATTTATTAGATCACTCTATATGAAATTAATGAGATCACGCTGCGTATTATCGCTTTGTGTTGGCCGTTCATTGTTTTATCTACTATTTTAGTAGTTTCTGAAATCTTTGAAATTGTGCTTAATCTACCTCAAGATCTTTACCCTATAGTATGAAAAGTAATTGTTCCACAATATACCTTTACGAAATCCCACTGGTTACATTAGTCCCCACTCTTCATGAATCTGTCTCGTTTTACTCTCGAAAAAGGTAGATATACCTTTGGTTTTCTATGAGTAAACCAATAATGGATCAGAACGAGAACTTTATTATACCTCTTACATCGCGAACTTTAAGTTTTTCTGACAATCGCTTTTGGGGAACTTTATGAAAACCATTTTGAAAACCTAATTATAATGCAATATGTAAGAAGCGATGAAATTTTGTAATAATAAACTTTTTGAGTGACAAAGAGAGAAGTAAAAGAATGATTACCTGGCACTGGTGTCGTCTTTTTACTTTCTTTCGGGGTCTGAAAAGAAAATAAAGGTAAGTGATAAAGCGAAATATTCATCTCTCCGTCCGTCTATCCGTTACCTAGTCACAATCAACCTTAGAGTATGGTTTGAGCACTGTTTTTATAGGGTTAAAAATAAAACTCTGGGATGCTCACTAACCAAAGAGAAACTCCAGGGTAGAAAAACTTACGCAGGCACAGTGCCAAAAAGGACCAGAATGGTATTTTGAGAAAGCTATGAGGCCCATTTTCTCATTGTACTGTACAATATAGATTCAAAGGTCTTTCCACCTTTTTTATGACCATTGGTCGTAATTATCATCAAAGTAATGAGAAGAACGGTGATTGGTTGGTACTGGCCAATCACAGTTGATTTTTCAAACATTTACTGTACAGCCTTTACTGCCCTGCCACGAGCGTGAAAAAACGGCGGAAACAAGCTTTTAATCTATATTGGGTATTCATGTTTTTTATTCTCAAACTATCGATCTACGAAGAGTGCCACTAAACGGCACTGCTTATTCATACTGTACTATATTTATTCCATTGAACACTATCATATTACCTCAAATATTAATGAAGGAAACCTTTAAAATTAGTTACTTTATAAAACAAATTCAGATTTCAGAAAAGGGGATTGATTAGTAAATTTTCACATTTGCTTTAGCAAACGTTGTTAAGGGCAAAAACACTTTTCTACACTGATGGCCGCTTATCAAGTTCTATTAGAACGCGTCTGTGCAAAACTGTCCCGCTCATCTACAGAAAAAGAAATTAAGACATTAATTACTGCCCTTCTATCGTAGTTTTCAGGCAGGGGGACTCTCCCCCCTCGTAGTCAGCAGAGGGAGGATTAAATGAGGGTGGGAGTAAGTGAAAAACGGTAACCTTTCTTACCTTCACGTACAATGTAACGAGAATAACGAATCCAACGCATACAATGAGCAGCAGGAGAGAAGCGATGATGGTGAGTGTGATAAATATTATTTTGGGATCAGGGCCTGGAAGGAATACGAGTAAAATATTGTAATGAATGAGGACAACTTTCGAAATCAGAAACGCTTCAACAACCGTGTTTTGATCTCATTTTATAGTTCAAAATAGTTGCGTAGTATTCAAATGAGGAAAACGTTTCGAATTTCAAAAGCGTCTCTTCTTCTTCGGGTGAATACAAGAGACGTAAAAGGCGGTCAAGACAAGGCCGATTAGGTGAAGGAAATGTACGGCTCGTAGCAAGGTTTAAGCGAAGGTTTTATTGCAGGATTTTCGCCGCATTTAAACAAAAACCATTCTGACCATTCTTCCTTGCCAATCCTCTCGATGCCCAATCCTCTCCATGCCCCATATACTTCTCTTCCCGTTTCACTACTTTCGTTCACCACAACTTTTGCGTGTACCATTCTTGCTTACCAGACTTTCCAGCGTTATTCCGCCTCTAACTATTTCACACCTCGTATTACGACCCCTTCCACGCACCACCATCACCTTTCTCTCGTCTGCATTCGCGCTTAATAGTCGCCTTTTACAAACTTCCACACACGCTTCATTCAGTCTCTGCGACTCTCGCTCACTTTTACCAATCAGCACTGCATCATACGCTTTTGGCAGAGATAATACCCATTCATTATGATTTACTTTGAGAACAACTTCTCGTTCCTGCCCTTACTTCTCTATGAAGGCGCCACAACCGTTTTCATCCAGTCCTCAAACTCTTTTTCTCCTCCCATGTCATTCTACGTACCTCTGCCACCCATTTTCTAACCTATTTTAATATCAACGTAAACATTTCCTGGAAAGATCACATATACTAAAACAGCTTCTAAGAGGTTAGGTGTGCTGTCCGTCTCCGCGGTTTCTTCACCTCCACTCAGTTACTCCCTCTGTACAGGGGTCTTGTTCGCCCCTGTATGGAGTATGTTTCTCATGTGTCGATTGGCTCAACCCACACAGCCGTACTAACCAGGTGGTTATTGTATTGTATTTCGTCTCATCAATTCCCGCCTCTAACTGATTGTCTTCAATCCCTCTCTCTTTGCCACAATGTTGCCTCACTCTCTCTTTACTATCGCTATTATAACGGACATTGCTCTTCTGAACGCTCTAACTGCATGCCTCATCCTTTAAGGAGAGCACGCAGCACCAGACTTTCTACACTTTCTCATTCCTTTTCTGTCCAACTCCGTAACGCGAGGGTTAATCGGTATTTTCAGTCTTTCATCTACTCAACCGGTCAACTCTGGAACAATCTTCCTCACTCCATCTTTCCTCCTGTCTATGACCTCCCATCTTTCAAACGCAGAGTGTCTAGGCACCTCGAAAACCCCGAGGTTCAGATCTTTTTTACCCTTTCTTTACTCCTCTATTTAGTCTCCACTTCAAAACTCTGTATTTCTCCATCCTATCTACTATTACTTTTTCTTGTCTAGCTTTTCTCATCCTATACCACGTACACACATCCTTACGTTTAATAAAAGAGATTTACCTAAACACAAACCATTTCAACCTTTCACTATTCCTATTCTCACCTTGTACTCCAAATGTCTCTATAATACTCCATCTTCCGATCCCATTCCAACTTTTGCATTCATATTTTCCACCACCATTACCTCGTACCCATTTTGCACCCGCGCAATTTCATTTCCTTAGTCCCTCCAAAAACTCAACACAAACGCACGACCTCGCCATTTCCTTTCTTACTTCAAACTTTACATACAGACACCTACATAGAACCCATCAATTTATACTCATACGTAAACTTACATAGTTCCTCTTTCATCAACAATGTCACTCCTCCTTTCAATCTCTCACTCGTTTCCTCAAGGTTACACCAAATCTTATTCCTTTCACGTCATACCATTCAAACTCATCATCATTTCCTCCCAACTTTGCTTCACACATACCAAGTACATCATACAGGCCTTATGAGAGGAGAAACGGGGGAGGGGAATGGGGGAAAATTCCGGGGGCCCCAACCCGAGGGAGGTCCCTACTAAGTGCTAAGTTTAAATTCTTTTTGTTTCAAATAATTTGCACGTCCTCAGGAAGGACGTCTCAGAGAGAAGAGTTTCATTTGAGCGACGAAGTGAATTTTAGCATCTTATTCTTTTCTAAATAAATAGTTTCGGCAAAGGACGAAAGACGTTGTTTTCAAACTTATGTTAACTTTAAACTTTTATTAACGAAAGTTAAGAAAAGAAAAAAAAAGCTGCAAGATTCAAGAGGCAGCACTTCATTCATCTTTAAGGCTTTGTGAAACTCATGAAGAAACCTTAATAAGAAAAGAGAATGATAAAAAAAACACCACACCACTAAATGTCTAATTGAAACTTCTCATGAAGCAGAAATTAGGTGAAAAAAAAATTTTAAATTCATCTATTAGGATGAAAGAAACTGTTGAAAGAAAAGAAATGAGAAGAGCAGGCGATAGAGACGCTAGAATAGCTGTGAGAATGGAAGAGACTGATGAAGAGAGCTTTGAGGAGAGAAGATAAAAATAGTCATTTAATGATCAGCCGACCCCACCCGGAGGGTAGGATAGTCAGCCTACTCTCTGGCCGGTCCCAAGTCCGGATAAAGAGGGAGGGTTGGTGTCAGGAAGGGCATCCGGCCGTAAAAAAAAACCACGCCACAACCAAATGAGATGAGTCAGATGATGATACGAGGACAGCTAGGGCGTACCCCGTAAGCGACGCACAGATACATCGCCCTAACTCTGTGACAAGACGAGGGCTACCGCATCAAGAGCGGGCGCGCTAAAGAAGCGAGCTCGGGAGGGATTGAGGATTGCTTCTCTGAACGTGGGAAGCGTGACTGGTAGAGGAGGAGAGATTGCGGAATGAGGAGGAGAAAAGAGTGGATATATTGTGCGTGCAGGAAACTCGTTGGAAAGGTAATAAAGCAAAAGAGCTTGGAGAAGGCTACGGGATACAAACTGTTCTACAGTGGAGCATCAGGGCGGGGAAGAAACGGTGTTGGAGTAATATTGTCGAAGGAAATGAAGGACGAGGTGGTGGAAGTAAACCGCAGAGGGGATAGAGTAATGGGTGTGAGATTGAATTATCGGCAGTACGTATTGAATATCATCAGCGCATATGCACCACAGGTGGGCTGCACAGATGAGGAGAAGGATGCTTTTTGGAGATTACTGGACGGGGAAGTGCAGGCTCTAGAAGAAAATGAGCGTGTGATTGTTGGCGGCGACCTTAACGGACATGTGGGTAGGAATAATGAGGTAATTGAGAGAGTACATGGAGGTCAAGGATTTGAAGAGACAAACGCGGAAGGAGAAAGGATAATAGATTTCGCGGTTTCGTTCGATATGGCAGTGGTGAACACCTTCTTTAATAAGAGGGTAGAGCATCTCATTACATATAAGAGGTGGGAGGGTATCTCAGATTGATTATATGTTGTACAGACGGACACAATTGAGGGAAGTGAAGAACTGCAAAGTTATACCAGGGGATCATGTTACTGTAAGATAAGGTATGTTAGTGTAAGATAAGATAACACTTTCCAACGCCTCCACCACTCTTTCGGTTTCACTCTCCGCTTTTATTTCTCTCTCATTCCAGACACCAAAGTCAGATGAATCGTGGGCTAATGCCCACCCCACCTCCGGAGCTCCTAGAAAGATTGGCAGGAAGATATAACCGACGTAGGTTTCCAGTCCAACCGCCCACTTCTTTTAGTCTCCCCTGACGACATACCACATACACACCAAAGGTTGTAACATTCCATCTATAAGTTCCCTATAAAATATAGGACAATAACAACACACACATCAAAGTTTTAATTTTTGCTTTTAACCAGAAGGATTATGTTGTATTTTAGTTTTATAATGGAACTTATAACCTAACTTATAATATGCATCCTATATGGAACTTATAACCTAACTTATAATATGCATCCTTTCAGGGTATTTATACTTTCCAAACAAGATATCGTATGATTTTTGTGGAAGATATTGCGTTCATTTAGGCTATAAGTGGGTATAATTTACTTTCTATTTTAGTTAGGTTAGAATTTATGTATCTTAGTTTTGATTAATTTCCGCATTTAACAAAGGCCAAAATTGAATTCTGCGCATAAAATTACCTAAAAAAAATACATATTTTTATTAAAAATTAGTAATAACTGAAACTGAGAAGATCCACTGATTAAATTATCACTCAACGTACCAGAGTTTACTCTTCATATAACTTTGGTCACCAGAGCAGTCTTGGAACGTATTAATAATAATAATAAATAATAATAATAATAAGAAGCCTGGAAGTTAAATTGGTAAAATTAAAACAGTTCTGCTGTTAATAGGCTAGTGTTCATTTTATCAGTTAACTCAAAAAAGATACGAGTAAAAAGTAACTATATTTCAGAAATTATTAAAACTTTGTGATACGAAAAAAACAACAACACTAATAGCAGTCGAAACGAGTCATAACAAATGTTCAAACTGTTCACCGCCATGTTCAATGCAGAAGTTTTCAGCATGAATACGCGCTGTTCCAAACTTACCACCGCATACTCGCCAACATTTTGAAAAGCAAAAGCTGTAGGATTTGTAAGGAATGCCAAGAAGTTCTGGAGCATGCCTCCCTTCCCGGGAAATGTTTGAAAATCTCACCTTAAATGATGCATTCTTGCGCATTCAAGGTTTCATATTATTTGCATGTTGTTCATGTTGATAATGTGAAAAAAAAAAACTTGCTCCATGGTGTTTCTCCCATTTATTTAATAAATAAATAAAATATTAATTTGAACGTGATTTTTATCTTTGCATATTAAAGATACTTTCCGAAATATATTGAAATGCGTATGATTAGTGTGTAAAATTGGTAGGCGGTAGAACAGCGTTCAAATCGGTACGGTTGGCAAGTGAGTCATCATGTTGGCGAGTCTAAGCGTAGTCCGAGGACTAGGCTTAGGAGTAAGCTTAGGCTGACCTAAGCTAGGCGAGGCCAGCACACTTTAAGATGTTTCGGGTACTTGTAGGTTATTTCCCCCCCAAAATTTTGACAGAATATTTTCGTTAAAACTAACGAAAATATCACGACTTAACCTAACCAATTATCAAGGGCGTACAGTTGATCTGTTAGTAAATAGTAAATACTATTCCAGAAACAAACAATGTTATAATTAATAATAGATCAACTGTACGCCCTTGATAATTGGTTAGGTTAAGTCGTGATATTTTCGTTAGTTTTAACGAAAATATTCTGTGAAAATTGGTGGGGGGGAGATAACCTACAAGTACCTGTCTCGGTTCTCATATGACAAAGTTTTGTGTATTTCTGAATCGTAGTTCTTTTTTATTTGCGTATTTTTGGGTTAACTGATAAAATAAACATCCTGTATAAAATGCAAGCTTTTCATTGGTCGAACGAGAGTTAAATTATAACCAATCACACGTGTCGCTCCACCTTTTTAATCCATCCATCCATCGTGTTCTGCCTATCAGGCAGGTCCAACTCGTGTGTCCCGCCAAAGTGTTCTATCCTGAGCTATCCTTTTCATCTCATGATAGCTCCTGCCTGCCTTCAAATCATCCAACATTGCTTTCCTTTTCCTTCCCCTCGGCCTTCTACCTTCATATCTACCCTCTATCGCCTCCTTCAACAATCCTTCTCCTCTCAACGCATGTCTGATCCATTTCTTCTGTCTTTCTCTTATCACCTTAATGAGTCTTCTTTCCTCCAGTCAACATTAATATTCTTCAATATTTTCATTAGTTTCCTTCACTGGACTCTGTCAAAAGCTTTTTCAAAGTCAATAAAACAAACATACATTTCCCGATCATGTTCCAGCACTCTCTCTCCCATCATTTTCATAATACCAATAGCTTCTCTCGTTCCGCATTTTGACCTAAATTCAAACTGATCCTCTCCAATGTACTGCTCAGCTCCGTTCGTTAGTCTTCTGGTTAGTATCCTTAGCATTGTTTTTGATGCACGGCTGACCAAGCTTATGGTTCGGAATTCTGAACACTTGGTGGCTCTCGTTTCTTGGGGATAGTAATCATAGAGACTCTCATAAAGTCAGCAGGCCAGTCTCCACTTTCATACATGTTTCTGCACATCTCTGTAGTGACCCAGGGTTTCCTTGCTTCTCTTTTCACATAACCGATATTTTCCCGCGCACTCTCCTTCATTGTATCTCTCAGTCTACACCATCTTTCTTCACTTGTCATATGAATGGCCGTCATTTCTTTGCCTCCTTATCTCTTCATTCACCTTTTTAACAAAAACTATCTTTTGTTCTCCCTTCAGTTTTTCAGTATCCCATTTCTTCCCTACTTTATTCTTCTTCAGTCTTCAGCCTCACCATATTTTCCATTACCACCAAGTTATGATCGGAGTCAGCATCTGCTCCAGGATAAGCTTTCGAGTTCTTCACTGCATTCCTATATCTCTGTCTTACCAAAATGAAGTCAATTTGGAGTCTTTCAGTGTGTTCTGGTTTTTTCCATGCGTATCTCCTTCTTTTGTGATTTTGGAACCAAGTATTAGTCACCAAAGGTGGGCACCCGGGCCTCAAAAAGGACCGACGGTCCCGGTCCCGGTCCTTACCTCAAACTGGACCGACGGTCCCGGTCCCGGTCCTTACCTCAAACTGGACCGACGGTCCCGGTCCTTTCTGAAGATAGGACCTAGGAACGACTCGGTCCTCGGTCCTTATATATAATATAAGTGAAAAATTTGATTAAAATGAAAAATGAAATTAAAGACACCGGAAATCTTTAATTTTATTAACATAAATTATAATTAATACAATACATAAATGATGAAAAAAAGTTATTAAGTTAAATGCTTGAGTTTCCCTTCAAGAAGACTAGCATTTCAAAATGGCTGTCACTGGATGGGATAGGCGTGTTAAACTTGATGAACACAGCAAGCACTTGTACTCCAGGTTCTGCTCACCCTTGAGGCCCAGGTATTCAAAGTATTTGTCCAGGTACGGCCAGGGATTGCCGGGTTCAGTTCTTCCGCTAGGAGCTCCAGTTGCTTGACTTGAAGTTGAAGCAATAACATCAGTAGATTCTTCGTCTCCTCCAGGTGTTGAAACAAGTTTCAGTTCAGTCTCAGTCTCTTTCTGAGTCTTCTGGAGGAAACGATCCATCTTCTTTAGAACTTCAAATGATAATCACTAAACACACTAAAATCACTAAAAAAGACCGTCCGGAATTGCTTAAAAATGGACCGTCGCTCCTCACTGAGAAAAGGACCGACTTTCCCGCTCACGGTCCTTAAAAAGGACCGAGTTCCTGGAGTTCGGTCCTTTTGGAACTCGGTCCTGCCCACCTTTGTTAGTCACCATGAGTTCTTGCGTCCGGCAAAATTCTACTAGCTTTTCTCCTCTTTCATTTCTTCTACCTAATCCGAATGGTCCAACCTCCCTTCCGTCTTTCCCCTCTCCAATCACACTATTCCAGTCCCCCATGATTATTAAGTTAGCATTTCTTCCATGGGCTTCAATTATTTCCTCTATTCTATCATACATTTCTTCTACCTCTTCTTGCAGATGGGCGCTTGTTGGCATATACACTCGCATGACAAATGTATCTACTTTTTCGCCTTTCATTCTTATCCACATGATTCTATCTGACACACAGTGTAACTCCTCAACGGTGTTTCTTATCCTTCCTCTAAGTAAAATAGCAACTCCTCTCTCAGCCCCGTCGCCACCAGAATAAATCAATCTCACGTCTCCACTAATAAAATCTCCTTCTCGCCATCTGACTTCCGACAACCCCATGACATCTATGGTCCAACCTCCCTTCCGTCTTTCCCCTCTCCAATCACACAAGGGCATATTAGTGAAGTGGTTGCCCAGTGCCTTCTTCACCGCAGGATAAATGAATTTAGTAACACTCGTCAAGGTTTGTGAACAGAGGAAGTATAACCTAAGACTTTTATTCTTCACATAAGGTCGAAATTAGGGTACAGTCTTCTAATTTCCAACTTTCTGCTTCGCAAGTAAGATAATTTAACCTTTTCAATATCAATTAATTATTAAATTCATTGTAGGAACTTCACCAAAGACTTTATTATTCTTCCAACAAAATTATGAAGAGGCGATGATGTCTTTTTATTCATGATGATGATGATGATGACGATGATCATGAATGATATCTTCTTTTATAGGCGAGTTAATAATAATAATAATAATAATAATAATAATGTTATTGTTTAGTAAGAATAAACTGTTTAATTTAACCCAAATATGTAATTATGGGGTTGCGTAGAACTGCCACTAATCGGTGTACAGTGTGTGTGCGGTCCCACACTGGCTTTCGTAAACGTATGAAAAGGTTGAATTAATAATAAGAAAAATCACACTTACAAATCATTATTATTTATTAGCGAAGAAAAGCAACTTCAGTTATAAATTCAGAAAGAAAATAACTCGTAATAAATTGAATATTACGATCCTTAAAGCGGCAAAGAAGAGTATTAATAAGGAGTGGGGAAGATCAGAGACTGGCACAGCGCTCGGGCCAGACGAACGCGGCCCATCGCGATAACTCCCGCATTGATATTGAACAGCAGTATCAGAATCCGAACTCCCCCTGACCTCAGTGTATGTATGCGTGCGTAATTCCTTTTGAAAACCTACCGAAGGAGTCAGTCCATTAGTTCTACCCTCCGGAACGTGTTCGTCATCAACTAAAAAAAACAACAACTCGTGTTATGCATTACACAAATTATATTTTACTCTCTCTCTCTCTCTCTCTCTCTCTCTCTCTCTCTTCTCCTCTCTCTCTCTCTCTCTCTCTCTCTCTCTCTCAATTATATATATATATATATATATATATATATATATATATATATATATATATATATATATATATATATATAATATATATAAACACACTTTTAAATCCTGTCAAAGGTTAAGCCTTTAGTTTCACCTTACACCTACAGCTTAACGTGAAATTGAACGACGAAGGAAGTCAGAAATTATAAAGTCCTCGTCCGGACTCGATCTCGCGACCTCCCTATCAGCAACCCAATGTCTTACTTAACCACTAAGCTACCCGCAAAATACCCATTTATCAACCAACCAATTTTTTGTATTGGATGATGAGCAGCTGCGTGAGCTGAGACATTATTATTATTATATATAGACCCCTATGTTAGGTTAGGTAACTGCGTAATGTTCGTACGTAGCACGTACGTACACTGCTTGTACGTATGTATTATACACGTGTATATAAAAAGAGGGAGTGTGTACGCGTGAATGCGTACACATTTGATGCTTAAATTGAATTGTCTCGTTTTCATCTTACCTTCACCGTCGTCGTGTTCGGGTCGGGGCCGTGAAGGGAAAACGTCTTCATAAAATATATCCACTAAAGACTGGTTATAAGTCACCACCACAATCCGTTTCGTTCCCGAAATGTGTAATCGAACGTGGTCGAAGTAATAGCGTCCATAATTTGGATGATGCTGAAAAAGAGGAAAGAAAACAAATGTTAAATTTAACCTTTTTTAAAACGACTTTTTTTTACATTAAAACGAAAACATTCGCAATTTTCATCTTTATTGAAACGAACACGCGTACGCGCAATGTTCGCTTTCCATACAGAACCGCGACATTTTCACGCGTTCATTTCTGTATCGCGACACTCGCCCAATTTTTAAAACCAAACTTAGCTTAGCCTAACCTAGCCTAGCTCAGCGAAACCTAACCTAGCTTAAATTAGCTTAGCGAAACCTAACCTAGCTTATCTTAGCCTAACCTTACCTAGCCTAGTTTAGCCAAACGTAACCTATCCTAGTATAGCGTAACCTAAATTATATCCCCTTTTTTCCCCCGCTAAAAGATACCATTTATAAATATAATTCACCGCGACACCGCGAATGTCGGGATACGCACGTCGTTTAAAAGTTAAATTTAAATAGACGTAAAAAGCGTCACCCCATTTTTGGCTAAAAAGACATCTTTAGTCCTTATATTAAAATATTTTTGCGCACCACATTTTAATCGAACCTTTATTAATTAATTAATTAATTTAACCTTTATTAATTAATTAATTAATTTAACCTTTATTAATTAATTAATTAATTTAACCTTTATTAATTAATGGCTTCCTTTAAAAGGGGAAAAATTAACCTCAATTTACCTTTTCCTCAAAAAGAGAAAGATTCAAATTATCAACGTAGAATTCGTCACGAGAAAGGGTATCGGAGAGTTGCGAACCTTCCTCGCATTTGTCCTCCTTCAGATAAAAAGGAAGACCCAGATAAAGACCTGAAGGAAGATAACGTTCCTCATCCGTGATGTTTCGGCACACGACCAAAGATGTCTCTCCCAAACTAACGTTTACTTTAAAGTCAGTCCATGAGTAAAACTTGATCGTGGAAAGTTTTCCTTCGAATATTGAAGGAAAAGTCAAAGTCCAGTTTTCCAAAGATCGTTCAATGTCGTAAACTTTGAAACCTGAAAATGTTTTTTCAAATAATAAAAAGTTTAATTTTAAATATTTGTTTAATGAAACATTTTTATCAAATAAATATTCACGAAAACAATTAACATTTTTATTAAAATAATCAATATTTTCACTCTTTTAAATAAGAAAAATAATCATTAGTTTTTTTATTATTTATTTTTACTTATTTATTTATTTTATTTAATTATTTATAGTATTTTTATTAAATATATATATATACAGTATGTATATATATATATATATATATATATATTAAAAATAATATAAATAATTAAATAAAAATAAATAAATAAGTAAAAATAAATAATAAAAAAATAATGATTATTTTGCTTATTTAAAAGAGGGAAAATATTGATTATTTTAATAAAAATGTTAATATATATATATATAATATTATATATATATATATATATATATTACAAAATGAAGTCGTTGAAATGAATGAACAAATGAACATTTTTGCAGGAAATCCGCCATTTTGTCGAAACGGAAAATCATCGAATTGAAAATTATCGAAACCTAATTTAACCTCATACTCAGCCTAATCTAACTTAGCCCAGTTACGCCTAACTTAAATCAGTTAAATATAACCACATACGAGTAAATTTAACCTAATTACTTCTACCATAAACGTACTATTTTGACCTTTTAAGTTAGGTTAGATTAAGTTTCGATAATTTTCAGTTCCGAGAAAAAAAGATTTTCTGTCTGACCAATATATATATATATATATAATGATGGGGGCTGCTTAACCTCCTTCGCAAAATCTAAGTATGACGGAGGGGACCTAAAGCTTTACATGGGATCCGAACCTCGAGTCATTAGATAATATAGACGCAGAAAGAGGACAGTCTCCCATCCAACTACTTCCCAGACCCAATGTCGCTTAACTCCGCTGATCGACGGGAAGCGGTGTAACGACACTCAGCACTACGTGTGTGTGTGTGTGTATATATATATATATATATATATATGTATATATACATATGCCGTAATGAAAGTATGAAGAGGAATTACTTCCTAACTTTGGTCAAAACTTTTATACTTCAAAACTTTATGCTTTAAAACTCTCTTAAATTAAGAACGAAAGTGAGAAACAAACCTTCACCAGAATAGGAGCGGCAGTTAACGACTGAATAAAGTCCTCGTACTGTTATGTTCACTCGTTCTCTGTCAGCGACGTCAAATGGAATTTGAAGAAGGAATCTTCCGTCAATTTCGTTAATTTGAACGAGTGAACTCGTGTCGTCAAATGTAAAAGTCAAATAATTCCAACCGAGACGAAGATGTCGTCCGGGAAGGATTACAGTATCAGTCGAGGTATTAGGATTAGTCATCGTTGATGGTTGCGCAATTATTTTCAATTGATCGCAGTTAATTTTCAAGACGTCTTCGTCGGTTGAGTTTCCCCAATCGACGGGGATGAAAAATTCGATAACGAGTGTCTCAGATGCGTTCCATTGTGTTCGTACCCCATCTTCCTCATAGTAGCAGTCTGAAAAAGAAGGAATGAATTAGATTGACTGCAATATTAATTAGGAAATGGGTAAATATTCGTTTTAACACGCATCTCGCTAAAGAATTGAAAGCATGTTTTTCTTACGTAATTTGATGTGTATTCTTTGAAAATGACCTTCATTTCCTTGGGAAATGGGCCCTTTTTTCAGAAATGACTTCGAGTCATGTCTGGAAAAACGGCACATTTCCCGAGGAAACGAGCGTTGTTCATACACAAATAAATTTGGAAATAAATCGCTGCATTAATTTCTTGAAAGTAACGGCTATCATACACCGTAGACCAATCAGAGGCAAGTAATGAAATGGCGCCTCATTATCAATCGCCTATTGGCTAATTTTCAAAAAACACTTCGACTCAGTATCAGGGTGTGTGTATATATATATATATATATATGTATATATATATATATATATATATATATATATATATATATATATATATATATGCTGGAATTTCTAATTTTACCCTTTTTTAATAGCAAGGAACCTTTTCTGAAACTGAATAAAATTGTCTGGCGTGAGCCACAAAATCACTGAATGACCAATCGGCAAAAAGAGTATAAGATACAATTTATAATTGAAACGTGGCGTCTTTTTATTAGTAATTTATACATTGATATTTATATTATATGAAACAATTAACTGAATATTTTTAATATATAGGCCTATTGCAAACTATATTCCTACAACAATAAGGTAGCATCATTGCAAAACGACAACTGAAAGCAGACCATTAGGCTATAATATACTTCAGCCTAGGTCTAATCTTTAAAGTTAGCGTGACTAAGCTATAATCCGTTGCTTCAAAATATTATGCCTAAATACGAGCTTACGGACTCGTACCACTATACAGTATTATGACAAGTTTTCATTATTAGTTTCGAAAGAGCAGAGGATTTACACGAGTTAAAATTGCTGCGTTCCTATAAATTTTGATAAAAAGTTGCCTTCAGTAACTTAGCCTAAATTATTTTAACAGCCATTTGATGCATGTTTTGTTATTTTTGGAGGGAGAGTGAATGAAGACACTGGTGATACAACGTTTAGAATTTCTACAATAGTGAAATCTGCGCATGCGTAGAACACACAGATAGCCACGGAAAATTTTAGTGTATTATTTATTATTATTATTTATTATTATTTATTATTATTGTAAGACCTTCAGTATGTTAGCCTAAATTATTTTAATCATTTTATACACATTTTATTTTTTGAGAGAGCGAATGAAGCCAAGTGCGATACAACGCTCAGAATTTCTACGATAGTCTCATCTGCGCATGCGTAGGACAGACATACAGAATTTTAGTGTATTATTTGTATTATTATTATTATTATTATTATTATTATAAGAGATTTTGAAAACTAATTTCCTGAATTAAAAAAATCGCATTAGTTTTCTCGTGAAAACTTGTTTCTTCTGAAAACCATAATCTATTTTTTGTACCTAGTGGCTTATCAGAGAGCAAAATCACACTGAAGAAAAGAAAAGGAAAATAAATATATTTCAGATTTAAAGATATATAATATATAAAATGTACATAATGTATATAATGCTATATAATGTATATATAATGCACCCAAATATGCTCACACATCTAAACGGATAATGCTTAAAAATGTACATTTGACCGACTTTTTCTCTTGTAGTCCCGTGGATTATCTCGTATTAAACACCAGATATAGTCGCCTATCATAGCTTCGTCCCATTTTCCCTGATATCTCCTCTCCATGGTCTGGATATCTTGGCGAAAACGTTCACCATGTCTTCCCTTACGTCACCCAAATTTGGTCTGAAGAATTCTAAATGCGAGTCCAGATAGTGTAACTTCAGGGACAGTCAACAACCGAACCTTTGAAAGTGTTTGAGTAGATTTTCTACTAGCTCTTTGTAGTTGTCGTTCTTCTTGTTACCTAAAAGTCCATGGACTACGAGCCGAAATGACTGCTAAGCATGTTTTTCAAGAGCTGTCATATTTTCTTCTAACTCTTTAGATCAGGGGTCCCCAACCTTTTTGAGCCGAAGAGCACATTCAAGACTACCGGTAGTGCGGCGGGCACCATTTACTTTTTCAAGGCAAATTTATAGTTGGACTTAATAATGAACATAATACACAAAAAAAAAAATAATTCCTATGTAAAATAATGAACATAATACACAAAAAAAAATTTAATTCCTATGTAAAATAATGAACATAATACACAAAAAAAAACAAGGATGGGCTAACTAAGGATCTTAGAAAAATTATCAAAACGATAACTTAATTTATTTATAAAGAAATAATTATTTTCAAATAAATGAGCATGTTTCTGTAATTAACTAGTAAAATTTAATAAAATGTTAAGTATGTTACATATTTTGGTACTTGTGGGTTATCTGTCGCCACTTTAATATTTTTTTTATTTTTTTATTTTTATATATTAAGAGAAGAGGATTCTTTATAGAGTCCAGGGGTGCTCACACCCGTGCCCGCGGGCACACGTGTGCCCGCCATGGATTTGAATGTGCCCGCTGGTTTATTTTGGAATAGCCGGCCTAAATGAAATCTTAACTGGCAATATAAAAATTACTAGAAATGAATTTTTACATGCGAGCAGAGCGCTCACATACATGTTTAAAACATGTCTGAAACCATTGCTTTGCTCCGCCAATTTCTGTGTCGCTTAAAGCGACGATTCTATTTCAACGGATATAATGAATCGAGTTGGCTGATTGGGTGTTTCGTGAAAATACAACCAATCAGAAGGCATTTTAGAAACGACTCGCTAGGCTTTCTGTGTCTTTTCGAATTTTTATTGATTTTATAAAGATGAGTGGGCGGATCGATATTTAGTTCCGCGTTTGACCTGTCCGCGTGACCTTGTGTGTGGATGCGAACATGAAATGTGTCTATTTTTTAGTCGTTTATTACGTAATTTGACGTTTTCACATTTAGTATTAAAAGTTTAGCATCATGTCGACCGTTCACCCGTTCGTGTCATCTTGTGTGTGGATGCGAATTTGAAATTTGTCTATTTTTAAGTCGTTTTTTACGTAATTTGACGTTTTCACATTTAGTATTAAAAGTTTAGCATTATTTCGACCGGCAGCGTGTCCGATTTTGAAGTTTCAAGTGGTAAAAGTTCAGCCTCTGATATTAGTTCATAAATTAGGGGAAAATTTTGGTGTTTGTGCCCGCCAAAGATAATAGTTAGCAAATTTTGCCCTAAGGTCTCCGAAGTCTGAGCACCCCTGCAAGTTTATACTGTACGGCATTGACGATTGGTTAGGTTAAGTCGTGCTAGTTTGGTTAAATAAAAAACTTTTTAATATTTTTTTTATTTAGTTATTTTTATATATTAAGAGAAGAGGATTCTTTATACTGTACGCACGGCATTGACGATTGGTTAGGTTAAGTCGTGCTAGTTTGGTTAAATAAAACGGTATTTAACCAAACTAGCACGACTTAACCTAACCAATCGTCAATGCCGTACAGTATAAAGAATCCTCTTCTCTTAATATATAAAAATAAATAAATAAAAAAAATATTAAAAAGTGGCGACAGATAACCCACAAGTACCCATATTTAAATATTTAGTAACTAAATATTTAAAATATGTAACATACTTAAATTTTATTAAAAATTTAAATAAAAACTTATCAATCGTAGTTAGTCAGTGGCGGGCACACGCAAAAGGGTCGGCGGGCACCATGGTGCTCGCGGGCACAGGGTTGGGGACCCCTGCTTTAGATGCTAACATGCGTCTGACTTGAGGTCCAACAAATATGCTTCCCTTGATTTTAGCGTCAGAAAGTTTGGGAAACATTGAACGTATATGATAAAGAGCATCACTTTCAGCATCCAAGCTTTGATGAATTGCTTAATAAGACCAAGCTTGATATGCAGCGGGGGTAGCAAAATTTTGTCTGTTGGAACAAGGGCTTCGTTAAAAACATTGTTGTTTCCTGGATTAAGCTCATTTCTCACGGGCCATTCCTTTCTGACAAAGTGCTCACCATCTGCTCTGCTGTCCCAAAGGCAGAGGAAACACGAATATTTAGTGTAACCGCCCTGGAGTCCAGTAGCGGATCTAGCTAGGTGCAGGTGGTGCAGCGCACCGGGGCCCGGACCTTTGGGGGGCCCGGTTGGTTGATATTTGATAACACCTTGGCAAGGAAAAATAATAATTTTCAAGTATTTCATATAAAAATTAGATCTAAATGTGCATGAAAATATAAGAGTCCTTTAAACTTGTTTAATGTATTTAAATGCATTTATAAACATGGTTATTCTTTCGACTACGGGCCCCTTTCTGGTAAAACTGTATACTTATACAGTATGTTAAATAATTGGTCATCTGAAATGATGTTTGCAATAGATAAAAATCAAAATTAGAATTCAAAATGCTGAAGCCATCACATTATTCTACTATCTGGTATACTAGTATATTACTATATATACACTATACTACACTGTGACACCACTTATTTCTGATCACACGTCGACGCACGAAACGAAACATTTCAAAACGTTCAGAAATATTCTTCTTCGTTTGGGATCTGTCGACTCGACACGCAGTGAGCGTCAGTTTCAATGGCTGAGACGCTGAGTGGATGAGTGCGCGAATAAAAATTACGTTAATTGATTTTCCGCAGTGTATTATTGAATACTAGTGACTATAGTGAATCAGTGTGTACTACTTTTAAATTTTACGAAAAGTTATTGTTATTTGTTACTCAGTTATTGCTAAAATCAATAAATTTTAAGTTTTCAACCCTCGAGACACGTCAGTGTACAAGCATAAAAGTGGCTTTCAAAAGAGGAAACTAAAAAGGAAGAAGAGGAAAGGGCTGCAAAATGACCTAAACTTGATGCATTTCTTGTTAAAAAAGGAGTAATAATAATGAGCAAATTGAAAGTGTAGAAAACCAAAAAGCAGAGTCTAGTGTGTTGAGAATGCAATTTCAAGTATTGAAAATGTAACTAAAAGGTGAATTAGAATAGATAGAAAACACAAATTGATTGGAACCAGTTTTAAGGGCCACCTTGAGTGGATCGAAAGGTTTTTGTGGTTCATATGTATAAACTAAACTAAAATCTAAATTTTGTGGGGCCCATAAATAATTTTGCACCGGTGCCCGTGACACTCTTGCTCCGCCACTGCTGTAGTCCAAGCAGGAATCTTAGCATTTTGAAGCCTCCACGTACATCCCATCTATGTTCACTGTAGTTTATTTTGTCTAGCAACAGCTTTACATTTTCATATTCTTCCTTCAATTGAACCGAATGAGCCACAGGAATATTTGGAAACGTGTTTCCATTATGTAGTAGGACGCCTTTTAAACTTCTAGTTGAACCGTCAATAAACAAACGCCAATCAGCAGGGCTGTATTCAATTCCTATCTCAGCAAAAAGGCCATTCACATCACAGCAGTAGCAAAGAGAGCTCGATGCAAAACAGGAGTAGAAAGAAGCGTATCGCAAATGCCTATTCCTGTAGAAAGAGATCTTGACACTTGGGTCCAAAAGATTCCACTCTTTAAGGCGGGACGTCATAATTTCTGCATTGGTTTTCGTAAGGTTCATATCCCTGACTAGGTCGTCTATGTCTTTCTGGTTGGGGAAATGGGGTGACGTATTGGAGCTTTCCTCGAAGTCAGCATCTTCATCTTCATCGGGGGATATTAAAGGCGTTTCTTCTATTTCCTCCATAGTGGGTGGGCACGGAACGAGTAAATCTTCATTATGGGGGAACTGGGGCAATAGAAGATGGGATATTTGGATATAGGACATTTTTTCGACCTTTACCTCTCTTGTAGAATGAAATGTCTACCATGCAGAAGTAACAATTATCGTGCTGATTGGTTTGCTCCCTCCAAATGCGAGGAATAGCAAATGACATGCTTTTTCTGGTACCTCGCAGCCATCCTTCTAATGTGTAACGGCAGCTTCCACAGCAAAAGTGAGGTTCCCATGATTTATCTTGATCGCCCATGGGCATGCCAAAGTAAGCGTGATATGCTGTACAAAACTTCGTCCCTGTGTCAATTTTGTGCTTTACTTGCTTTGGATTGATGTAATGGTCGCAAACATAACAAAAGGAATCTGCAGAGTGTCTGCAGGGCCTATTGGTAGCCATCACCATATAATTCTAATTCAAATATCTGAAAAATACAAAAAACCATTTTATAAACAGAAATAAGAAACCAAATGTGTACAAATAGTTAATAATGGGCCTTAACCAATAAAAACATTACTAATAAACCCCAGTTTTGGGGACATTTTGAATTTTGCACTTGAAATTACTTTTGCTATCTCAGAAAAATGCCTTAAAAATGGCGAAAAAGTAAGATTTCTAAACAAAATCTAAACATAAACAAAAAATTGTTGCACATTGTAATGCAACGCTTTGTTCTATGATTTTAGGCATTATCAAAGAATTAATGAAACGCTTATACAATTATATATGGAGTATATAGTTAAATTATGATAGTTAAATTATATATAAATGTAAAAATTAACAACAAAATAATATTAATATGCTCAGTATTTATATATTAGGCCCTACATAAAAGATTTAGCAAATTACCAATTTTTAAAGTCAGAAATGGTTGCTTCAGATCCGCCAATTCGTTGTACTAAACATTAATTTCTAGTTTTGACTCTTTTAGCCTGGTCCCGTTTTTGGGAAAAGAGACTTGTTAAGGCATTTCGTGTTAATTTTTTGGCAACAGGAGGAGTATTATAAATTTTGATCTGCTCAATTAAAAAATGCCCGTTGCCAAGCTGAATTTTGAGTTTTAAACCCGTAATTTTGAGAACCAAAATGGCTGCCGATTTTTCTACATTTTGTTATATCTTGTTACCAAATTGAGCTAAAGTCATGATTAAAGGTCCTACATTTTTATCCCTAGGAATTCATTAAAAATACAATCAAAGCTATAATATTATGTCCTTATAGGCTTCTTTGTAAGGTGTAGGCAATTTTCACAGAAATAAATATAAAAATGTAATTTACTCGCATTTCTAAACTAGTTCTCTGTTAGGCCTTGACCAAAATACTACCTTGTTAATAGTACATTTATATAACATTTATAATTCATACCTATTGATTAATATTTAATTTTTATTTGTTGCAGGTGTCATCGCAGACAAAACGAACTGGAATTTATAAAAAAATGGAGCCATTTGCCAGCCTAAAGAGATGTACTCCCGATTCTTCTTTGTCCCTGTGCCATGATTATTTAAAGGAAAAGCTGGTAAACAGCGGAGAACAAGGAGGACTTAAAAAATGTGCCGTCAAGAGGCACAAACTGAAAGGCATGAAGAATAAAGATGCCAGAGATAGCAGGGCCTGATTATCCAATAGGCACAATAGGCACAGTGCCTGGGGCCTAAGAAACTCCCAAGGACCTACGAAAAAGTTTTGGCCCTAAAAATAATCTTAGTTGACTCAAAAATGAGAAAAGGAAACTGCTAAATCAAACTTAATAATTAATTTGCTTTAATTGAATTACTTTACAAAACCTTCTTATTATAATACATCTACAAATGTTGAAGTATATATACACACACGCAGGTTTATTTGATTAAATTTTTAGTTAACAAACAACATACAGGTATAATATGACTTAAATAAATGACCATTAAACATTAACTTTGCGGCTCTTTTTGTTACCAAAATCACAGATTACATCTTCAAATTAATTTTTTGAAAAAGCTCCTTCTCAATTGAGAGTAGTGCAGGGGCGTACCCAGGATTTGGTCAAGGGGGGAGGGGTCGTCTGAGTAACTAAAACAAAGGTGTATATACCATACGAGTATGCATATACATAACCATTTACTAGAGCCAATATTCATGTATTAACAAAGCCTTATTTACAGCAAGTTTTAAGACTAATTGGCGGGTAAAAATCTATAGTCGCGGGATGGCGAATTTTTTACTGTTTTTTAATTCAGATAACGTCTTTTTGACTAATAGCGGAAAGTTTGAATATTCAACAAATTTAAATACTGTAAACTAAAAAATTTGCATGTATCGATCACCGACACTTGCAAATTTTTTAGCGTGCGAGTAACTAAAACAAAGGTGTGTGTGTGTGTATATATATATACCAAGCAGGTTTAATGCTATCACACACACACACACACACACACACACACATATATATATATATATTATATATATATATATATATATGTAATTCATAGGCGTGCACACTGGGTACGCAAGGTACGCTGTGCGTACCCAATTTTTTTTATTAAATTTAAAAATTTAAATTTTTCTAAATATTGGTAAAATGCTATTATAAATACCAATAAATGTTATAATTTAGTCCGTATACTTAAGCAATACAAAGTAAAATTAAGTGAAACTTCCTTGTTTTCTCATGTGCTTTCTTACAAGGTACGCTCTGAGCATAGAATGTACTTGCGTAGGAATATGATCCTTAAGTGCTGGGCGGGGTTTAACAAATACTGTCTTACTATTGGCAGAAAAATGTCCTGGGAATACGCTGGAATGTTTCAGCGGAGTTTCAGAAAATGCGGAGTGGCTTTGATGATTGTGTGGCAAAGGCGAAATATCGCATCCCATTTGACTGCTGATGCAGAACCGAAACGAATAAGGCTGACACAGACTGATCAGCCAGATTTGGAAATGAAAAGACTTTATTTAGAAATCATAGATACAGTTTGCGTGCAACTTACTGCTCGGTTTGTAAATCTGTCACAATTGAAATTTTTGGAACTTCTGAATCCCGAAAATTTTCTAAAATTTAGCCAAGCATTCTTAAAACCTTCGCGGAGTTACACAGAGGCTCTTTTGATTTTATAAGACTGAAAAATGAACCACTTGTCCTATACTCATCTGAAGAATTTCAAGGAAAATATCCCTGCCATATTGCAAAATTCTTGAGCCTGAACAACTTGAATGAAAGCATGCCTGAACTTCAAAAACTCGTAGAGCTAGTACTAACCATGCCCTCTACAACTTCATCAGTAGAAAGATCATTTTCGGCTTTGAGGAGAATTAAAACGTATCTAAGAAGTACAATGGGCGAAGAAAGGCTGTCATACTTAGCCCTTATGAGCATCGAAAATGAGTTATTAGTCCAAATGAAATCTGACCCATCATTCTACGATTCAGTAATAGATGAATATTCCACTAAGAATCGTAGGGTCGATCTGAAATATCGATAAAAATTGCGCTGTCGCATATAAATAGTTAAATACAAGCGGTAGCTCGTATCGCCCTCTGGATTTTTTTTTCACTACTTCATTTTTTTTATTAGTTGTAGATTTAAAATTATATTATATGAAGCCCTCATAGGAAGAAGTGGCTAAGCGACAAAAGTATGGCATATCACATCTATCTCATATATATGGCATATCACTGGATGGTACAATTAGAAGCACCGTCGTTTAAATATACATCAATTTTTTATGATCCACAAATAAGAAGACAGTATTGCGTTTGTTGAATACTGTAATATGATGGAATGCTTTTTCCCCTCTAACATATGGGAAAATGGTTCACTTCGAGTCTAACTTTATCGTTTATTTTTTGTCATACTTTATAAAATAATATAATTACAAAAATTGTAATGAATCGTAACTGCAAATCGATGAAAGAATGGAGCTTAATATCCCAATTAAATTGCGAGTCCTTTCGGGCTATCCAATCAATCACAAATGTAGAGAAAAAGACATTTTTTTTTCACTTTTTCATGTATTTTTTGTATTATATTATATGAGGCCCTCATAGGAAGAAGTAGCTAAGCTAAAAAATTTAAAAAAACGCCATTACCCCCACTCCCCCATTACCCCCACCCCTCAACTCCATTACCCTCCCACCCCCACTCCCCCATTACCCCCACACACAAAAGTAAAAAAGCCATTACCCCCACACACAAGTAAAAAAGCCATTACCCCCACCCCTCTCCCCATTACCCCCACCCCCATTACCCCCACTCCTTTTCCCATTACTTCCACCCCACTCCCCCAATTACCCCACCCCTCTCCTCATTATACTGCTTCCCGCCCTCCCGGCGGGTAGCAGTATATATATCACAGTATAAATGTGAAGCTCAAGATTTTCACGGCTGCGTTCTTTTCTATAGTTTGATCGCGGTGCTGGGGCCTTCGGACCCAGTAACCGGTGACCTATGACCGGGAAACTTGACAGAGCATATCGTCAGTTCATGGGCTATCAGTTGGTGATGGTTGCAGAATTTTCCGATGTGCCGTTTAGGTTGTGCACGGTTCCGTAAAGAGCTGACACACACACACATTTTAGCTCAATAGTATATTAGATATACCATATCCAGTGTCCACCTCATCATCCAGATTTGGTAAGTACCGTTACTACCGTACCAAGGTCATAATTTATTATACTTTATAGTATCGCTATTTCTTGAAAATTCTTGCATAATAAAATTATATATATATATATATATATGTGTGTGTGTGTGTATGTGTGTGTGTGTGTGTGTGTATGTGTGTGTGTGTGTGTGTGTATGTGTGTGTGTGTGTGTGTGTGTGAGAGAGAGAGAGAGAGAGAGAGATAGGCATAAATAGGAGAGAAAGCGAAATGGTTACTAATTCTTTTCATTTATTTAAAAGAATATGCCTATAACTAGTATTGCACACAATAAGCCAAATTTGCATTGCCAAAATGAAAATTTTCATTGAAAGTTAGTGTTTCTTTTGTTGTAACTTTTAAACATAATTAACACTGCACACTTTGAACAAAAACATTTTTATATTTTTTAAAAAATTTCACTCAATAAATACAAAGATTGTTTCGAATTCAATCCCTATCTCATCCTTCAGAAATTTTGCCTCCTACACTTTTTTGAAGCGGGGCCCTAGGCAGTCGCCTATTTCGCCTGTAAGAGGAAACGGCCCTCTCACTAGAAAAATGATGGGGATTATCTGGAGGAGCTTCAGCAGCAGAAAAGCAAACATCATGTTTAATATATGGAGGAGTCTAGTCCTACCGATAATTGAATATTGCTCAGTACTCACAAGCCCATACAGAAACCGAAACATTGCGAACATTGAAGCTACACAAAGGACCTTTACGTCTAAGATAGAGGAACGAAAGGTGAACACGACTGGTCTCGACTACAATCCCTGAAACTCCTGTCTCTGGAAAGACGACGCGAGTGGTACACAATAATATACATATGGAAAATACTTGAGGGCTTTGTCTCTAACCTTAGGAATGAAGTAGAAACAAACTGGAATGAGAAAAGAAACAGATTTTGTACTGTCCCAGCTGCGGTTGGACAGGGGGCCATGAAAACGAGTATGGAAAATACCCTCAGAATACGAGGCCCAAAGCTTTTCAATGCCCTACCAAAAGACGTGAGGAATCTCCAGCACACCGACCTGAAGAACTTCAAGAACCACCTGAACAGATTCCTGTGCAAAGTCCCTGACCAGCCATGCGCGGCTGGCTACGAGGGCAGGAGATCAGACAGTAATTCCCTCCTTCACCAAATCCCGCAAATGAGGCGGGATGCTGCAGGTCGATCCTGAACCGTCGTTCAAACTCACATAGAGTAATAAAGTAAGCGAGTAAGGACTCCATAATTCTCAGGTCCGTTTCATTTTGCAAGGTGGTTAAAACTGAGAAATTATTAAATGGATGGTTGTTACTTTCACAATGTTCACGGATTGAGGATTTGGCTGGTTACTTAGTGGTAGAGAAGTACGACTACTAATCGTACTAATGCCACGATGCTCATCGACCCGTACCTTAAGTTGGCGAACTGAGCTGCCAACATATGTAGCATTAAAACCACAATTAAAAGAATAAACTGGGTTGGAGACGAGGGCGTCGGGCAACTTTTCCTTAAATTCAAAGGAGCTAATGCTAAAATTATTGATAAAAATAAATTTAAAATCGATTTGTGGATAAAAGTGGGCGAGCAAACGTTTAGGTCCTTTTCATTCCTATGACTTAAGTAGCCATAAAATGGCATAGATATATATCTTTTGTCTTTTTGAACAGTGGGGACGGGGAGTTGGGGTTTAAAATGATGATTTAAATAGTTTCGAATATGTTTCATAATCAAGTCCTTTGGAAAAGAATTGGAGTTAAAATAATTCACTAACAAACATGTATTTTTCATCAGATATATTATGGATAGGCTAGGTAGCTGTTGGGACGCTGATTCCAAATCTGTTTTCGGTTTTCCTCTAGCACGTCTAGTTTTCGAGATGAGACCGATCATAATATATAGGTCTATAACAAATATAATATATATATATATATATATATATATATATATATATATATATATATATATATATATATATATATATATATATAATATATATAATATATATAATATGCATATAACTATATATAATACTAGGTGAGGTTCCCGGCGTTACCCGGGTTAACTGAATGTCCGGTTAGGTCAACTGAGTGCCCGGTTAGGTCCCTTGACGATTGGTTAGAAATAATTAAAATTATTGAGCCCAAAGGCCCCAGCACCGCGATTAAACTACAGAAAAGAACGCAGCCGTGAAAATTTTGAGCTTCACATTGTGTCAAGATTTCTGAATCTTAGGATTTTCATGACTATAGTTTTACTGACCAAATAATTGAACTCCCATTTACTGTCGGTTCAATTATTTGGTCAATAAAACTATAGAAAAGAACACAGTCATGAAAATCTTGAGCTTCACATTGCCGCCCGTAATACAAACAGATAAACAGACAGGCTGACCGACTCTGTGTTGACATTCTTCATCCCATAAGAGGTTTCCGTGCCAAATTTGGTAGCTCTAGGTCAAACGGTTTGCGCTTGCATAAAGGACAGACAGACAGACACACAGACAGAAAGGCGAAAATATATAATAGATAATATATAACACTATATATACACAATATATAATATGCGTCCCTTTATACATGTAGCGGAGTATTTTGTCGTTGCAGCTTAGGTGTAGGTTTTTGCTTTACTCTTTCTGTACCCTCATGTATGGCATTTTGTCGTTTCAACTTAGGCTTTCCGCAAGTTGTCTTGTGGTATTTTAGGCGAGAGTAGTTGCTGGCCACAAATTTGCAAACATTGTACGTGTACACCCTTTCATTCTTTGGTGTAACAGTCACATGTCTAGTTGTGTGTTGTGTTTTTTGTTTTGTTTTGTCACCCACTTACACATTATATTTTTTTAGGTGATTTACATCAACCCACTCATCGATCATCATGCCTCGAAAGTGTAAAAATCACCCCGACAATTTCTGTTACGTGTACGGCTCGTTCGCGACTAAATCACAACGGCATACAATCACGATGGATCTTCGGAAAACTTACCGGTTATAAATGCTAAAAACTTCACTTTTTTCTACGTGAAGGTCAAAATATGAAAATAAAAACCCACTCTAATAGACAGAGTTTATTTCCACAACAGTTTCGACGCCCACTGGCATCCTCCTCGGGTGGATACAGAAAAGGATGCCAGTGGGCGTGGAAACTGTTGTGGAAATAAACTCTGTCTATTAGAGTGGGTTTTTATTTTCTTACCGGTTATACTTCGGCTGTCCACTAGGCGACCAAGATAAGGCGTGGGCGCCACATGTTATCTGTACCGCTTGTTCGAATGGATTACGCGACTGGTTGAACCAAAGGAAAAAGTCGATGCCGTTCGCTATACATGATATGGAGGGAGCCGAGAGACCATCATGGCGATTGTTACTTTTGCAATGTTAACATAACTGAATTCTCCATGAAGAACAAGCATCCCTCACGATGATACGATGCCGATACCGGTACCTCCACAGCATGGACTCGATTCTTTAGAAAACGAAAGGGAATCCGACGAAGGTGCGATTTGCGGGAATGCGGGACCTTCGGCCGATCTTGTCTACACACCTGATGAAGAACAATCGGAGCCGGAGAGGCTTACCCAAAACGAGTTGAATGACCTCATTAGAGACTTAACCCTCTCCAAAGAGAAATCAGAACTTCTCTCCTCGAGACTCAAGCAGAAACACTTACTTGAGAAGCGCGTCCGAGTGTGTCACTAAAGTATGCTGGCAGACTACTGCTGGATGTTGTACCGCGACGATCCGAACAAGGTTCACAAAAGAAAATCGTACTCGCAACGTTTTTAGGTAGGTGTACATTTCCTTTTAAGAATAAAATTGTACTTTTACGATAAATTGTGCTGAAAATAACACCAGTCATATTTCGATAACTAGATGTGCTAGAGGAAAACCGAAAACAGATTTGGAATCGGCGTACAAAACCGGTCTAGAAAAGTGTGTATACTCGTACATCTTTGATGAGAGAAAAAGCTCGATTTTGTCGACCAGTGATATATATATATATATATATATATATATATATATATATATATACATTATAACTGCAAACACACAGTATAATTAACGTAAAGAACGACGCTTTGTATAGGAGAATATTCCGCGCAAGATGAGAGCGAAAGAACGAAACAAATGAAAAAATGAGGTAACCTTTCGCTCTTTCGCCCTCATCTTGCGCGGATATTCTCCTATACAAAGCGTCGTTCTTTACGTTATATATATATATATATATATATATATATATAATCGATTAAAAACCACATCTCAGAATGAAAGGAAAAATAAACCTAAAACGTTTGCTCGCCCACTTGTATCCACAAATCGATTTTAAATTTAGTTTTATCAATAATATAAGTTTAGCATTAGTTCCTTTGAATTTAAGGAAAAGTTGCGACACCCTCGTCTCCAACCTAGTTATTCTTTTAATTGTGTTTGTAACGTCACATATGTTGCAGCTCAGTTCGCCAACGTGAGGTACGGGTCGATGAGCATCGTAGCATTAGTAGTCGTACTTCTCTGCCACTAAGTAACCAGCCAAATCCTCAGTCCGTGAACATTGTGAAAGTAACAACCATTCATTTAATAATTTCTCAGTTTTAACCACCTTGCAAAATGAAACGGATTTGAGAATTATAGAGCCCTGATATATATATATATATATATATATATATATATATATATATATATATATATATATATATAACAGGGCGTCCCAAAAAAATGTATACACACTTTAAATAATTATAAAGGCAGTGTTTATTAAAATACATTTCATTTTCAAAATGTAATAGAATCTACAGACATTATTTAATTGTTTTGTCAACGCCTGTTTTCAAACTGACGTCCGTTCTGGTCCAGGCACTGCTGATAACGCGAAGCAATGGAATCGCAAACATCACGAAACATTTCGTTTGGTATTTGTGTGCATTCTCGTTCAATGGCTGCTCTCAATTCAGCGACTGTTGCAGGTTTTATAGCGTAGACTTTGTCTTTTAAGTATCCCCATAAAAAAAAGTCTAGTGGTGTGAGGTCTGGTGAACGCGGAGGGTATTCTACGAAACCCCTTCGTCCAATCCACATCCACATCGTGCCAAGTACCACTCGCAATACTCCACTCTTCGGTCCGGATCATCATCTTCATTAATAGCATGGACTAATCTTGGAATGTAACTTTTCCATTGACAGCGCTTCAAAATGCGTTGGACAGACGATTCTGAAATTCCTACCTCACGACTCGCTTGCCGCACAGATTTTCTTGGACTTTGGTGATACGTTTCCAGTACTCTTTCTTGCTTTGTGGGGCTTGTCGATGTCCGTGGTCTTCCGGAACGCTTCTTGTGGACATTCTGAACAGTTCCATCGGCTTCAAACTTATCTCTAATTCGAGTGATGGTAAGTCGCGTTGGTGGATCTGTTTGAAACTCCCTCCTAAACTGTCTTTGCACTTCAACTGCGTTTTCACACTTCCAGTAGCATTTTAGAATGAATTTCCTTTGTTCAAAGCTTAGTCTGACTGCCATTATTAATTCTAATGGGTTTAACTTGGAAAGAAAGAAACATCAATTGAGCTATCAGCTGTTAAAGTGTGTATACATTTTTTGGGACGCCCTGTATATATATATATTAGACAAAAACCGAAGTTAAACGACAATAATTCTGCGTATACAAACATACAAACAGAGTAAGTTAATATTTAAGTATGTAAATAAAGGGTGATCCAGAGAAATGGGACCCAAAAGAAACCCCTGTAACTCTTAAAGTATAAGTCCTTTTATAAAATCATACGCATCATTCGAAAGAGGATAGTTACAAGTTTGTACAGGATTGTATAGGTTTTGACAATACAAGACAAGATAAGATACAAAACAAAATAAAAGTGTTAGTTAAAACTAACCCTTCAAGATGACTGCATGGACTGTGGAACAGCTGCGTTTCATAACTGAGCAATATTATGAGCATGGAAGAAGTGTAGTTTCAGCTCTTAGAAGGTGATTTTGACATCTGAAAATTTGTCTTGAAAGATCTTTGAGCTGAAATTACACTTCTTCCATGCTCATAATATTGCTCAGTTATGAAACGCAGCTGTTCCACAGTCCATGCAGTCATCTTGAAGGGTTAGTTTTAATAACACTTTTATTTTGTTTTGTATCTTATCTTGTCTTGTATTGTCAAAACCTATACAATCCGTACAAACTTGTAACTATCCTCTTTCGAATGATGCGTATGATTTTATAAAAGGACTTATACTTTAAGAGTTACAGGGGTTTCTTTTGGGTCCCATTTCTCTGGATCACCCTTTATTGTAATTTGCTTTAGTTTCGCTTGATTTTGTGTAATTATTAAACTTAATTGAACTTTAGGACAGTCTTCATTGTGATTTTTCTTGTTCTTGTACTATTGAAAGTATTTTATAACTAAGTTATTTATGTACCTGTCTATGTCTAACTAATCTTTCACCAGTTTTATATTTTTTACTTTTATTCTTCTTAGCCACTGACGATGGGAGTTTGACTTCAGAAACGTCTCATATTAAATCTTCATTATGTTGACGTGGCCGTTATTATACTTTTCATTCTTAAATGTCGGTTCCCTAAGAACACTCCTTTCTCTACAATATATGTTACAGTTTGTTACACGCAGACCCTACGTGGAAGAAGGAACTCTTCTGGGAAAATTAAATCCACTGTAACGCGAATAAGTAATGGGTAAGTAATAAGTAATGAATGTAGTAGGATAGGTGGCTTTAAACCCTAGATCCTATCCCAAAGCTGGATCCTATCCGCTTGGCAGATAGCTGGTGAGGGAAGCTATATTTTGGGGCCTCTTTGCGAGTGACCCGTTGCCCACGTTGGGCTTCAATCATGAAAAAGAAAAACTATCGTGTTTGTCATTTACCATTACTTATTCGGACTATAGTGGACTTAATTTTGCCAGAAGAGTTCTTTGTTCCATGTACGGTCTGTGTGTAACATAAAAGTTTCTCAGGGGGACCATTCCGAGTTGTTAACCTTGGTTTTGCTTCCGCCCGAATTGTTCATCCTGACGAAGGTCAAGCTTGTCACTCCACCATTGACCTCCAGTTTAACGTGGAATCCGAAAAACGCCCACCCAGCAGCCCAGCGTCTTAACCACTAGGCTACCCAGGGTACCCATTTATCTACCAACCAATTTCTTTATTGTGTGGAAGGATGAACAGCTGGGTTTTGGTGCGCACCGGCTGCCGTCATCGGGTCTTGATCCCGGGGTCGATGGATTTGTAGTCAGCGACGCTAACCACTATACCACCGAGTCGCATATATATATATATATATATATATACACACCGTTATGCCCAGCACTTGCTTGGGGTGAGCTGATTGTATTAAATTTTAATTTTTCAAATCTTTTCTTATTATTTGTCGTATCCCCCAGAAATTGGGAAAACTGCGGCCTCCCAATTACTGGAGGTTCAATTATTTGGTCACTAAAACGATAGAAAAGAACGCAGCCATGAAAATCTTAAGTTTCACAAATTTTGACACAATGTGAAGCTCAAGATTTTCATGGCTGCGTTCTTTTCTATAGTTTTAGTGACCAATTTCTGTTCATTGTTAACCAACCTAACCTGACCAAATCCAAAATCATTCCCTCAACTTTTTTTTCTTCTAACATTATCCTATTTTTAAAAACCAACCAACCAACCAACCAACCCAGTTCTTTTTAGAGACCCAAAAGTTCACGGGCAGACACCCACACAACTTGATTTTATAATATATATATATATATATATATATATATATATATATATATATATATAGGGTGATTCAAAAGGCAGGTTACATAGGGAAATACTGTATTATGTAATGATACAGGGGAATAGTCACATCACATGTTCGATATGGCCACCGTTAACGGCAATGCACTTGTGCAGCCAGCTAGGAATATCACATCAATGCGCTCCTCCTTCGATAACATCTCATAACTCATTTACCTGCAAAGAAACAGAAAAGCCCTATGTAACCTGACTTTTGAATCACACTGTATACATATCAGTGATGTAGGTCTCGAGATCGGTCTCGGTCTCGAGACCGATCTCGAGACCCAATTTGCAGATCTCGATTCGATCTCGGTCTCCGCTATTTAGATCTCGGTCTCGATCTCGGTCTCGACAGACGCGGTCTCGGTTTTTCTCCCCGAGACCTTTCGAGACCTCTCGAGACCGTAATGATAAATACATGTTATTGGCATACTCATGATGGTGGCTTGGTTGAACAGACACAATTCAGAATGTTTATGAAAGTTTGTAAAAGTAAAGGACTCTAGGTATTCACTAATCAGTCACCCTGTTTTGAGTGGATGTTGAATTAATGTTATATATATATATATATTATTTAGACCTTATGCTAATTGCCATGCCTCTGTTTATAGTACCGATATGTCAATTTATTTTTCATAGAAATGGTGTTGGAAAAATGCTATACAGGAAACTCAAGCACGGAGAATGAGCAGATACAGAGAGACAGTGCTCATTCTCACAGCAGCGATGACGAAATAAAACAGTCAAACCAAAGTTCCGAGACTAATGGCAAAATATCAAAGCTATCGGTCCAAGCAGAAGAACGTTGAAACTTGGAAGATTTTGAACCGCAGGGAACAGTTGCGGCGGTACCTCTTAGAAATCGATGAATCTCATATTTTAGACAAACTGCTCTCCAATAAAGTTTTTGCACCAGAAAAGGGATAAATTCCCATCACTGGCCAATATTGCCATGACTGTTTTAACAGTGCCTGCCTCTAGTGCTCCAATTGAGCGTGCATTTAGCCATGGAGGCATAATAATGAGGCCCCACAGAAGTCGAACTTCAGCAGATCTTCTGAGCATGCTGATGTTCCTTAAGTGCAATGAGCACCTATCATGCTTTAAATAAATGCACAAGTCAAACTGGGTAGTGGGTACGTTCATTAAACCTTCTGTAACAGATATAAAAGAAGTAAATAAATAAAAAGTACGTGTATATATATATATATATATATATATATATATATATATATATATATATATTCATTTGCTAATTTATAGGCTACACTTTTTGCATTCAACACACTACATCTGAGAAAGTAGTTATTAGTTTATTAATATACTTAACATAGTCTAATTTCCATAGTAGTGTAAAGCAAATTGAAAGGGCATGAGCTTGGTCTCGATCTCGATCTCGGTCTCGAATTTTAAGGGTCTCGATCTCGGAAGGTAGATCTCGATCTCGAACCTTTGATCTCGGTCTCGATCTTGGTCTCACAGGATCAGGTCTCGGTCTCGGTCTCAGTCTCGGACTTGGTGGTCTCGACTACATCACTGATACATATATATCTCTGATGCAAATCCACAAGGAAAAAGAAAAAGGATTTCAAGGCCTTTCGTTTATTCAGAGCTACACCTCGTCAGGGAATGAAGAGAGAAGGCAAGATGCCCATAAATATATACAACGTAGCAGAAACCAAAACAATTAGCACATACTTAACAAGAGTTCATGAGAGGCAGAAGGAATTTTAACAAGATATTGTCAATTTTATACATTCCCGCACTGTTATTGAAATTGTTTTTAAAATGGATAAATGCACATTCTAGAATATTTCTTTCAATTATATCTCTGTTTCCAACAAGCGCTTTAGAACTATCCCACTTGATGCTATGATTACATCTATACATATGGTTAAACAAAGCATTGAAATTATTAGCTGTTCTACACGCATATTTATGCTGTTTTACCCTAATATCTAACGTTCTACCCGTTTGGCCTATATATACTGAGTTACATTGTGTACATCCGATCGAATACACATAACCAACAACATTATCCGAGGTGTAGCTCTGAATGTAATAGCATGTATTAGCATCATTCATTCATTCATTTCACGTGTTTCATTGTGAAATTCATCCCATATATATATGCGCGGAATGTTCTCCTATACAAGCGTCGTTCTTTATACTGCGTGTTCTTTGCAGTTGAAATGTGTATATATATATATATATATATATATATATATATATATATATATATATATATATATATATATATATATATACACACAAAAGCCTAAGTTAAATTATTATAATTCTGCATACATAATAAACAAGTTAATATTATATACACAATATATATATATATATATATATATATATATATATATATATATATATATATATATATATGAAAATTATTTCACGAAAGTAACACGTGAAAAATATTTATGATGAATAAAACCACGAAGGAAAGGAAACACCATTCTGTGTTTCCTTTCCTTCGGGGTTTTATTCATCATACATATATATATATATATATATATTATATATATATATATATATATATATATATATATAGTAAGTATAGAAAAAAAAAATTGTGGGAGGAGCAAACACATTTGTATGGAAAAATGACACTTATAAGCACTTTGCCCGAAATTCAACATAAATTCAAATGGTAAACAGGTCACAAAAGAATAAAGAAATAAAAATAAATATAAATATAAATTGGAAAAATTACAAAATAATGCCTTAGTCACAGCCGAAATAACCATAAAGAAATAAACCAACAGATAAAAAACCAAAAATTATAAAAATTATAAGTGGAGTCTACAAATTCAAGCTCAAAAGGAAAATTTTACAATCAATTTAATAGATGATGCCAAATTGATATATATGTCACAAAGAAATAAAGAAATAAACCAAAAAAAAAATAAATTGAAAAATAAATTGAGAGGCACATAAATTTATAAGGGGAAAAAAAAAAAAATGAATTACCAAAGGTTTTTTAGTTATTGTCTGAATCATACATACTATGGTCACAAACGAATAAAAAAGTACAAGTAAATATAAATTGGAAAACAAAATGATGCCTAGATGATATATAAAGAACTATAAAAATATATACAACATATATAAGGTATATATACAAAATATAAACCCAATATATAAGGAATATATATATATATATATATATATATATATATATATATATATATATATATATATATATATATATATATGCATAAGGGACAAATTACCAACGGTTTTTATAATTAATGTCTGAAAGATCCGTTGGTCACAAAAGAATACAGAAATAAAAATAAATATAAATTGGAAAAATTACAAATAATACAACTACACATGTACACCCGCATAACCAAATATATATACATATACATACATATATAAAAATACATATACATATATATACCTACATACACATACATACATACATACATATAAGAAATACGCATACCACAATAAATTTAAAAATAAAATTGTAAGAGAAACATACTGATTTATAAGGAAAAAAGAGAGAAACAAATTTTTACCAAAGGTTTAGCAAAAGACTAAAGAAATAAAAATAAATATAAATTGAAAAAATTACAAATAATACAACTAAACATGTACACCCGCATAACCAAATATATATATACATATACATACATATATAAATACATACATACATATATAAACCTATACATATATATATATATATACATACACATACATACATACATATACCTATATATATAAGAAATACGCATACAACAATAAATTGAAAAATAAAATTGTAAGAAAAACATACAGATTTATAAGGCAAAAGAGACAAAAACAAATTTTTACCAAAGGTTTAGCAACCTGCCCTTTTTGTTTAAATCCATTCTGAAGGAATTCAGAGCAACGGGATCGAGTTGAAACAGACCTTTACTCGTGTTAAAGTTATTTCTAAGTTGAATTATAGCAGACTCAAGAATATTTCTATTAACAATGTTGCTAGAGTGAAACAAAACTGATGCATTATTCCAATCAATACAATGGGATAACTCAGACAAACGGACAAAAGGGCACTGGACAACTGTCCCGTTCTAACAGAATATTGATGCTGTTTTACACGCGTTTGCAAATCCTTTCCCGTCTAACCTATGTAAAAGGAATCACATTGCTTACACCCAATTTTATAGATAATGCCTAAATTATTGGTAGGATATTTTTTACTATGATGTTTTTCACAATATTGTTATATGAAAAAACTACACTGATATCCAAAAGTTTAAGTACATTAGCAATGCCTAGGAAGGCCGGGAAAAATGGAAGTACTAAATATTCTTTATATATTATTTGGTATCATTTTTTTTTCAATTTATATTTACTTGTACTTTTTTATTCGTTTGTGACCATAGTATGCATGATTCAGACAATAACAAAAACTTTTGGTAATTTTTTTCCCTTATAAATTTGGGTGCCTCTCTTACAATTTATTTTTCAATTTATTTTTTTTTTTGGTTTATTTCTTTATTTCTTTGTGACATATATATCAATTTGGCATCATCTATTAAATTGACTGTAAATTTTCCTTTTGAGCTTGAATTTGTAGACTCCACTTATAATTTTTATAATTTTTGGTTTTTTATCTGTTGGTTTATTTCTTTATGGTTATTTCGGCTGTGACGTATATATCACTAAGGCATTATTTTGTAATTTTTCGAATTTATATTTATATTTATTTTTATTTCTTTATTCTTTTCTGACCTGTTTACCATTTGAATTTATGTTGAATTTCGGGCAAAGTGCTTATAAGTGTCATTTTTCCATATAAATGTGTTTGCTCCTCCCACAATTTTTTTTCTATACTTACTATATATATATATATATATATATATGTTTATTTTTGTAACCTATATATTGTCTTGAATTCTTCTTTCACTCCAGTGTTCCTGAGGATGTCATTAGACGAAAGCGCTTGAGCACCACTTTGTGTTTCTTTTCCCTTCGTGGTTTTATTCATCATATATACAGTATGTCCCACAAAAAAGTACACCCAACTTTAGATTGTACTAACTCTTCCAAAAATTGAGATATTTTGGATCTGTTTGTTTGATTTAATATAGCAAATTATTCTTTGTTAACGTTCAAATTTATTCATGTTTAAACGAATTAGTGTTTAAGCATCTGCTTTTAACTGAAGGGTACAAAAAAATGGATTGCGCAAAATTGGTCAATGAAAAAATAATGTGTGTGCTATCGATGTAATGAAAAGACAAATACATAATAATAGATACTTTAACATAATTTTAATAAGATACAAAGCAGATTTTTCTTTATTCCTTATTACAAAAGTTATGCTTAGTTTCGTTTTCTTTCAACATGACCGCCATTCCTATCGATACAAATCTGGAGTCGAGCTCTCATCTTCTCCATCACTCTTTTGATAAGATCTGGATTGTCTTTTAACAAGTTGATTTCAGCTGTGATGCGAGTCCTCAAATCATCTAAATTGATAGGTTGTGATGCAAATACTCTATTTTTCAAATGACTCCATAAAAAGTAATCACACGGGATCAAGTCAGGGCTTCTGGGAGGCCATTCAATGTCATGGCCTGTAGCAATTACGCTTTGGTGGAAGACTTCCTGCAAGCGTTCCTTCACAATAACTCTCCTGTGAGCAGGAGTTATTGTGAAGGAACGCTTGCAGGAAGTCTTCCACCAAAGAGTAATTGCTACAGGCCATGACATTGAATGGCCTCCCAGAAGCCCTGACTTGATCCCGTGTGATTACTTTTTATGGGGTCATTTGAAAAATAGAGTATTTGCATCACAACCTATCAATTTAGATGATTTGAGGACTCGCATCACAGCTGAAATCAACTTGTTAAAAGACAATCCAGATCTTATCAAAAGAGTGATGGGGAAGATGAGAGCTCGACTCCAGATTTGTATCGATAGGAATGGCGGTCATGTTGAAAGAAAACGAAACTAAGCATAACTTTTGTAATAAGGAATAAAGAAAAATCTGCTTTGTATCTTATTAAAATTATGTTAAAGTATCTATTATTATGTATGTGTCTTTTCATTACATCGATAGCACACACATTATTTTTTCATTGACCAATTTTGCGCAATCCATTTTTTTGCACCCTTCAGTTAAAAGCAGATGCTTAAACACTAATTCGTTTAAACATGAATAAATTTGAACGTTAACAAAGAATAATTTGCTATATTAAATCAAACAAACAGATCCAAAATATCTCAATTTTTGGAGGAGTTAGTACAATCTAAAGTTGGGTGTACTTTTTTGTGGGACATACTGTATATATACCCGTATATATTAGGCTGGGTCGAAATTTTTTATTTCTTAGGTACATAGTGTGAGGTGGTTCAATCAATCATTGTAACACCCTAGTAAAATATTTTTGAATTCTGAGGACCCCCTACCCCCCCTACCGGTTTCAGTTTTTTCAGAAAATTTGTAAAATTCGAGATAATTTGCGATTTGCTTCGAAATTTTTTTATTATTACAAAAGTTCGCTTATAAAACAGTTATTTATTTTTTAATGAAAAAAAAATTAAAAAATACAAAAATGCATGAAAAAAAAATTTAATACATAAATTTTTAGCTATTATTGGTAGAAATTTAGAAATTAAGACAGAAATTCAATAAAATTTTTGACCTAAAACTAATGTTTTTTTTTATTCCTTCCATTGACCTTTCCACTCAAAAGTAGGCAGTTCTTTTCTAGACTCTAAAGTATTTAAAATAAATTTATGCGATTAATATAACCAATTCTTTCCTGGCTAGATTTAGTTACTAAGTTCACACCCCGTTTAACGCTTTGACTGTGACATGGAAAATCTAGTATTTCTAGAGGTTTAGTTCTAATCTGAAATTAGAACTTAGCAAAGGTGGAGGAGTCATTATCTGCTCATTCCAATTAATCAAATCAATATAATCATTTGCTAGAAAATTTATAGATTTTGGTAGCTCAAAATTTCTGGCTCCTGAAAACCCAGTTCTGGAAAGAATTATCTTTTGAATTTCTAGCTCTCTAATATGTAATCGTTCGTCAGAAACCATTGACAGGAGTATATTTTGAGGATTAGCGAAGTGAGCGTTGTTTTTCATGACCGGCTCAATAATTTTCTTGAATTTTACATCTAAATTTCGAAGAATTGTCATAAACCAAAAATTTCGCGCACCCTCAGTGCACCTTTTGATGTAGAAATGTATAGGCGGAGAACCCTATTAGCCAAAGTCAGCCACCTGGCGTGATTTAGTCGTCCTGGGTTGTGGCTTCTTTTTCTAGTAGTCATAATTCAATTTAATAAGATTTTAACTATATTTTATTTATTACTGATATTTTAAAATTAAATAATGTATTTTAATACAAACTTTTAACATTCTAGGTACCTAAATAGGAATCTGGAAAGAAAAAAACAAAAATAATGTAATATTAGGTCTTATATCCGGTGTTATGAGTCAGCACCGGATTTAAGTCCCTACCCCTTACCCCCCGATCTCAAAAAAAGTTGGTGAATGGTCTATTCTGATGTAATTCGTGCTGGAGAACCCGATTTTGGCCATCCGAAAGCCAAAAAAATAATATTTAGGGTCGATTTTTACGATTTTCGATTTTTGGCCTATTTCCCATACAAATTCATATGGAAAAAAGGGAGTATCGGTAGGGAGTGGGTAGCGAAGGTCTCACAGCCTTGATTTTTGGTGTGGATACTACTATTACAAAATGATCAACCTCACACTATGTACCGAAGCAAAATCTTGAGCTTGACCCCTTTTCGACCCGGCCTAATATATATATATACAGGGTGTTTATAAAGTCCCTATTTATTTCAGTGAAAACGTAGCGATAAGGGTAAAATTCAATAACAATATAATAGAAGGCATACATTTAATGAATACTTAAGCATATGATTCTACATGAGCACCATCAGTATCTCTACAGAGTTCGAATCTGTCAGCAGCATTGCGGAACACATTTTGGAGCATGACGGGTTATTTTTGTAACTGCTGTTACGATATGAGCACGTAAATGTCCCAGCTTCATTCAGATGGCATTTTAAACACCGTCGTCTTTCAAAACATTTAATCAGATCATCAATAATGCAAACAAATACATACCCAAGGGCAACATTAGGAAATACAACCCAAATTACACTAGAGAAATAGCCCACCTCATAAGGCAACGTAACAACCTCAAACATAACACACAAACACCACACACAGAAGCCATAAAACAGCAGATACAACAGCTCAACACAGAAATAAACAACAAATTCAAAGAAAAACAAACAGAAACATTTAGGGAATTCATAACACTAAACCACTCCACAGATACATCCAGGCTATACAAGACTATAAACAGCATTACCCACTCTAACAGCGGCATTCACACCTCACACGCGGCTATCTGTCGCAGCTAAAATAATATCCCAACATATACACAACAAGCTAACATTCTAGTTAATCACTACGCAAAGATAAGTCACTTAAACAGAGACAACAACCAGAAACACGCAGACAGACAAACAGCCAGACACAAGAAAACCTACAGACTCGACACGACCATTACACCCTTCAATACAGACCAGACCACCAAGATCATCAAAAACATTAAGAATTCGAAGGCTACTGGACCAGACAACACATCTAACATACACCTTAAACACTTGGGCCCAAAGGGAATACTAGCTCTCACAAATATCAGCACATACTGTATTCATACCAACACTGTATTATTCCTAACATATGGAAACAAGGTAAAATTATTACACTACTCAAACCAAACAAAAATCCAACAGAACCAGCTTCCTATAGATCCATTACTTTACTATGCAAACCTTCCAAAGTAACAGAAAGACTAATCTTACAAATCACCAACCCATACATACCACTATCGCCTACTCAACATGGATTCAGACCTCACCACTCAACCACGACATTACTCACTAACCTCACACAGCACATCATGGATGGCATCAACTCCAGACGACTAGCTCAACGTACACTATTAGCAACAATAGACGTTAGTAAAGCATTTGATGCTATCCCACGCTTCCCTCTCATAAACAAAATACTCAACACAAACATGCACAATAACACCAAAAGGTGGCTGAGCAACTATCTTTCAGGAAGATACTCACATGTCACATTTAATGGCAATTCATCCAAAAACAAGCTTTTTCCGAACGTGGTCCCTCAAGGCTCTCTTCTCTCACGAAACTCATCAACTTATATATGCATGACATTCCAACACCCATAGATAACAAACTTACCTTATCATCACATGCAGATGACATCACTCTAACATCCCCACAACAACATCGACACCGCTACAAATAACCTACAAACATACAATAAACAGTATACAAGACTGGCTCACACACAATAGACTCAAAGTAGCGCCCACAAAATCAACCATCACCTTCCTTACAAGCAACACAAAAGAACAACAGATAACTCCACAGCTTACACTAAACAACACCAACATTCGACACACTCACACGACCAAAGTACTTGGGGTCACATACAACACAATTATCTTTTGCAAACCACATTCAGGACATTAAAAACAAATGTACGTCAAGACTTAACACGCTTAGGGTACTAACATGCACAAACTTTGGACACCAGTAGGAAACAACATCACTCATATACAAACAATATATTCGCTCAGTTATGGATTATGCTAGCCCATGCTGGGCACCCATTATCTCAAACACACACATAAACACCTTACAGACAATACAAAACAACGCACTTCGTATCATTACAGGATGTACTCAAACAACACCAATAGAACACCTGCACACAGAAACAAAAATACTGAAAGTTAGGGAACATTTAGACATGAGAAGAACACAATTCATGGCAGCAGCGACAACTAACCCACAACACCCTTGACACTACATGTACAATCATGCACCGACACCTCGCACCATCAAGGTAACACCAGAGAGACATTATAACCAAATAATCCATTCCATACCACGCCCCACAGACATCACACAGTAGAGAAAACACACACACACACACACACCTAACCCACAAAGCATTGACACGACTCGATCCGAATGCGGTCCTAGGTGAGAAGCCGCCACCCATTAACAGGTCAGAGATCAGCCTGAGCAGATCGGATCGAGTTAACTTAGTACGATTCCGATGTGGACATCACTCCAACTTACAGACATATAAACACAGACTAGACAACTCCACAGACGACACCTGCCACCTGTGCCAGGACGCACCACAAACAATTGAACACATTATGACAGACTGTACCACTCTAGCACAACATAGAACACAACACATCATCACTAGTGCGCTGAACCTCTGGTCCACTCCAGAGAGGGTGATCGGTTACCTGCGTGCCACCGGCTTGCTCGATCAGGGTGGGCTGATCGGCTAAACAACAACAACAACAAGATAGGGCACCTTGTCATTACGCAAAAATTGTTCGGAAGTACCTAAATGAACGATTTCCAAATCGGTGGATCGGACGTGGAGGCAACAGGCCCTGGGCGGCTCGATCTCCTGACCTAACGCCCTTGGATTTCTTTGCATGGGGCTTTATCAAATCAAACGTCTATCAAACGAGGGTTACAGATCTGCAAGATTTACGTGCTCGTATCGTAACAGCAGTTACAAAAATAACGCCTGTCATGCTCCAAAATGTGTTCCGCAATGCTGCTGACAGATTCGAACTCTGTAGAGGTACTGATGGTGCTCATGTAGAATCATATGCTTAAGTATTCATTAAATGTATGCCGGTACTTACGTATTATCGGGACTACCAAACTGTTTATTATGTATTTTTGCTCTCGTCATTTTCGTTTAAACTAACGAAAATATCACAACTTAACCTAACCAATCATCAAGGGCGTACAGCTGACCTAACCGGGCATTCAGTTGACCTAACCGGCCATTTTCCGTATAAATAAATAAATTTACCAATGATCTGAAAAAAGGAAAGCTTTTAGGTTAGGTTAGGTTAGCTACGAAAAACAAAATAAAACGGAAAATGCCCGGTTAGGTCAACTGAATGCCCGGTTAGGTCAACTGAATGCCCGGTTAGGTCAACTGAATGCCCGGTTAGGCTAATTGAATGCCCGGTTAGGTCAACTGTACACCCTTGATGATTGGTTAGGTTAAGTTGTGATATTTTCGTTAGTTTAAATGAAAATGACGAGAGCAAAAATACATAATAAACAGTTTGGTAGTCCCAATAATACGTAAGTACCTCTATGCCTTTTATTATATTGTTATTGAATTTTACCCTTTTTGCTAGTTTTCACTGAAATAAATAGGTACTTTATGAACACCATGTGTATATATATATGAAAATTATTTCACGAAGGTAACACGTGAAAAATATTTATGATGAATAAAACCACTAATGACATCCTGAGGATGTCATTAGACGAAAGCGCTTGAGCACCATTTTGTGTTTCCTTTCCTTCGTGGTTTTATTCATCATATATATATATATATATATATGGGGCTTTTCCTTTCTATGGGCACCAACCAAACTAAATTTACGTTTGCATTATGATTAACAAAAGTATATTTCAGTGAATTTCATTGTTTTAAGGTGAAGAAAATTATTTTTATACAGTACATTGGTTAGGTTAGGTTAGGTCAGGTTAGGATAGGTTAGGCTATGTTAAGCTAGGTTAGTTTAAGTTTGGGTTAGGTTAGGTATGATCAATAATATATTATTTTTGTAATATTCCAGTCTTCCATTCTGTTCCTTTAATGCTTTCAAAGTGTCACGAATGTATGTATATAGCCAAGGTCTTTGCGCCAACTAAGAATAAGATGGCCTATAGCCTACGTCCAATTTTCAACGCAAATTATCGTCAAATTTTTGAAGAAACGACAAATATTTTTTGTTTTTACAAGCAGAGCCTTCGGCTCACTGCCCTACGGGCACTGCTTGTGCTTCGCAAACTCGCCTACGGCGAGGGCACCTTCGGTGCCTGAGTTACCATTTTGGGGGGAGGTCGTTCTCCCTCTCCCCCCAAACCCCCTCACCCCCCCTCTATGCAACTTGGGGTCTAACCCCCTCCCCCATTACCCCACCCCACCCCATTACCCACACCCATCCCCCATTAACCCCACCTCTCTCTCTCATTTAACCCCACCATCACCCTTCCCCCATTACCCCTAGGGGTGAAGGGGCTGGCACCTTGCAACAATTGATCAACATTGCAATTGCATATATGCACTCGAACATTTTGTGGTCATATTACTACCTTGGAAGATTGTGTAATTATACAGTGCTCTTCAACTTGGGTATACGGTATCCCCAGGGGTATACCAATTCTATTTAGGAGTATATGGCAGAGATGGGGTATACAGGGGTATACGAAATTTTTGGGGGTATACATATACATGACGACTGGGCTGAAAATTCTTGCCATGTGTAGACAACTTTTCAAATTTCCAAGCAAAATAAAGTAATAAATAACAATAAAATCATCTTTCCTTGGGTCCCCCCTCCTAAAAAAAGATTTAAAAAAAGAAAACAAGCAGAAAACGGGGATTCTCGTCTCCCCTTGCTTTGCCATCTATCTACAGTATATTATAATGGAGGTAAGTGCGATATAAAAATGTAACCAAAAAAAATTTATAAACTTTAAAATGCATTTTCGCTGCGATTCTTTTGTATAATGTTAAAGTAAATCCTATTGAACATTATATTGCTATAACTGTAGAAAAATGAAAATTTGAAGCTAAATTTTGAGCAAGAAAATCAATAAGGAAAACTGCTGATTGGTCCTTGGAGGTCCTTGGATTTTTTTTATGCCCAAGTACCGCAGATCTAGCGAAATCGGGGCGTAGCGCCGATCTTTTGCTGAAAGTCCCGACAGAAAGAATTCAAAAGGGAGTATTTGTTGACAATTATGTCTCCAAGGAGATTCTTCAGTAATGAAATAAAGATAAGTTTATGATGAAGTGTTCTTTTTTATATTTTATAACAGGAAATAATACCTTGAGGTAAGAAAATTCATTTCCCAGATGAAGTAATTGGCCGAGGGCTCCAAGCCTTCCGCAGGAAATAGCAAAAACCGCCCGTAGGGCGGTATTTTTGCTAATTCTTATAATAAGACTTGTTCAAATTTCGCTCTTCAAACTTATTCTTTTAGCAAGGTTTTCAAAAATATCGCAAAAAATCCAACAACAGCCAGCACATTAATTATATATATACTGTATATATATAGGGTGTCCCATAAGTCCGGCATCATAGGAAAAATAATAAAAAAAGGCAAAACAAAAGCTTTTATTTACAGAACGTGCTCAATATGTCAACCATTGTTTTCAATACACAAATTCAGACGTGATACCCAATCAGCAAGCACACGATGAATGATGTCAGGAGTAATGTTGTTACATGCCCCAATAATGCGCTGCTGCAAATGTTCAACACTCCTAATTTTCTCTGCGTATACCAGCGCTTTCAAGTGGCCCCAGAGATAAAAATCTAGTGGCGTGAGATCTGGGCTTCTAGCTCACCATTCCACAGGCCCTCGACGTCCTATCCAATGACCAGGGAATTGTTGGTACAGGTATTCCTTTACTTTGGTGCTGTAATGTGCAGGAGCGCCATCTTGCTGGAACCATGTTGGGAAATTTCCTTCTTCGTTCAAGACACTGGGAAATGCTTCTTCCTTGAGCATACGTAGGTAGGTGCCTCCAGTGACATGTTCATCGAAAAAGAGGGGGCGTATGATGCGATCCTTCCGAATGCCACACCATACCATCACCCGAGATGCACCTTGTTCCTTTGAAGAGGTATACCAGTGAGGGTTGTTTTGAGACCAGTAGCGGGTGTTCTGTCGATTTACCTCACCATTTCCATAAAAAACAGCCTCGTCACTGAACAGAATGGTGGACGGGAAATTGGCATCCCGAGCATATTGTTCCGTAGCCCATTCACAAAATTCCATCCGCCGGTCGGGATCATCTTCGCTTAATTTCTATAGGATCTGAAGTTTATATGGATGCCATTTGTGAGCCTGAAGAATGCGATGGATGCTACTTTTCGACACTCCTGTCTCGGCGGACAATCGCCGAAGAGACTTATTGGGACTTCTGTTAAAATGAGCCAGGATAGCAGTCGCTGTATCATCGTCAATGGACCTCCTTGAAGGTCCAATGCGTGGTTTATCTTCTATGGATCCTGTTTCCTTCAACTTTGCAACAAGTCTACTAACGCAACTCTGTGTTATTGGCTCGCGGTCTGGATGCAGTCTGTTAAATTCAGCAGCGGCCTCTCTTTGACTCCGATTTCCTACGAGTAGAATTATCTGGATTCGTTCTTCCTTGCTCACAGACATTATGGCCTGTAGAAAGAGAAAAATATGAATTATGGTTTGTAGAAATAGAAAAATATTAATTTCTCCTATGATGCCGGACTTATGGGACACCCTGTATATATATAATTAGCTCTTACAAGCGGTAGCTCGCTATCGCTCGCGACCGTTGTACAACTTGGCCCTCCGGGCGGGTAGCACTGTGACATATACTGCCATATACGCCATTACCCCCACCCCCCTCTCCCCCATTACCCCCCACCCAACGCCCCATTACCCCCACACACAAAAGTAAAAAACGCCATTCACCCCCACCCTTCTCCCCATTACCCCCCTCCCCAACTACTCCACCCCCTCCCCCACTACCCCCGGGCGGGTAGCACTGTGACATCTAATATACTATTGAGCTAAAATGTGTGTGTGTGTGTGTGTGTGTGTGTGTGTCAGCTATTTTTGGAACCGTGCACAACCTAAACGGCACATCGGAAAATTCTGCAACCATCACCAACTGACAGCCCATGAACTGACGATGTGCTCTGTCAAGTTTCCCGGTCCTAGGTCACCGGTTACTGGGTCCGAAGGCCCCAGCACCGCGATAAAACTACAGAAAAGAACGCAGCCGTTAAAATCTTGAGCTTTACATTTATACTGTGATCTATATACTGCTACCCGCCCGTAGTGGGGGTGGTGGTAATGGGGGTAATGGCTTTTTTACTTTTGTGTGTGGGGGGTAATGTCGTTTATGGTTTAATTTAATAAATATTGCTATCTGGCAACTCAATATGAAAGAGAAAATGTACTTTTGCGTAATTAGCTGTAGATATGATAGCTATGTGTTAAGATGTAGGTTACCACCTAATTTTTATTGCGAAAGAATCATCTATTTAATTTAAATATTTAATAATGCTACTACTTCAAGTTAAATTGCTATACTCGATGGTAGTGCCCCCCCCCCTCTGCGTCGGTCTCTCTTCACATGAAGGTGAAGCTGGTTAAAATGTCTTGGCCCACTGACAACCAGGCTAATTTCCTTCAGTGTTGAGGAGGTCTCTTGTCAGGCCTTTAGTTTGGGGACACTACACATTCTGACTTTCCTATTGTCCTGTGTTGTTTGGAAGGTAATTGGATTTATTTTGAAGTTTTGTACCACTCGTTGATTTTTCTGCTGATCTTTGTATCGTCCGTAATATTGTCTTTGGCTGCGCTGAGAGACATTGACTGAGACGCATTGTGTGGGATGGCGGGAGGAGACCCCCAAATGTAAACACCCTCAAATCACGGCTAGCACCATGTCACGATCACGGTTAAGTGTACAGTGGTAACAATTAGTAGGTTATGTTAATTCAATTGACGACAGTGAATCACGGATAAATGCACGAATAAAATGTGTGTGTATACGCAACGTTGCGGTTCCGTGCGTAGTTCTCTCTTCACACGAAGGTCAGGCTGGTGTCCCCTCTAGGCCTGTCTTGGTCGAGGGGCGAGTGCTTTCTTGTACTCTCCACCTCACATAGCCATGTACGTCCCGTTCATCGGGGATTGTTCTGAGCCAGGCGTCTAATCATCTTTTGAAGATGTCCACAGCAACTCCCTTCATGTTCCTTAGGTCTTTGGGCTTTTGTTTAGACAGTTTTGGTCGTCTCACCACAAAACTATTGCCAAGCAAAGGGGGGTGGGGGATGCTGTAGGTGCAACAAGGAAACTTGGAGGTGGCGTTATCCCCCAAGAGAAAGGAGAGAAAGGAGGAGAGGTGTTCACTTGGCTCCTCAGGTTAGATAAATATGCCGTACAAAGTGCCATTTCAAGGCAATTTTGAGAATAAATCTAAAAATGAATATGACAAGAACCAACTTAGGTTCTTATGGTTCAGGGATCCATTTGATTTGAATAAAGGGCTCATAACCTATAGATTTAATGTTGTGTTGTTTGGAGCCAATTGCTCACCTAGCCTATTAGCAATGACAATTAGACATCATTTGAACCAGTTTAATAACTCTTTAACAATGAATTTCCTCAAGGAACATTTTTACGTAGACAATCTAATAGGCTCAACAACAACAAAATCTGAATTATCTGAGGTCTATGAACACTCTCAAAACATTATGCAACAAGGTAACTTTGAACTTAGTGCGTGGATTTCAAATGATGAGGAATTAAACAAAAAGATTTTAAAGGATAATAATGGTCTTACTGATCCATCAGACAGAGTTAAAACTTTAGGTATGAACTGTTATTTGGACGCATCTTCTATCAGTCATGATTCAATCTGTACTAAAGGTTTTAAACTTGATGAGGAAGTAAATATTAAAAGACAAATATTATCAGAGGCTTCAAAAAATTTTGACCCCATGGGTCTATTCCTGCCTTCAACAATAAAATCAAAGATTCTCCTCCAAGAAGTTTGGATGACAAATGTTGGGTGGGATGATCCAATAACAAATGGATAGCAAAAATTTTGGAAGAAGTTAGCTGCTGATTTAACAAAAGTGCAGAACATTAAAATTCAAAGGTGCTGTGGGTTTAGGGATAAGCCACAGAGACTTCATGTGTTTGCTGATGCAAGCACACATGCTTATGGGTACTGTGCATACCTTGTAAGTCCTACAGAAAATCATCTAATTTATGCAAAAGGGAAAGTTGCACCCCTCAAACCTACCCGAACCATACCTCAACTGGAACTATTGGCTGCTGCGTTAGCCATTAAAACCAATTCATTGCTTAAGGATGCTTACCATGTTGTGAACATAACTGATATCCACATCTGGCTTGACAGTCAGATTTGTCTTGCCTGGATACGGAATGCTAGCATTAATAGTAAGAATATCTTTGCAAGAAATAGGCTAAAAGAAATAGCTGAAGCTAATGAAAGACTACAAGTAAACTTTCACTATGTTCCAACTAAACAAAATCCAGCAGACTTTCTGACCAGAGGTTTATCCTACAAGTTGTTGAAGTCAAACAAAACTTGGTTCATGGGACCTAAGTGGCTCTGTAATACATACCAATGGCCTGTGGAACAAGTTAACTTGACATTAAATTTAATCTTTTCAAATGAAAAGGTTGAACCAATCACTAATTATGAACATTATTCTGATTTCAGCAAACTTGTCAGGGTCACAGCTTACTGTTTGAGGTTTGCTCACAACTGTTTAACTACAATAAACAATCAGCTAAATAAAAACAATCATAATTATACAGAAGTTGCAACCAAGTACTGGATAGCGCATGCACGACAAAAGGAGTACAATAAAGAGTTAGAATTCTTGACTAATGGGAAACAAACAAAAGAACCTGTACCATCAGTAGTTGTGGATCTAAATTTGTTCAGAGATGAGGAATGCCATCTAAAGTGTAAAGGGAGATTAGACAAATCAAAACTGTCTTACAAAAGCAAACAACCAATCCTTTTACCTAGATTTAGCTATTTGACAACATTAATCATCAGGCAAACACACACAATGATGTACATCATATGGGGTACCACAGACACTAACTACATTAAGAAAAACTTATTGGATACCCAAGGGAAGGATCACTGTTAAAACAGTCCTGAGTGAGTGTATCACATGTAGGCGTATTCATGCTAGGCCCTATAGGATACCAAATCCTCCTGCTTTGCCAGAGGAGAGAGTTACTCTCAACAGACCCTTTGAGACTGTAGGCATTGACTATACAGGAGCATTGACTGTGGGGTTGGTTGACACTGAACAAAAAATGTACATTGTACTGTTTACATGTGCTGCCTCACGAGCTGTTTATCTGGATGTTGTGGAGGACCTTACAGCAGAGTCTTTTGTTGCTGTCTTTAAGAGATTCTGTGCACGATATTTAGTACCCAAGACAGTATGGACTGACAATGCTACATATTTCAAGGCTGGTGAACAAGTCATCCACGATTTGTTAAGCAATGAATTCACACAATTATATATACAAAATTCAAACATAAAGTGGAAGTATATTCCGGTTGCCTCTCCTTGGTATGGTTCTATCTGGGAGAGGAATATACAAGCAGTAAAGAACTGCTTGAAGAAAGCAAATGGTAAAAAACAGATACACTTGTTTGAGTTGCTCACTCTCCTGGCTGAGATTGAGAACATCATTAACAATAGACCACTCACTTATGTAAGTGACAACATTAATGACCCCGGAACCATTAACTCCAAATCATTTGATTCGGGGAGAACAAGTTAGTCTCCTGCCGTACTACTATATAGACTCTTCAGAAGACCCAAACTGGACTCAACGACATGATGAGCTCCAGACTAAGTTACAACATTTAACTAGAGTTAAAGCTCATTTCATTAAACAGCGGAAAATTGAGTACTTGATGGGTCTAAGGGAGAGACATAACCAAATGACTAAGAAGGATTGGTCTGACACAATTAAGGTAGGGGACCTTGTTCTCATACATGACAGTACTCCAAGACAATACTGGCCTCTGGCTAGAGTTTTAGAACTCAGACCAGGGCAGACGGGGTAACAAGAGTGGTCAAATTAAGGACTTCAACGGGTGACACAACAAGAGACATTTCTCTTTTGTACCCCTTAGAGCCTGGACCCAAAACAATGGACTTTGGAGAACCTTCTCCACCGCCAGTAACAACTGGAGACACTGAACTTCCAGTAACTATTCCTTTGACAGTAGGAGTGGTAACGCATCCTACTACAACATTGACAGACACATGACCTCAGCGACAAACAGCATTAAAGGCGCGACTAGTTTTACAACAAAAAATAGATGCTGGGGAATTGTAATTTATCTTCTAACTTTCACTTTTCCTTTTCTTATGGTAAAGACCATAGACAGTTTCATCTTATGGATGTATATTTTCTCTTCTAATTAAATGCTACATCTTCTCCATGAGATGGTGAGGATAGTCACTGTTAATCAGATTAACAGGCATTTACAGTCAAATAGTTAGCTAGTCTATACTCAGACATAAAAATTGGTGACATTGACACCAAAATTTTTATCTCCCGGGGCCCCCAGTATATGGAAAACTGATGTGTGGGTAGTTGGGATGTAACGAAAATGGTTCACTGAGTAGGTAGGTAGTTAATCGAACAATTATTAAATTCCTTTTATGTCAATAACTGGGTGGATGAAACCAATTGGTTGCTCACCAGAGTTATTCTCCACACTAGTATTTATATACTGTGTGACAAGAGCGTGCTCGGTAATAGATATACATTACCGATCAACCAACCAAAAAACCAAGAGGTCGCTGGTGGAAAAAGCCCAGCGAAAAGGTGGACAAGGGGGAACGAAAACGAGGAACGGGGTTACAAGACGGAACGAGGGAAGGGGGAAGAACAAACAACGGAAAAAAGATCCCCACCAGCAAGTACGCTCTCAACAATTAAACAAAAGGGGAAAAGGGTCTCTAATAACTAGTAGTAAGTGACTAATTGTGTTTTTAACCCAGTTAGAAGTAAACGCAGTAAATTAAGCTGGGTCAGACAAATTAGGCCTACATTGTGGCCTAAGACCTAGCATCAACTCATAGCGTAACAAAGGTGAAGGTAGATTGCCCTAACCTAATTTGGTGAGGAATCCTACTGTGGACCTCAATTTATCTGCCCGCTCTGGACCATTTCCGGAATCTCTAGGCTGACCCCTACAAGGCTAGACTTAATCTACTCTATAGTTAGACTGTGGATATAAGGGGTGGGTTAATTGTGGACCAATTGATACAGAGCATTTTTCACATAAGGTTTAAAATGAATGGTGAAGTAATTGAGGAAGTACAAGAGTTTAAGTAATTGGGTCAAACTATTACCAGCTCCTTGAGTGATGACTCGGATATAAGAAAACAGTCTCGAAGCCTGTATGCTAAAGCGAATATGACCATAAGGAGCTTTCGTTTCTGTACAAGTGAAGCTAAAGACACACTCTTTCGTACTTTCTGCAGTAATATATACGGTCTGCAGCTCTGTGTGAATTATAAAAAAGGTTCTGGCAGTACCCTAAATTTGCTGTACAACAGTTCTTTTAGACTCTTACATAAATTACCCCCGAGATGCTCAGCTTCGCAAATGTTTGCTACCCGCAATGTCCCGAGCTTCCCGGAGGTAACAAGACGTGCTCAACACATTCTAATGCAAAGAATTAAAAAATCAACCAACCCGATCATCCAAGCTATCCATGAGTCCTGCCATTTATCCTCTAAGGCCTAAGCTATGGACTTCTTGGTACGAAAACGTCTGTCTGTCTGTAGCTCCACTTAACTTCGACAGTGCAGTATTATTTCTAATCAATTGTATATATTTCTACCCTTAGTGTATGAACTGTCATTGTATTAATAATATTTGCCATATGGACTATAGTCTGGCAATAAACCTTTTCATTTTCATTTTCATATAGCAAAATTGGGGTAGAGTTACCAGATGCTCTTATTACGAAATGTATTTAAATCAATATATTTAATTTAAATACTCTTAACACGTGTACATATATATGTAATAATAACAATAAGTCAATATTTAAATTTAACACATTGTGGTTTGTCAAGACCATAGTTCTGGTACGTTCTACGGTCACAATGACTGAAAGGACAGTGAAGCATGCTGATAATGACATGAAATCATCATAAGATCTAATACTTTTTGTCTAAGTATATGCAATTTGCAAACTCCTCTAAAGTGTATAATTATAATCAGTCGTGTGATGGAATAAATCTTCAAACTACTTTTGCCGTGTATATATATATATATATATATATAATCTTGTTTCATGTTTCATGATTATGCAAAGAAACTAGGCTGTGGCGGGGTTATCTAGCTATGTTGCTCGACATAATACTTAAATACTATTTAAATTCGGTTGTGATGTCCGTTACAATAAGGAAAACAATAAGAGAGAACTTTATAAATTTTAGACAATGAGGAAACCTGTAAACTGTGGAGAGACTTGCTTGGTACTATATACGATGCAGGCAGGAAGGAGGGGCCAATCGCGAATCTCCGAAACTATTGAAATTACACCTTTTTTGAAAAGACTGTGTAGTGTGTAAGATGCATGCGTGTGTAGTAAGGGATATAGTGAGAAGCGCGTGTTTGAGAGTATGCTGGACTGTTTACAGGGTTCAGACACTTCCTGCCTTCTGCTGGAATGCCACATACAAAACTCCTTATATATATATATATATATATATATATATATATATTTATTTATTTATTTATTTAAATTCGACTCTTGTAAATATGCATAGCGGTTATTATGAGTCAGAAGTTCTAATGAGCTCTATGTACAGTTCCCTCGAATGATCTGTTAAATAATTTTAAATTAAATGTTAGGGCTCACGTCATTGCGGAAACTAAGATCGCATGATGATACTTTTACGTTTTTAATACAGGTGAAAAGGCGTATGTTGCATACTATACGTACATATATTAGGATTGAAAGTATTTTTGTGGCCATTTGTACAGAAAATAATGCTTTTTATACGAGATCTGATATCATAAAGCATTAATTATAACATTTTAAACGTTGTGTAACGGTAGGCTTCAGTCTGTAAAGACATGATTGGTACAGCTAATGAAAAAACAATAAGCATCCATTCTGTGTGATTGATGTAAACAGTGGCCTGACTGGTGTGAAAACAAATACGTTTATTATGAGAATTATGAGGAATTGTGAACAGCCGTTAAATTAGAGAAATGATAATTAAAGTAATGTGAATAGTCCTAACTATAACTACAAGTAGAAAAGGTTCTTAATGAAAAAATCTCTCAACTTTCAATACCTATTTCCGCTGCATCTATTTAAAAATGACAACCCACATAAATTTGACATCCCGTTTTCTTTAATTGCATCTAATAAGAATTTTTTTTTACCCGAACCTACTTATTTGGATGTTATACAGTATATATATATATATATATAATATATATATATATATATATATGATAATAATAATAATAACAAGATTAGTTGCAGCTAATAGTCTTTAGAAGAAAGTTAAACTTAAATAACCTGAAAACAATTACTGAGAGAAATATATAGCAAGATTGGGGGTATAGTTGCCAGATGCTTTTATTACGAAGGGAATTGAAATCAATATATTTAATTTAAATACTCTTAACACGTGTACATATATATATGTAATAATAACAATAAATCAATATTAGTAATAATATTTAAGTGGATGTTTAGAGGAGGAAAACAACTTTGGTGATTCAGTTTAAAGCATCGTTACGCAACTTGATGTTCTTTTAAACATATGCAATTTTATAACGAAATTTGCTGTATAGTAAAATTATTAATTCACATACCAGAAGATGGCATGTGAAAGTGAATGTAATGGTATATACGATGTAAATAACAGAAAACTACATTTTTAAAAGTAAATAAACAAATATGCGTGTACTATATGTATACTGTATAATGTATATTGTATTTGAAGGTCATCTCGTTTGAAAATAAGCCAGTTTCCTTTAAAAAAGAGAGAAATTAATTTATTTAAATTAAAATGATAAGTATTATTTTATTTTTCATAATACAGATCTTAAACAAAGAACTTGTATTAGGTTTAAAATATGATCACTCTGATTTTCATTTAGTATTGTTCGCAAATTGATAACAGACGAGAATTGGATGTGTTGATGCGCAGTGTGGTTAGGCTTATTAAAACCTTTCAGATATTCGTTTCCATTTCTACTGTCTTCTAACTTGCCTGAACAGAAAGTACTTGAATGTATGTATGTTTTTTCATGTTTGTTCTTGTTTGCCTCATGAAAGAACTTTTTTGAAGGAGGAAGGCCACGATCAACCCTTTCTTAAATTTTTTTGAAGGAAGGTGAAGACGAATCATTTTTAAAATTTAATTTTTTAAATTTAATTTTTTAAATTTATTTTTTTAAATTTATTTTTAAATTTATTATTTTCCCCTTCCCCCCCCTTTTTTTTTTTTTTTTTTTTTTTGAAGGACCATGAAGGACACCTCATAAAGGAGGGACCGCCATGAAGGACGGTGGAGGACCTCCATGAAGGACGGTGGAGGACCGCCATGAAGGACGGTGAGGGGGGGAAATTTTCAAATTGATCCATTGCTGTCTCACATTTTGCCACTATACTACTATATACTACTGGGGATCCTTAACCACACCAACATGCTTGACAGAAAGAAATTAGAAAGAGAAAGAAATCGCGTGGGTGAAACAAATACTTTTAGGTCTAAATCGGAAAATCTGAAAATGGAGTGCCTTGAATTTGATGGAAGGAAAGATAACACATTAACTAAAAGTGGAAAGATAAAAGAAGAACACTATGTTATTGTGAAAGAACCTGGAAGCATCTATGTAGACCATGTCACACTAGATAATGGAACTGCTCGCTGCATAGCAGAAGAGTTGATAACTATTATTACAGACTCGAACAGCACAGATACTCTCAAAGCTTTACTGTGTGATGGTACTCTTGTAAATACAGGAAAATTTGGTGGAGCCAAAAACTGGTTGAAATTCATCTTAACATACCAGTGCAGTGGTTGGTGTGCCTCTTGCATTTGAATGAGCTGCCTTTTATGCGCGTTTACAAAGCCACTGATGGTAAAACAACAGGTCCAAATACTTTTGTGGGTTCAATTGGGAATAAACTGAAAACAGATTTAACAAAATTGGAGGTAGTCAAATATTCTCGCGTAAAGGGAAACATTAAAGAAATTCCAGCAAATGTTGTGAAGGAGCTAAGCAGTGATCAAAGATATCTCTATGATATGTTGATATGTGTCTGGCAGTGCAAACTGGAGACACTTCTCAAGATCTGTCCACTCGATCCCAGGTACCCTTCACCATGCTCGCTGGCTAACTCTAGCCAACAGGATCCTTTGATTATACATCTCAACGCCAAATCCCGATAAAAATGTTCAAGATATAGTCAAGATTATTATACAGTTCTATGCTCCAGGGTGGTTTTGGATAAAATCTCATCCTAATGCAACTGATGGTGCATATAACTTTTGGCATTTAATGTGCTTGCTTCTAAATTTAGATGAACAACATCGATCAATCATAGAACCAGTATTAAAGAATAACGCCTACTTTGCCCACCCAGAAAATATACTCATATCAATGGTAACTGACAAGAGACTAGAAATTACGGAGCAAGCTATTCAGAAAATCATCCTTTCAAGAACTGAATTTTCAGGTACCAGAAACTTTGAGTTGCCTCGAACCCTCAATTTCCAATCTACTGACTACACCGAGATGATCGATTGGCGAAAAGAGATTATTACTCCTCCACCGCTGCTAAACAATTTTAGCGACGATAAGCAACTCCAGGCTCGATGTAAGCCACTGGAGATAGCTTCTTTTCCATGCCACAGTCAAAGTGTGGAAAGGGCAGTGAACCTAGTAACAAAGGCATGTCAGGAAAGAATAGGATATGACAACCGTCAAAAGTTTATCTTAAACTCATTAGAATCAAGGCAAAAAACTGCCCAAGTTTGAATGGAAGGCCCAATGGAATAAGTAAGAAACATATGAAATAAAATTTCCTAATGATATTGAAAAATTTCTTCCCTTTTGATGTGATAAGGAACAATGAAAAAGTGAATTGAATTTTAGCACATTTATTATGCCTCTAATTTTTTCTTCTGAATATATTGTACTTAATTAATTTTCCTAATACTGTACATTATTAAATAAAATATTATACGTTAATAATGATTTATATCATCAAAAAACCTGAATGTAGAGTAAGTCTCGTATAAATAGAATATTCTTCAATATACCAGGGTGTCCCAGGATGAAATGTCAAGAATGCACCATTTGACTCTTTGGGTATTTCTAAGTAGAAAGTATTATATCGACATGTGCCTGATTCCCAACCGTTACCGAGATACAGGCCTCTACATTTGGGTAACTAAAACATAATAAAAAGACGATCTTAGATAATATTCAATGACATTTAATGATACATTAAGCAGCTGTGCAGATGCTCACATTATTTATTTACATTATTTATTTAGGTACGTCTTAACACCTGCTCACTGAGTCACGTTTCTTTTCAGGGTGTGTTGTGTACTCTGCAAACGTGGAGGTGCAGTGCTCAAGCAAACCATGCCGGCTGGATGCGTTCATAAACCTCAGAAATGAACTTCCGCGTTTTCCTTGGCAAGACTCGATGGATCGGAGGCTCGCCGCGTGCATTGAAGGAGGAGGGGGTCACTTTGAAACTATTGTGCAATAGTGTATTGTATGTTTGTACTTTTTGTAAACCACAAGTGTCATTAAATAGTATTTAAGATCGCCTTTTTATTATGTTTTAGTTACCCAAATGTAGAGGCCTGTATCTCGGTAACGGTTGGGAATCAGGCACATGTCGATATAATACTTTCTACTTAGAAATACCCAAAGAGTGAAATGGTGCATTCTTGACATTTCCTCCTGGGACACCCTGTAGGTCAAAAAGTGAAAAATTGTACCAGGGGTAGGAGGCTTTAAACAGCGAAAATAATTTGTGAGGGGGTTCCTGTGTTCCATTCAAACCCCTCACAATATGTACCTTTTCAATATAAAATACCTGGACACTTGTTTTTCCTACAAATTTCAAACTAATGAAGCTAATACACCCAAATTAGTACAAGATGTAGCCAATAGTATGGTTATCATGTGCTGAAAAACTCAGTTAATTATCTTTGACCGTTTCTTAATTATACAAAATTTAACTTGACGAAACAAACAGCGAGATTTTGTGAAGCTGACTACACTATTGGATGTGTCAGATGTTCGCTACAAAACAAACAATTTGCACATGCGCACCTAAGACAATGAGAAGTGGCCACATGGCGAATTGGTAGGCTAGCAGTGTCAGGTTTCTTTATGAAGTGTGGCTGATGGAATGTTTTTTCTTATTTTTTTCTTGTGGTGGTAATTAAAATTCTATCGTAATGGTTTTAAGTAAAGAAGACTTAGCTGTTATAAAGGCGTGTTTTGCCGAGAAGGGATGGAGTGCTAGAAAAATAATTAAGGAATTTCCGGGAAAATATTGGAAAAGAAGTACAGTACAATACGTAATAAATAAAATTAGACAATCAGGGTCAACTGTCAGAAAAGGTGGCAGCGGTCGTCCGCGTACTGCTCGGACTCGAGAAAAGGAAAGGTACGTTGAAGAACATGCGTTGTCGCAGGAAAATAATCCTAGTATTCATCTTTCGCAGAGAAAAATGGTGAATAATTTAAATATATCGCGCGACAGTGTCCAAAACATAATGAAAAGTAAAGGAATCAGATCTTTTAAAAGATTGAGTGGCCCCAGAAAACAAAAGAAGCCATGGGAAAACGGTTAGAAAGGTGTAATTCTTTGTACAGGAAATTTAATTTAGCAGACATTAAACGCGTTTTTTCAAGATGAGTCCGACTTTACATTAAATGTATCAACAAATCGACAAAAAACCGAGTCAATGCATTAACCTCAAAATCGGAAATCCCGCCAGACCGTCTTTATCATCCAATTTCATGATTTTCCAAGAAATTAATGGTATCTTGTGGTGTTTCTTACAATGGAAAAACCAAATTATTCTTTACTGGTCCACAGAAAAACAAAAATGAACTCGTATAATTACAATGAACATCTCTGAGAACTTTTACCGGAATGCCAAGACTTGTACCCGAACGAAGATTTTATTTTTGTTCAAGACAATGCACCATTGCACCATCTCATTCAGCCAAGGCAACCCAAGAATTTTTGATGGCGAACATTCCTGAATTCATAAAAAGTGAAGAATGGCCACCAAATTCTCCTGACTTAAATCCTCTGGATTACTTCGTGTGGAATGAGCTGAAGTCATTGGTGTACCATGGTCGCAGGGAACCATTTTCAAACCTGGAAGCACTTAGACAAAGAATTGAGGTTGTTTGGCCTATGTGTCCCAAGACAAAATCAAGTCATCCATAGATCAGTGGAAAAGGAGAGTACTGGCTGTAATTCAAGAGAATGGGGGACCAATACAACATCGATATCAATAGGGTAAGTTTTATATGAGGTCCATTGAAATTTTAGCCATGATAACTATACTATTGGCTACATCTTATACTAATTTGGGTGTATTGGCTTGACTAGTTTGAAATTTGTAGGAAAACAAGTGTCCAGGTTATTTTCGTCCACCCGGTATATATATATATATATATATATATATATATATATATATATATATATATATATATATATATGTCACGGTTTTTTGCAAATTCTCCGGTCAGTTTGCAAAGAAACCAAAACAATAGTAATTTTACAAAATGACCTTAAATGTTTGCTAATTTTGCAAAAACACAAAAATCGGTCAATTTGCAAAATAACCAATAATCTTGTCGGTGTATTTGCAAAATCTCTTGTTCTAATACTGTTGTTGTTGTTGTTTAGCCGATCAGCCCACCCTGATCGAGCAAGCCGGCGGCACGCAGGTAACCGATCGCCCTCTCCGGAGTGGACCAGAGGTTCAGCGAATTAGTGATGTTGTGTTGTGTTCGTGGTTAGGTTAGGTTAGGTTAGGTTAGGAGCTAGAAGGTTCTACAGTATTAGAACAAGAGATTTTGCAAATACACCGACAAGATTATTGGTGATTTTGCAAAGTGGCCGATTTTTTTGTTTTTTGCAAATTGACCGATTTTTGTGTTTTTGCAAAATGATCAAACATTTAAGGTCATTTTGTAAAATTACTATTGTTTTGGTTTCTTTGCAAACTGACCGGAGAATTTGCAAAAAGACCGATTTCGCAAAAAAAAAAACGAACACATATATATATATATATATATATATATATATATATATATATATATATATTTGAGATAGGATTCCTCCAAAGGAGACGTCGTTTAATATTCAAGATGAAGGTAAAAGACGTAGAATACTGAAAGCATGTTTAATATAAGTCCAATCGACAACGTTTCGGGTTACCGTACCTCACCCATCATCAGGCTTTTATCAAAAAGAATAAACTAAAATTAATAAATAACACAAACATAAGCAAATGAAAATTGGTAAAACGTAAGGTAGCCAAAAATTAAAAGTTTTAAAAAAAAAGGTATACCCTAAGAAGTGATTCTGGCTGTTTCCCCCTCTATATTAATTAGCTTACAACCATGTTTTCCTCCTGTACTGTTTTCTTGTCCTGTCTAGTTCCTTTAGGTCATGTGTCTGATAGAGGTCCGTTTCTGTTTTACTTGCTTTTACTGATTTTATTTTATATTAATTTTTTCTTTTACTTATTTTTATCTTTTTATGATGGTGTTAGTTTAGGTCTTATCATTTATATCTAATTTTACTGTGACTTTATATGTTTAATTGCATTTTCTCACCCCTTTATTTTGTTCTTAGGTTATACCTTTTCTTTTTTAAACTTTTAATTTTTGGCTACCTTACGACGTTTTACCAATTTTCATTTGCTTATTTTGTTATTTATTAATTTTAGTTTATTCTTTATGATAAAAGCCTGATGATGGGTGAGTAACCCGAAACGTTGTCGATTGGACTTAAATTAAACAGGCTTTCAGTATTCTACGTCTTTACTTAATCATATATATATATATATATATATATATATATATAAAATTCTCTTTTAGTTTGTATTTTAATTTTGTGTAAATATCAAACTCGAGTGAATTTAAGATTGTAGTTGTGACTATAATTTTACTCTACTGTTATCGAGGGGTGGCTGTCGGGGAATGTGGCTGTATGCGGTGGCTGTCCTATTAGTATCCTCTGCGGTGAAGTACTTTTAATTTATTTGCTCTATATAGTTTATACAATTTAATACTCTTGAGCAAATTTCTTAAAAATACCAAACTAAATAAATCTGTATAATCTCCACAAAAAATAATCCCGATACAAAATGAAAATTTCCAAAAATTAAAAGTAAACCCCTCCTCTATTCAACATTTCAAAGCCCGTGGTTGGGGATGCCAATGTTATCGTGGGTATGTGGCGGAGCGTGGGTTGTATGGGCTATATATGGGGTTATCTGCGTAGGGATGGAAGAGTATGTAAAGGAGAGCGTGTGTGAAAGGAAAAGCAAAAGTGAGAGAAAGATGAGTAAGATGCGGTGGAAGAAGGCGTGCGAAAAGGAGAAAATGAGGCTAACCCTATTCGTGGGTCCTTCCACGCCTCCTTTAGGAACGAGAGGATTCTAAGTCCTCGCAACAAAATCTGTCACCGCACGACATTACGCGAGCGAAATGCGCGCGAGTTCTTTACTTCGGGTAAGGTTGACTGGAGGCGGGGTTAGGTTATCAATAAACCAACTTGAAAACATTATTATTGAAAGTACACGAGTTCGGTTTGGTATCGGGTACAGCAAACACGAATTATTTATTTTAAAGTTTTAGATTAAGTTAGAAATTATTATTTTAACATAAAACACTAATAACAACCAGGGCAAAACCCTGAATTAACAAACTTTAGCCTACGCTGAATCAATTTAAAGAAAACAAGAATAAATTAGTATTTAACCCTAACACCAAATTCGTAATAACAGGAATAATGTTACAAAATATAATAAAGGAATACAATTAACATTTTTTCAAAAGTACAAAAATCTTAGTGGCCGCTCAAGGCTACTAGATAAGGTAACACGAAATGTACAGTACTAGTTCGTTATACAATTTATACACGATCCGTGGTTCAAAAGCTACAAATGTATTTAAAATTCAATACGAATTAACCTTACCTCCTCCGCGCACAGAGGTTTCGTACGTGTTGTTCTTCAATAATCTCGAATCTCATTCAACTTGTCAAATCTTTCATTAATTTATATTCACTCACTCACTCACGAATTCAATCTATAACCTGTAACTTTAACAAATACTATATATCACTTTTAAACATTAAAGTAAATGCAAAATATGTAAAAACAATTTAACTTTTAATTACAGTGAACAACAAATTTTTACTTTTATTCTGTCTCAGCAACAAACAAAGCTGGTCTATATGAAGTCGACGCTGCTGCTCATTCCGAAAATGTTATTCATTTTGGCGTATCACGCATAGTTTCCAGGAAATCTTAAAAAATATTATACAATTATTATATGCACATTTATAGGATGGTACTACATGAAACACTATTGCATGACAAGGCCTACACTATTGCGTCAACCCAAGTGATAATCACTTACAATGCAGTGTTGCCAAAGACGGAAAAAGGACAAACTTTCTTCGCCGGTCACAACCAATAATACAATATCGAATACCCATACATTCGCCATTCATACCTCGCGCGCTCACTCGCACAAAACAAAAAACAATCGCATATTCAACACATACTCGCTTGACTCAAGCTTGTTCCGCAACATTACTGATTTAAAATTGGAAGTTTTTCAATTAAATTAATCATCTTCCGAAACTTCTAATATTAAATCCTCATACTGTTGACGGGAGCGTTGATCATCCTTTTTAGCCTTAAATGTTGGTTCCCTAACAGTACCCCATTATCTACTGTAT